>OY756218.1:23642500-24242500 GCA_963576875.1 Acrobasis repandana | reverse complement strand
GACAAATCTATACGAGTCCACTGGTTTTCATAGCCGATTGAGTGGCGGACGACGCCCGAAGACGCCTACACAGTCCGCGAAACAAATATAACTACAGCCGTACTATGACTGTCCACTTTAACTATTTCACATATTGTTCATGAGCATGAGCATTTATAACACCAAACAACACCAAATTCATATTATAAGGTCCACTAAAATCAATTTGCAAAATAATTTTAAGAAAACCCCAACCAAACAACTTGACTTTCCGCCAAAAACTCCAAAGATCGAGTTAAAAACGCTGATAAATCAAGTTGACAGTTGACACGTCTTGTATGAGGTAATTCTTCCGAGACAAAATTTCCGAAGTCTGTGGGTATATTTCTGAAAGTAAGAATTAAAACGACCAGCATATATTTTTTTAGGTATTCAACACTACAGACTACTACTTAGTGTCTCGGAACCGACCACTGTTATTACGAAACGCCGGAATAATTACTTTCCAGCTGCATGTAAAATAAGTGTATACTTCTTCTGTAGAATAATTCTACATATGAAAAACTTACTAAGTCTTAGCCTTGGTTAAACATTAATACTTATTAATTAGATTTTAACTATCATACAGATGTAATAATTACTAATAATAATGTAATAAAATTAATATCAGTGGTCAATTAGATGTCATTATTGAAATACTTCTTCCGTGTTTCATCATCATCATTTCAGCCGCATAACGTCCACTGCTGGACATAGGCCTCTCCCAAGGTTTTCCAAAATGACCGATCTAGGGCGGCCTGCATCCAGCGCTTTCCAGCGACCTTGGTCAGGTCGCCTGAGCTTCTTCTGTGTTTACAATCATAAAAACCTATTTATTCATAAGTCTATTTAATTTCTATTATTTTCTATTATTTAAATTAGAATATTGCAGATCAACACAATGCCACAAAGTAAAGAAAAGAAGGAGAAAATAAAAATGGCTGATCGTAGAAGAATAATTAGAAGTGATCCAGAAAAGTATTGATTATAAATACTCTTGTGATTGTTATATCTGATTAATAATGAAGATTTGCTAGCAAACACTGATTTGTGTCATTAATAGGATAAGTTTGTACTTTTTACGAAAAGTACAGCTGCATATATAACGTCTAACAAAATACACTGAAACTATTAAAATTTTTTTTTTTTTTTTTTTTTTTTTTTTTTTTAATATTTCGATATATGTTCCTTGGGGAAAGTTGTAGTATCATGAACTGAATTCACCCTTAAAATAGTTTCAGTATATTTTGTTAGACCCTGTATAGCTGCATAAACAAATAAGTAGGATAATTTTCATTGTTGAGGTGAATATAGAAGCAAATGGCCTTGAAGTGGCGCCCTCATTTTAAATAAATTGTTAACTCGTAAATATGGAGATAATTTCCATTTTGTAATCGTCAGGCACTAGATATCCTTTAAATTACGATACGTTGGTCACCATCCTAGTTCTCATTGACTTTTCTAATGCTTTTAATATGGTTGATCACGATATTCTCCTTGTCATACTTAGTCACCTGCAGTTCTCATCCTCAGTGGTGGATTGGTTTTCAGATTATCTACGTGATCGTCAGCAATCCGTTCGAATGGACCGTGACCTGTCGGACTGGATGACACTTTCTTTAGGTGTACCGCAGGGTGGCATTTTGTCGCCCTTGCTTTTTTCTATCTTTATAAATCTTCTTTCTTCTGTGATTGGCTGCTCTTACCATTTTTACGCTGACGACCTTCAAATTTATGCTCAGTCGCCAGTAGAAGATATCAATACGTGTGTTGCCACAATTAATTCCGCCTTATCGACTCATAATAGTCGATAAGGCGGAATTAATTGTGGCAACCTGGTCTGATGAGTTTGGTGTTAGAGTTAACCCCTCCAAATGTCAGGCAATGATCGTAGGTAGTTCGAGACAGATTGCACCGATTGATACTAGTCATATCCAACCCGTCATTTTCAATAATAATATTATACCTTTTTGCAACTCTGTCAAGAACCTAGGATTAAACATCGATTCCACGCTTGGCTGGACCACTCATGTAGCCGCAATTAGTCGTACAATCACTGTTAGTCTTCAGCAATTGAACCGTCTAAGGAATTTTCTGCCTTTTAAAACAAAGGTCTTACTTGTACAGGCTTTAATTTTTCCAATCTTTGACTATGCTGGTGTGTGTTATCCTGACCTCAATGTAGACTTTCTCAATAAACTTGAACGGCTCCTTAATAACTGCATTCGCTTTATCTTCTGTCTTCGAAAATATGATCATGTGTCTTCTTATCATTCGGAGCTTAATTGGCTTCCTATCCGCCAACGCAGGGAACTTCGGTTACTGTGTACTCTTTTTTCAATTCTTAGGAATCCTGATTACCCTCAATATTTAAAATGTAAATATAACTACCTTTCAGACACTTATGATCGACAACTTCGTTCTAATGAGACTCGTCAGCTCTTTATCCCCCTTTTTCGGACTAATTTCATGTAAAACTCATTTTCTCTTCAAGCTTCACGACTCTGGAATTCTTTACCCGTTGATATTAGAGAAATTTCTACCAAATTCTGTTTTAAAAGGAAAGTCCACGCCCACTTTTCAAACTCCCTTTCTATATAAAGTCATCATCATTCAGTTCTTCTTTTCATTAGCTATTTCTTTGTTATATTATTTATTAGTATATGTATTGTGTAAGTAGGTATTTACTCTGATATATTTATATATAATATATACATATATATAATAGTGTGTATGAAGTACTTAGTATTTTTGATGTAAGTATATAGGTATTTATAGCTTTTGCGCCGCACAATTTTCTCTGCTTATCCCTATGGTTGACTGGGAGAAAATGCTCTTAGCATTAAGTCCGCCATTTGTTAAAAGTATATTTTTACTTTGGACAATAAAGTTTGATAAATAAATAAATAAATAATTTTATGAAACACCGTTGAAATCTATACTAATATTATAAAGCGGAAGAGTTTGTTTGTTTGTTTGTTTAAACGCGCTAATCTCAGGAACTAATGGTCCGATTTGAAAAATTCTTTTTTTGTTGGGTAGTCCATTTATAGAGGAAGGCTTTAGGCTATATAACATTAAGTTCCGACAACCACGCGAACGAAGTTGCGGGCACAGCTAGTTATTTATATTAGTCCGCCTAGCTTTAAAACTTACCTCCGCCAAAAGTGGCCACGGCAAGTTTTAAAGCTAGACGGATCACCAATAATAGTTTCAACGGCAGTTAATAAAATAATTTAAAGGGCTATCTAGTGCCTGACGATTAGCAATATGGAAATTATCACCATATTTACGAGTTAACAATTTATTTCACACTTCAAGGCCATTTGTTTCTATATTCACCTTAAAATATGATTATTTCATTAAAAAGGGGTCATTTACGTAAAGGACTTTTTATTTTTAGTTCTGTTTCTGATTCATATTGCCACAAAATATTTGAACGTCGATATCTTGAAAACAACTTTATAAAAACGAGTCCCTCATACAAATATGTGTTCTTTGATATACCTACCTATTTTGATATGAATATGTTTTTTAGAGCTGAAAGTTAAAATAAAATTTGGCCAGATGAATCAGTCGAAGAATGAAATTTCGCTTATTTATACTGGCCCACTACGAGTAGCACCCCCTCTCTCCCTCCAAACATTTGCATTATATGCCTCTTTCAAACAGATTCTCAGTGTCAATAAGTGTCGTCACAACATTTTTTTTGTTTTTTTCTTTCCTTACAACTACTTTACAGGAATTCCCAATTTATTAGTTGCATTATTATCTACCTTCTACACTCATAACGACTGCCTCCGTGGTCCAGTAGTCAAGGCGTTTGCCTTGTGATCCGGAGGTCATGGGTTCAAATCCCACTGGGGAGCATACTTTGTGAAAAGTTGTTTCCACTCTGTTTAGGGTATTGCAGGCTTGAATCACCTGATTATCCGAAAAGAAAGATGATTCCGTGCTTCGGAAGGCACGTAAAGCCGTTGGTCCCGAACGCCATCTAGCGTTTGTACCTATACTAGGATTGGTTCTGATCTACCTTTTGGGTTGCGGAGGTCAGATGGCAGTCGCTCTGTGTAATACCAGTAACCTCGTCAAATCGCCTAGGTTAGGTAGTGGACCCCGGGCTCTGAAGCGTTACCGCTGACGATGCAACCGGGAATACGCTCGGATGTTGACACTGTGGTTGACACTCATAACATCATAACTTAGTGTATGCAGTCCTACCTTAGTAAATTTATTCACGGTGCAACAGAATAGATCGATTTTCTGATTGATAGCATTCATCATCCGGAGAGCACGTGGCAGTGGCGCAAGCTATAACCAATTAGTCCTTAATCGTGGCAGCTCCCTAAATCAATGTAGGTAAGTTGACCTCAGATTGCCTCAGATAAACACAGATCAGTTCTCAGCTTAGGCTGGCCGAGCGTTGGCTTACGCGTGCATACAGGTGACTATTTATCCAACAGCCAAATTTTTGGAGCAAGTTGCCATAATACCTACTTTACTAAATTCGATCTTCTATACAAATCAGCGCTCATGCGAACGGATTTCTTCGCGCCTAATTCGCCCCGCTTTTTCCTTTGGCTTTCCGCCTCGCCACCTCGCCTCTAGGAGACGCTTTGTAAACCAGATAGGTTTAAGTTAGGTCTAAAAGACTATAGCCTAAAGCCTAGTCAAATATCGTGGAACCGTGTAATAAACACTTGTTCTTATATATTCTCCGAAGTGGTGTTTGAGATTCTAATTTCTATTTCCAGTAGGATCGTAGGTCGTTTCAAAATAAAACGTAGACTAAGTTTGTATGGGAACCTCTGATTCTGTCTAGGGTAACTCTAAAGGCCCATTTACACAGTGCAAGTTTCTTGCCTGTTGCATGCAATTTTATTGAAGCAATAAATGATTTGTATGGCTGACGTGCTGTTTAGACCATGCAAGTTTTCTATTGCTTCAATTTAATTGTATGCAACAGGCAAGAAACTTGCACCGTGTAAATGGGCCTTTATGCTTTAACGACCACGGCAATATTATAAAGATAGCCGGGTGGATCTTCAGGGTTCAACTCTCTGAAATACTACGTTACAATTTTTAAGTAAAATAGTCAAGCGTCATGGTGGGTCCATGGCGCATGACTATTTTTTTTTAAATAGCGATTTAGGTCCCATAGTTGTGCAAAAGCCTCCCCTTTTTGTTTCCAATTAAGTACTTCTTTTATAAGCCGCGCAAAACAAGTTCGTAGTGGGGTTTACGATACGCAGGTAAAACACAAGGTACAAAGGAAAAGTTGTTTACTAGTCTGAATTTGATTTTTTTTCCGAAGTCTATTGTGGGGGCCCCGGGGCTGTAGCCCTAAATCCGGCCGTGAGTTTTTATTACACTGTTCCACGATATTTGACTTAGTCTAGGTAAAGCCTAGACTACTTACTTTTTTAGACCTATATTAAACCTATCTGGTTAACAATGCGTCATTTTCATCATTATACTTATTTTAATGTAAGCTTTACCCACTGCACCTTGAGAACGGATCGCTAGGTCTGATCGCAACGCAATATCAATGACGATACCGCGGTCATAGTAAGCCCAAGAGGGGATTTTGGGATTTACTCGAGCGCGGCAGATTCACATACAGGGGGATACCTTGCACCCGGTTAAGTACCTCCACCAAAATGAGTCCAATATAAATATGGCCGCCCGTCTAGGATAAAGGGTAAGTAAAAAAAAATTGATCATCATAAATTCTCAAGCGCGTCAGATTAAGGTAGGGGAAGTTAATTACATGCTAAAAACTTTTATTATATACTCCCTAGATAGAGTGACGCCCTGCAATCCACTGAAACAAAACAGGCAACTTTTTTATCCTCGTGTGCACGACACGCACACCAGCTAACGTAATTACATTGTCTAACACCATAGAGTACATTATTCTAACACTCGCGTAATCTTTCTATGTGTGCATGCGTAGGGTTACCAGCATATGAAAAACTCCTAATAAAATGGGTAAAATATGAAGGGTTAAAATAATAAGGTTGCCATAAAGATCTTCGCCACGGCTTCTACCTTACTTATTTTATTTTATTCGGAAAACATACAGTCACTATAACTTATTATAAAACTATGTATTTAGATACTAAAGACCATTTACGTATAATATTCACCCAACGATTTAGCCAATAAATTTTTTTTTTAAATATAATTTTATTTTTGACATTTAGTTTTCTATTGTATTTTACTCTTCAATTCCCTTAATTTGATATCCATATCGGGTGGATTGTACTAAAATATGTAATCCGCTATTTTGTTGCGGAAGCCATTTTGAATTAAGACAATGCATGGAGTCTAGTGCTGCCCCCATTTGAAATAAATTATTTGAAAGGAAACGGAGATACCTACATTTAAAATATTTTATTGTATTGTATTTATTTATTTCAAACAATTGTCTTTACAGGCCCCAAGACCCAATGCGACATGCTTGCCTTACAACTACCTAATTACATAATACAAATTATCCTTAAAGATATCCTTGTGAACTCACTCAGACTGCAACAACATAGGTCGATCTCATTCGCTACTTGGTTCAGCGTGTGCAACGCCCGCGTCAGCGGAGCCTTCTGCAGTAGATTAGTTCGCGCGGCCGGCACCGCCAGCAGCGGCGGCTGTAGGCGGCGCCACACGTACTTGTTAGGCACACACCAACTAATCTGTTCCAATACCTCCGGATTCAAGACTTTTCCCCTTAATAATTTAAACAAATATAACACCAGGGCTAACTGTCTTCTAACCCTGAGTTCATTGTACCCTACCATGCCTAAAATAAACAAGGTTGGGTACATTAAAGGGTACAAAAGATAGACTCCATATAATCTCATATATATGTACCTAATGAATTTATTTTGTACTTTTTCTAACATGAGCCTATATTTATCTTCATGTGGATCCCAAACAATTGAGTTTCCCTCCAGCTGACTTCTCACCAGTGTGTTATATAAACATACTATGGCGTGGATGTTGGTAAAATCCCTAACCGTACGCAAAACAAACCCTAAATTCCTACACGCTGTCTTGCATATTTGCGTTATATGATCAGCGAACGTTAAGTCTGTTGTGTAAGTAAGTCTAAGTAACGCCTAAAGTCTTTCACCTCAGAGACTCTCCTTAATACTGCCCCGTCAATATTATATTCATATTGAATGGGATCGCGTGCCCTCGAGAACGTCATCGTTACGCATTTTGATGTGTTAAATTCTAGATGATTTCGCTTACTCCAGTTCACGACCCCATCAATATCTCTCTGAAGACCTTCACAATCTTCCGGCTTAGTGATACGCATTGTCAATTTAAGGTCGTCTCTCTCGCGAATAATAAGCATCGTGCTTCCTTTACCACCTGCGGTAGGTCGTTAATCAACAGGACGAACTGCAAGGGTCCAAGCGTACTGCCCTGACTCACGCCAGACCAAGTGAAATAAGACCTTGAAGAGTGCCCAGCATAGTCAACATACTGTTGCCGATCACTTAGGTAGCTAGCAAAAATTTTTAGTAATTTTGATCTAGTAAAACCTAGATAACCCTTCAAACTATTTTATGAATCACTGTTTACAGTTTAAAGTGAGAACGTAGCTTTAGTTAGCATTTACATCAATAATTACCCCTGTCATCCGGGAACAGGGGCAAACAACTATGTCAATCAGTGGTTTTGTAGGTTTACGAGTATATATAATAAAATCACTAGCTATTCGGGCGTTGCGCGGGCTGCTAGCAGCCCGCGGTTTTTCATGCACCTGTTGAAGTTGGATGGAATCTATGTCCAGTTGAGAAAATGGGTAAAAAGTACAGTCAGTACATGAAACCTTAAAAAATGTGTGGGCGGCCATCTTGGAATCAAAATTCGTTTGTAGTTTTGAGTTCCGCGGGGTGCTTTACCCTAGCATAAAAAAATCCAGAACTCTTCGATGTTCTAGTAAGACGGTACGAACGAATTAAGTTAAAATTCTAAAATCTAGACGCCATCTTGGATTCCAAAAAAAATTGTTAGAATTGGCTTCCGCGGTCGTTGTCGTCCCAGATTCGTTTCAAACAAATCGTGATAAGGATTTTACACCTATAAATATAAATCTTACCGATTTATAAGAAATTGCCTTTATTTTTGGTTATTTTACATTATATAATGAGACATTGACCGTTTTGTTTTCCTGATTGAGCTGCACAAGTGGGACACAAGCTGGTGGTGGGCGGGGGGAGCTTCTGCGAGGAGCGCGAGGGGCAGCGCGCCGCCGCCGCGCGGTACGGCTTGGGGCGCAGCATCTCGAACATCTGGAAAAACGCGAGCAGCAGCATGTTGAAGAAGCAGAACAGCGTGGCGTTGAGCATGAGTGTCTGCACGACGCGCGGGTTTGGCCACGTGCGCGTCACCGGGCGGGACATGCTAGGAGCGGCAGCGCGCGCGCAGCGACTGCCGGCCCCAGTACATGAGCGCGTGCACGAACAGGATGCACCCCGTCACGATGAACAGGCGCAGCACGGCCACCAGCAGCTTGGCGCCGGCATCTGCGCTGCTCACGTTCTTGCTGCTCATCACACTCACTGCAGCACCAGACCCTCTATTGCCGCTAATTTTGCCATTCTGTATATAAATCTGACTGTGGGAGAGGAAATAATTTGCAGAAAAAGTTTTATAAACATTGCATCTGTCGGCAGATGACAGATGAGACACTTGACAACTTCACTACGGTGTCAAAGACGTAATAAGGTCGCGCTAGTAAAATATCTCTACTTTTTGGTACCGATCAATGAGTATAACTTGATCCTTGGTCTGAGGACTAACTGTGGATTTAACCCTGGTATCTGCTTTTGGTTCCGGTTCCCGGCCGAATACATAAGTATGTAGGTACTTAGATCTAGAAGAGAGCCATTAACTCAGTAAGTAAGTATAAATAGGGACAAATAGACAGGTAATTTAAATATAGGTACATTTGCACTGCATTTATTACCGGGACGAATCCATCGAGCTATCATACGCATGGACGCCGGCAGAAGGGTGTAAGGCGGTGCACTTGCACTCCCATGAAAGGAAAATACATGAAAAAAATTACTCTTCCTCCTCCTTCCGCCCATCTCCACGGTCCACAATGGGGCGGCGGAAGGAGGTTGGACGAGGCAAACTTAAAAACTACTATTTGCTATTTGTTCACCCCTTCCGGCGCCAGAAAAGTAAAATGTGATCAGAACAGAACTAATATTACACACAGTGTTTGTGATCTCCTGTTGTGAATTGCCAGATACAGAGCAGGTGTTCCTAGTACTTACCTGCTCCTTTCTACTCCGGGAGGTAAAAATAGAACGTCATTAATCGACGAGAGCCGCTGTTGCGCGCGTGGCCTGCTGCAGGCATCATTCTGTCTTCAACACCTAAAAAAACCGGCCTAGAACAATAAAGAGTATTAAATAAAATTAAATAAAAATGGCTGTGACATACGGACAGACAGACAGACAGACAGACATGACGAATCCATAAGGGTTCCGTTTTTTGCCACTTGGCTACGGAACCCTAAAAAACCGGCCAAATGCGAGTTAAACTCGCGTGGAGAGGGTTCAGTACAATTGATTGAATTATTATAGGTTTTCCTGTAATCTATACAAACAATGAACTATATTTATATTTTTTTTCAAAATTTTAGGCTCAGTAGTAGTAGTTTCTCGGAGATCAGGGGGGGGGGGGGGGGGGAGGGAATTGGTAAATTTTCGTCTTCTTTCATTAATAAAATCAAAACGATTTATTTTAGAATTATTACAAGCATATATTTGAGATCCTCATAATGAGCCCTTTCATTTGATATAACACAGTAAGGTCTGCAAAACTTTTTTTTTCAATTTCCTAATTTGTCCCCCAAAAATAACCATTTTAAAAAATATTTATTTACTTTGCACATGTATATTTGGGTCATAGGATTACACCGTCCTACCAAATTTCACCTGATTCGGTCCAGTAGATTCGGAGCAAATTGGCTGTGACAGACGGACGGGCAGGCAGACGCACGAGTTTTTTTTTTATCCTATAAGGAGTGATCCTATAAGGGTTCCGTTTTTTCATTTTTTGTACGGAATGCATGGTAGGTAGTACAAATAGCCTCTTCTGTGACATTTTAAATTGTACTCGACGCAAGACAGTCGAATCTATGTATTTTATTTTTATTTTTTTTATTTATTACATTTTAGGAAGACTTACAGCTATAAATACAAATTACATACAAATCATAGGAAATAGAAAGCCATTAAGAAGTCTCCACAAGAAGAAGTATTGATGGTTAGTTACTGAGTTATACTATAAGCCATAGAATCATTCTCATAAGTCGTAGAATCAGTCATATTAAGATAATAATGTACTGTGTGAAAACGGTTGTTTATAAAATGCCAACAAGTATTTTAAAAATGAATGACTGTTTTGAAGCAGACGTTTGAATTTAGATTAAATCTTTGCATTTTATAGATACTTCAGTATTGGTGCGGTTTCTCATAAAAGATTGAAGCTCGCGCGCAGCAGACTAGGGTGAGGGGCTGCGGTCTGAGCGGCTCTGTGGGGGGCGGGCGCTGCACGAGCACGCTGCAGTCGTTAGCGAGGGATTCCGCAAGTTAATACGAAAATAAATACGAATTTCATTTGTGCGCAATCGTTACGCAATTTTTTTATTTTCCTTATTTTTACTACACCGAAATTTCAATCGATAACTTATTGATATACCGATTTTCAATTACTTTTGTTTCTAAATCTTATTTTCAAATCCCACTCAACTTTTGACCGAAGCTTTTAATGATATATGATTTAGTTTCTAGAAATATGTTTCCAATATCAAAAGATAACCTTTTGATTGACATCTTATTGAAATCTGTCCACTTTATTCAACACGCAAATCGCCTAACATATAAAATTATAACAATTATCTTTTTTGTTTTCAAGCAAGAATGCAGTATTCAAGCAAGAATGCAGCATGGAGCATGCAGGCAAGCAAGCAAGAATGCAACATGCAGCAGGCATGGCTTCTTTCACTTTTCGGCGGCTACGGCGCTGCGGGGCTGCGGCGGTCCCACGAGGGTTGGAATGACACTCCAGGGGTAGGGCAGACAAGACTACGTGGAGTCAGTTTTGCAGCGATTCGATTCTGTCACAGATTTTTTTACCACAAAATATTGACTTTTTAAGATAATATTAATTCGAACAGATCAGATCCTTTTTCACCTGCACGCCTTAGGTCTATGACCCTGGGCTCTATCTGGCCTGTAAGGGATGGAGATGTGATATTTATGGTATGTATAAACGATATATCAGAATCGGGAGCTTTTTAAGAAAAAAAAATTAGATGAACATTACACGTTATCACGAGCACGACCCTCGACTGTGCTGCCAGAGCTATATATTAGCCAGAGCAGTCAGAGGACTTGGCCTACACTCTCCACGCTGGCCGGACGGGTTGGAGGGGTCTCATTTATGTTTATAAGCTTTGTTTAGCTTGTGTTTTCTAAGTCGCTTTCTACAACATCCACGGGAAGACTTGGAGTGGTCCTATTCTACTCTGCTGGGAACCACACGACATATTGGCAACATTAGAAGGAATATATGTACACTAAAATTATTAACGCGTAATTAAGCGTTTGCGAAGTCCTCATTACTGAATAAATATTTGATTCTTGATTTGGAACCACCGGGTACCGAGCCTTCCGTCAGCGAACCCCGCTCCATTAACTTGAAGTAAAAGACATGAGTGGCTCCAGCCAGAGCTAGGTTCCTCACACTGTAATGAAATATTAGGACGCGGGGAAGGCTCAATCCGAGGATGGGATTCCTGTCAGTATTACAATAATTTGTACAACCATTCTAAACCACTGATTTCTGATTAGCAACATGGCTTCGTAAAGTCTAAATCAACCGTGACCTTCTTGAATACAAAAACTATATATGTAAAAGCTTTGCGACAAGTGGTCAGGTCGACTCTATGACTTCTCGAAAGCTTTCGATAAAGTCAATACCTCAGAACAATAAATATCTCTGGTCAATACAGTAGTCATAGACAACTTTGTAGAAATTGCTTCCTACAAAGTTGCAAAGTCGTCAGTTTAGAAAAAAAAAATATTAGAAACCTCAATCTCATTTTTGAAGACCTATCTATAAATACCCCACACGTATGAGTATGATGATTTTTTTTTTAATTTCAGTTAGTTGCTAATTTCACTAAGTATGGGGAACCCGCCAAATTTATTGTTTTATTTTTTCTATTTTTGTGTAAAAGTCTTAATGCGGTTCAAAGAATACATCTACTTACCAGTATAGTTCTTATAGTTTCGGAAAAAAGTGGCTGTGAAATACGGACGGACAGACAGACATGACGAATCTTTAAGGGTTCCTTTTTTACCATTTGGCTACGGAATCCTAAAAAGGTTCTTTTTTGAGAAAACTTTAATAATTTAATCAATAATTTATTTCTTTTATAAATATATACTTAGTTTAATTATAATAATATTTATTCATGCCTGTAAAATTTTCTACTGTGAGCCAATATATTTTGTATGCATGCTGTGTTCGCTCCTAGAAAGTTGTCCATTTTATATTTCATTTTGTGTACTCACTTTTAACATTTGTTAATAATGTAACAAGTGTAACAACCAGTTTGCCAAGCAAATAAAAACAAATCACAACATTGAATCAATTGCACTATATATTGTAATGTAACTAAGTAATAAATAAATAGTAGCTGTGATAGTAAAGTGACTTTATTAATATGAGTTTAGGCAGAGCAAGCGGGCGCAAAGTTTGCGGTTGTAAGTAGTTCGTCGGGCTCGGGGTTGTCGCGGAGCCGAGGAATTAGATTGGTCCGTCAACTTTTCCGCAAAACTTCGCGGCTCGAGGCGGATACGCCTACCACCTTCGACTGCTGCGTATCATTGTAAGACACGCACTATCGTTGTGAATGCTCGCCACTAATCATTAAGGTGAATATATAAAATTTATTTCACATTTCAAATGGCCTTGAAATGTGAAATAAATTTTTAACTCGTAAATATGGTGATAATTTCCATATTGGTCTT
The DNA here is from genome assembly GCA_963576875.1 of Acrobasis repandana. NCBI lineage: Eukaryota > Metazoa > Arthropoda > Insecta > Lepidoptera > Pyralidae > Acrobasis > Acrobasis repandana. The sequence continues at coordinate 24,229,415 of OY756218.1, read as the reverse complement.
CGTCATGCCCTAGACATCCTTTTAGATTATTTAATGAACAGAACTGCCGTTGCAACTATTATTGGTGATCCGTCTAGCTTTAAAACTTGCCGTGGCCACTTTTGGCGGAGGCAAGTTTTAAAGCTAGACGGACTAATGTAAATACTTTCAACGGTGGTTTATAAAATAATTTTAATAATTTTAATTTAAGGGTTATTTAGTGCATGACAAAGATCAATATGGAAATATATTATATATATATATTTCCATATTGCTCTATACAGGCTGACTTTTAAACCACCAGCCAAATTTCTGGAGCAAGTTCAGTCCATGACACTAAACTACTTTCCATAAAAAAAATTAACGAAAAACTAAAACAAAAATTCGCCTTTTCATACAAATCAGCGCTCAGTCAAACGGATTTTCTATGGGAGGACGAAAAATTTTCATCGATTTTTAAAAACTTTTTTTATAGAAAGTAGTTCAGTATCATGGACTGAACTTGCTCCAAAAATTTGGATGGTGGTTTAAAAGTCTGTATATCACCGTATTTACGAGTTAACAATTTATTTCAAACTTCAAGGCCATTTGCTTATATATTCACTTTAACGCGACCTATAGGTTATTTACGTTAGCAAAAGAAGGTCGGAAGTTTATGGTCGGAAGTTTATGGTGAAACCGATGCAAACAAGGCATTCAACAATTTCTATGAGCTCATAATCCTATTCTACAACTTATGTTTTCCAACTAAGAGAATAAAAGTGAGTACTAATCAAAAAAGTAAAAAATGGGTGACAAAAGGCATTAGTAGGTCATGTAGGACTAAACGATCACTGAGATTTACGTATTATAAAAAAAAGGATATAAATAGTAAAATAAAATACAGAAATTATTCAGCGATTCTCAAAAGATGTATGAATTACTCACAAAAAATTAAAAATATGAAATATTTACATAATTCTACTAATATAAATAAAGCAGCCTGGAATCTAATAAAAAATAATAATGTCATTAAAAATAAATTTATAAATAAAATTGTACGACATGGTGAGGTAATTACTAATCCTACTGACTTAGCAAATGCTTTCAATGACTTTTTTACAGACATACAGACAAAAAATAATATTGCAGAGACCACCACGAATTTGTGCAAACCAGTAAATGAAACTTTATTCTTATTTCCCACGGACAGTGATGAAATCGGTAAAATAATAACAGGGCTCAATAATACAAATTCTGTAGGTAGTGATAATTTATCTACATACGTAATAAAGAAATCTAAACATATTTTGGCACCTGTGTTGAGTTTTCTTATAAATTTGTCTTTTGAACAAGGACAATTTCCAGAAAATCTGAAGAAAACTGTCATAAAACCACTTCCTAAAGATAATAATGCAAACTGTTTGGAAAATTATAGACCGATAGCTTTGGTGTCTATCATATCAAAAATTTTTGAAAAAGCTATGTATTTTAGGCTTATTACATTTATAACTAAGTACAATATATTAAACATAAATCAGAATGGATTTCAGAAAGGTAAATCAACTGTATTAGCCATGTTCAAATTGGTAAATGAGGTGCTAAGTCATGTAGACAATAGTACTGAAGTTATGGCGTTGTTTATTGATATGACAAAAGCTTTTAATTATGTTTTACATAAAATATTGCTTGCTAAATGTGATAGGTATGGAATTCGGGGGAAGGCTAATAGCTGGATTAAATCCTTCCTTGAAAATAGGAAGCAGCAAGTAGTAGTGACTAATCTGGATAAGAATCAAAATGAGACTTCATTTATGTCTGGTGAGAAATTAAATAATATTGGCGTGCCTCAAGGAAGTATACTAGGTCCTTTATTGTTTTTACTATACATTAATGATCTTCCAAAAGCTACTGAACACTTCTGCACGTTATTTGCCGACGATCTTTCTGTAGTGATACCTAATTTATCAAATTCAATTGACGCATATAATACGGACATAAATAAAACGTTAAATGACATAATAAATTGGCTTGACAAAAATAATTTACAAATAAACACTAAAAAGACCAAATACGTACAATTTCATAATCAAAGGAATAATAAAAATGCAGATTTAACAATAACACATAATGGACAGACTATTGATGAATGTAATGATGTACAATTTCTGGGAGTTACTTTGGACAAAAACTTAACATGGAAATCTCATATCGATCAAGTATGTAGTAAATTAAATAAATTTTCTTTTGTTTTGTGGAGACTGGTCAATATAACAGAGCTTAAAACAGCCTTGTTGGCGTATCATGGGTACGTAGCGTCTGTATTACGATATGGAATTGTAGTATGGGGAAATTCGACAGAATTGGACAGAGCGTTTATGGCACAGAAAAACTGTGTAAGGTCTTTATGTAAGTTGCCTCAGAGAACTAGCTGTAGACCGCATTTCATAAAACTTAAATTGTTGACACTACCATCCATCTACATTTATGAAATGTGTCACTTTGTAAAGGTACACTCATATTTATTTCAAAGAAATTGTGAGGTAATTTCTAATTATCGTGGCAGATACCCCAACAGGCTTGTGTTATCTAATGTATCAACAGCTTTATGTGACCAAAATAGCTGTCGGATGGCTGTTCGTATCTACAACAGGCTGCCGGAAGATATCAAAGTATTGCCGTTGCCAGTCTTTAAGAACAGGCTGCGTAGTTTCCTGCTGGAGAAGGGTTTCTACTCGATACAGGAATATCTTTGGTCATAGAATTGTTACTTATAAAATACTTATTACTAATTAAATTTTTTAAACGTTAGTAATAACAAATTAGACCAAATACTAATATAATTATAGAATAGAAAGATAGGAATGGATGGCGCCACTGCGCCCTGTACATCGCCTCCATGTTAAATAAATTATTAAAAATATTTTGGCAAGCAGTAATCACTTTATCTTGTGCCAGATAAGTAAAATACGCGTTCCCGCTTCTGGAAGTAATATTTGTTTTCCAAAAAGAAGATTGGACTCAACACAATAACTGGATTCATACTCTTAGTGGAAGCTGCTGTCGGTTTGGCTAATCATAGAATTAAGTACCTATGGGTTTTGCCGATGCTTTCGAGATAAGACTTGATTCGGCAACGCAAGAAGTGTAAATAAGTGTGCAGTGCTTGTGTTATTGTGAAGTTGTAATAATTTAATATCAATTACCTATTTAATTGATAATATGTAAGAAGGTGGATTGATGTGAATACGTATTTGTTATGTTATCCCACCCGCCTGTTTCGTTTTTGTAATGGTCGTCGTTCAGTTAACAACTACAAAATTCGACAAGTGCACTGTATCCTTCATAGCTCAGTGGATACAGAGGCTGACTGCAGTCTGAACGTTTAGTATGAAGATGAAGTCGGTGACGCGGGTTCGATTCTTGGACTGGCACGAACTGTAAGACTGTTCTTTTATTTTACTTATTATTTATGCTTTGTGTATTGTTTTGGATTTTTTTATTGTTTTTATTTTTGTGTATATGTATGCTTTTTTTTTTTTTGTTTTTCTTTACGTTATTGATTTTATTTGACAAATTTCGGTTAATGTTGGATTTGTTTTGTTTTTTTTTTTTTTTTTTTTTAAATTAAGTTAGTAGACACTATTCGACGTACCTACATACATATTTTTTATGACATTGCCTAGACTGATGATGAGTAAGAATTTTAATTTTGACATTTTAATTAATTAGTTTACAATTTGTTTTTAATAATTTCGATTTAGATGCTTTTGATATATGTGCAGGTATGTCATTTTATATAATTAATTTTTATTTTGTTTTATAATGAGTGGATCGCAAAGATCTACGTGTCCACATTGCCCCAATTCTTCGCGTCTTTTCATAGCTCCCCGTGGTCTTAATGTTCATATTGGTCGCGTACACAGGACACAATCTCAGTCTCAGCAACCGATTCCAGTCGTCTCTGATCAAACGCAGTCACCAAGAGCTGCGCCTAATTTTGAAAACCTTGCACATTTTAAGAAAAATGTGCGGGTTCTTAAGCATATCCCTAAAGGGGCTAGATGTTTGGCGGCTGGAAAGTTATGCGAAATTGTTGAACAATGTCTAGTTTCAAACGGAAAAGATGACTGGTATAACTTTTTAACTTTTGCCTATCTTTCTTTAAGGGTACCAGACGGAAACGACAAAAAGTGCCTCACCACAAAGGTGAAACAAAATATTTCCGAGCCCTCAATTGGAGTAGATTGTAAACATGTTTTTGATCAAAATAAGATTGGCTCACGTCGTAAGCGCATTGAGGCAAAGGTGTATGATGGGGATTTAAGGAGCGCAGTTAGGATACTAACATCAGACCTTGGCTTGGCCCCGAATGATACGGATAGTTTGAATGCGTTAAAAAATAAACATCCTGCGCCGTCACGTCCCTTGTCTTTGCCACCAGAGCCTAATAATGCATGTCCAGCGCTAGTAGTTACAAGCAACGATGTGCTAGAAGCAATAGGTTCTTTTCACAATGGTTCAGCGGCCGGATTAGATGGAATTCGACCTATTCATCTAAAGGAACTAACTTCTCCATCAGCAGGAGATAATGGAGTGCGCCTACTGGAAACTTTAACAAAGTTGTGCAATTTTTTGCTTAAGGGTCACCTTAATGTTGAGGTTTGTCCTTTTTTCTACGGTGCGTCATTATGTGCACTTGCAAAAAAAGATGGGGGATTGAGACCAATCGCGGTGGGTAGCGCTATCCGTCGGCTGGTGGCCAAGCTTGGTTGTCGTGCTGTGAAAACGGATGCGTCTAATTTATTGCAACCTTGCCAATTAGGTTTTGGAACACAGCTAGGTTGCGAAGCAGCTATCCATGCAACTAGAACATTTGTTATGTCCATAATGGGTTCTGATGGCGTCATTTTGAAGCTCGATTTAAAAAATGCTTTCAATTGTGTAGAAAGAGATGTCATACTGTCCGAGGTACGTGAAAATTTTCCCAGTTTATATCCATTTTTGCATCAGTGCTATGTGTCACCTAGTCAGCTATTCTTCGGTACCACTTCTATAAATTCGCAAGTAGGAGTGCAACAGGGAGACCCATTAGGTCCATTGCTCTTTAGCTTGGCAATACAAAAGGTAGTTTCCTCACTTACATCTCCATTGAATGTTTGGTATCTCGATGATGGTACGATTGGGGGAAGTCCTGTAGCAATAGAAAATGATCTTCAGATAGTTATATCTAAATTTAGAGAAATGGGCCTCGAGGTAAATACAAGCAAATGTGAGCTGTTTTCGTATAATACCAATCCTTCGCATATTGGCAACCTTTTGTCACTGCTTCCAGGAATTAAGATAGTGAGTAGGACGGATTTAAATTTACTTGGTGCTCCCATATTTTCAGAAGCAGTACCATCCGCTATTCTTCTTAAAAACGAAATATTGAAGAAGTCTGAGCCTACTTTGAAGGAACTCCCTGCTCATGTCGCTTTGACTCTTTTTAAAAGCTGTTTGTCAATGCCAAAGTTGACATATACACTAAGGACTGCTCCAGTTTGGCTTTTTCCTAACGAAGTATCTACTATTGATACTACAATAAAGGAAATACTCGAGAGTATTTTAAATGTGAGCTTGAATGAAGGTCAGTGGCGACAAGCTTCGCTTCCAGTCAGGCATGGGGGTCCAGGTATCCGACGAGTACAGGACTCTGGTTTGCCAGCTTTCTTGGCCTCATCGCACGGGGTTGTTGAGCTCGTCACTCGTATTTTGCCTTCACACGGTGATGACTCTTCTTTGCCCTTTGTAGATGGAGCCCTTGATGAATGGCAAGTCCGGAACCCTCGTCATAATCTGCCTGACCAGCCACAGATTCAAAGAAAGTGGGATGATATTCTGGCTAAAAATAGTATTGACGATCTTTTAAACAGCAACTCTGGTGTTGACTTGGCAAGGTTAAAATCAGTAATATCTCCAGAATCAGGAGCCTGGCTACATGCGTTGCCGTCGCCACAACTAGGCACACTTCTTGACGACAACACTATACGTATAGCGGCAGCTCTCAGGATAGGGTGTAACATTTGTGAGCAGCATCAATGTACCTGTGGAGCCCTTGTAGATGCCAAAGGTCTTCACGGTTTGAGTTGCATTAGATGTGCTGGCAGGTTTGCTAGACATCATGCTCTTAATGATGTCATTCGTAGGGCTATGGTAAGCGCCAACATCCCATGTGTATTGGAACCTCCTGGGTTAAGTCGTACAGATGGCAAAAGACCTGATGGGTTGACTTTAATACCATGGAAGAGAGGTCGCTGCTTATTGTGGGATGCAACGTGTGTCAGTACCTTTGCCGCTTCCCACCTTAAGGACACTGTCAGAAATGCACGATCAGCTGCCGAAAATGCTGCTAAACTTAAACACACAAAATATGCTCCCCTTGAATCAGCCTATATTTTTGTGCCTGTAGCTTTTGAGACCACGGGTGCTTGGGGGACTGAGGCTCAGGCATTTATTCGGGAGCTGGGCCAACGCGTCTATGAAAAGACGAAGGATAATCGCTCCGTGTCGTTTCTCGCTCAAAGGATTTCTATCGCTATACAACGCGGAAATGCTGCTAGCATTATGGGAACCTTTGGGCCAGGGACGGTTCGGGGCGGATTATTAGATTGAATATTTTGACGAAGCATGTTGCGGATATTTATTTGTAACTAGGTAAGTACAACTTTTGACGAAGCATGTTGTGGATACCTTTTGTACACTTTTTGACGAAGCTTGTTGCTGATTTATTTTTGTATGTAACTATTAATTTATCTAATAATTATATTTTTTTTTTTTGGGAAAATAGAAAGATATGAATACAATAAATAATTAAATTAATGATAACTTAATTGACATTTGCATGCCTAGACAGGTTAGAAGTGTGATCTAAAAATTGTAATTAACAACTATTGTAACCACTTTTACAGCAAATAAATATATTATTATTATTATTATTATTATAAAAAACGCCCGTTTGAGAAGCGGTGTCGCCCTTTACTACAATCAACCCAAAGCTTTCACATCAACCTGCTTATTTAAATTACTGCGTTCTTTTGTACAGCCTATATTACTCCACTGCAATAAAAGAAGAATTTATGGTCATAATCACCACGCTGGGTGAGGCTGGGCAGCTCCGAGGCCCTAGCTGCCGGCTCAGCTCAGCTCTACCTCTCAAAGTCGCCTCTTACGTCACCCGTGGGAGAGATTAGGGCAGTCACAAGTCGAATACTACTCCGCCGTCACCACCACATATGTATAGCTTATTACTTAGTTATTTATACGACGAAATTACGAGTATGTATCTAGACCATACTAATCTAGGCTAATATTATAAAGATAAAAGATTTGATTGTGGGTTTGTTTGTAATGGATAAACTCAAAAACTACTGATCCGATTTTAAAAATTCTTTTACCAATAGAAAGCTACTTTATTAATTCAAAATACGAGTAACATTGACTTCTCCTCTTCGTCTAAGCGCGTTCCCGGTTGCATCCTCAGCTGTGCTGCTTCAAAACCCGGGGTGCGCTTTCCCGCTTTTTCTTCTCCAAATATAACATGCATGTCAATGGTCACCCAAGGCTGCCAAAGACGTTGCTAAATGAAGAAGAAATAGCTATGGAACAGTTTAAATGAATTGGCTATAGTTTTACGACCGGCCGCCTGCCTGACGTCAATCCTCTTTGGGAATGTATTTGTGCGAAAAGTTTTTCAACCGGCTGCTGCCCGACGTGAACCCTCCTTGGGAATGCAATTGTAGCACGAGATGTTTGTGCTTAGTCCTTTAATCGCCTCTTACGACATCCACAGGAAGAGATTGAGTGGTCCTATTCTAACCCGGAACCACACGGGTAATCATCAATTGATTTGATTGGAAAAATTAAAATCATACGAAAATTGCAATAATGTAACCCAATATATAAAAAATTGCCTATAAATGTCATTTTAGCACATGTGCTGCGAAAAATTTTACGATACGAGTACACACTATATAGTACGTACAAGAACGTCCGCGAGACTTTAATTCTAACTATTATACTTAGTTACGTTCATATAACAACTTTTTGTTAAAATTAGTCGATCGGGTCACGGGCATAATCAAAATATGATGAAATTCATATCAGAATATTATTCTTATCCAACTAAATAGGTTTATGATCAAGGGAGATAATGAACATGTAAATTCTAGTTTAAATGATTCCAATCGGACTTTTTGTTTAGGAGTTATACATACCATCACACCTGCTTCCCTCGGGGGAGCCAGACACTATGGACCTGCGCTTGCAGATCCTGACAGACTCTTTCGCTTCATACTTCCACCACCTTTCAGCTTCATCGCGATTTTCGCCCAACTTACATAACTATGTGAAGTTTCAACTCAATCGAATAATGGGAACTGGGTCTTAGTTAGCTTGCAAGATTTGATTACGGACACACAGACAAAACGAACGGGACAGGTAAAACTAAATAAAAGCTTGTAAAAAAGAAGATTCCTGCGGGATTGTTAAAATACGAACTACTCCTTGACCACAAACAACGCCGCGGGCTGTAGCTAGTTTATTATTTGATAATTCGTCCTCGTCTTAATTTTCAGCATGTTTTAGTTCCAAGACATAGTGATGGTGGCTGGCATCGCGGTGCTGCCGCTGGCCGCAGATCGATCGGCCCGCGCGGCAGCAGGTTTCGATCGCTCACTCGTGTCGTGACCTCTTCCAAATCGCGCCGAATAATGACTTGCAGTGGTTTTGTTTGATACTCGGTTCTCTACAATATAAATCAAATCAATACAGTCGTTCAATGGTTGTAAGTAACAATGCATAGGTATTACTACTTATATATTATACGACCTAACAAAATATTCTGAAACTAGTTATCTACTCAATTCTGTATCTGCGTTCTAAGCGTGATAAGTGAGATTTAGACAGAACTTTTTAAACCCCACAGCTTAACTTTTTACTCACTTATCTGACGTTGATCTGAAAAGTAAAGATATATGTTTCGCTGCTTGAGTCCACCAATGTTGTATCCTCATAACTCAGAATGTAATTTTGATTCAACCTCAAAAGAGTATGTACTCAGTACCTACAGTGTGTGCGATTGGTATCGAAGGATGGGCGTCGTCGTAATATAAATAGACTGCACCCAACTGAGTTGTGTTGTTAAGTACGAGTAGAGGTCTATGAAGAGTGACATACTGATTCAAACACATTTTTAGGGTTCCGTAGTCCATAAGGAACCCTTATAGTTTCGTCATGTTCGTCCGTCCGTCCGTCCGTCCGTCCATCTGTCTGTCCGTCCGGGCTCGTACTCCGCCGCTACTGCACCGATTGTCACAAAAATTGGTGGAGAGATAGATATTAAAGTTTCAAAAGTTGGTTTTTAAAATTATGAAAAAATGTTTCTTTTTCAGCTAAAAAAAACTCCCCCTCCCATACAACGAAAAGTGAATTTAAAAAATTAATTTGGAGTAACCCCAACGTGGGGTATCGTTGAAAAGGTCTTTTAAAATGCAACAAAAACTGCTTTAAAACTATGTAGATCAAACCCCTCAGTCTTGAGATAATCTAATACAAAGTTAAAATTTGAGGTGTCCCCCCACCGTAACTTTTGAAATATTACTAAAATAATTCTGAAAAAAATGTGGTATATACCTCAAAGTATGTACTTTCAATTAAAACTACAGCGGTCTCGGTATCATAGATAGTTATTTTTGAATACGTCATAAATCGTAAAATGTTACTTGCTGCTACGGAACCCTTTATGGGCAAGTCCGACTCGCACTTGGCCTTTTTTTTATGTATGCTAAGTTACGCACTAGGTATCATAATAGTGAAAACAGTATCGAAATCAGTTTAGTGGTGTAAAAGAGAAAGATTCAGTGGACACGAAGAAAATGCGCCTTTGATTCTTGACTTTTCCATTAGCTTTTTTAAGATACTGATCCTTAATTTGTGTACCATCGCGGGGAGTTCCCCGATCTAGCGTGCGACGGTTGAGGTTCCAGTTGTAATACATTGTGTCGAGTTCAGGCCTAGAACTTTGCTTCCAATCAACGCGGTGCGTGTGGCGGATTTCTTTGAAACGTCCGTGACCCAGACTGATGCTGTCAACCGCGAACGAGGCCTGCTCTCTGCTCGCTGGTGGCGTTGGGTAGCAGCAGGTCGCGCGGGTCACCACGCCGTGCTGCGGGGCGCGGGGTGCGTGGAGGGCGGCGGTGCTCCGCTGACCTACATCGCTGCACTAATCGGATCGCGTAAAAAGCTCGCGTGCGGCGACTGCCGACCGCCGGCCGTTCACCCCGGCCCTCCAACCCGCCGCCGCTCCTCACTACCTGCACGTTGCACACAAAAGAAGCTCCAAATCATATAACTCGAAGAAATGATCTAAATTCGCGGCATAGCTTATCTCCAGAAGTGGACAGAAATGACAAAGAAACGATGGTGTTGATGGTCATTATTACTTTAAGAGTACTTTAATATTATTACTTATGAAATTGCCGTTCAGTATCAAAAAAGTGAAACAAGTTTTTTTTAATGAAAGTATTATTTAATCAATCGAAGTATGCGCCGTTGTTATCGATACACTTCCGCCATTTTATAGGCAGATCATTGATACCTTTGGAAAAAAAATCCTGGGAGCGAGTCTATGAACTGTTTGAAGGCGGTTTTGACTGCCTCATCAGATTTGAAATTTTTTCTTTGTAAAAAGTTATCCAAATTTTGAAAAAAGTGGTAATCGGTTGGGGCAAGATCTGGAGAGTATGGTGGGTGACGCAGAGGTTCCAGTCGCAGCTCCTCTAACTTGGCGATCGTTTGATGTGCAGTGTGTGGTCTAGCGTTATCCTGAAGGAGCAGTGGGCTAGAGCAATTCATCAGTCTCGGTTGTTTAATGGCGAGCTTTTCCATCATTGTTTGCAATTGTTAGCAATACAAGTCTGCAGTAATCGTCTGGCCTGAATTCAAGAAGCTGTAGTGGATAACACCAGCACTGGTCCACCAAACACTAACCAGAATCTTTTTTTCGGTCAGTTTTCGCTTAGGGCAAGGTTTTGCCGGTTCTCCAGGGTCAAGCCATTGTGATGATCGCTTCCGATTGTCGTACAGGATCCATTTCTCATCACAAGTCACGATACGGTTTAAAATCCCCTCATTATTGTGGCGATTAAGCAAAGAAACGCAGCAAGCAACGCGTGTTTGTTGGTTTGCTTCAGTCAATTCGTGCGGTACCTACTTTTCGAGTTTTTTAATTTTTCCGATTTGGCGCAAGTGGATAAGTATCGTTTTGTCACTTACGCCGAAGGCTGCTGCTAATTCAGAAGTGGTTTGAGATGGATCCGCTTCCACTATCGCCTTCAATTCTTCGTTATTCACTTGAGTATCAGGTCGTCCACGAGGCTCATTGTGTAAATCGAAATTTCCAGAACGGAAACGTTGAAACCAAAAACGCACCGTTCGTTCGTTAGCGGTGCCTGGTCCATACACGTCGTTAATTCTTCGAGTCGTTTCTGCAGCACTGGTGCCACGGTGGAACTCGTATTCGTAAACACCGCGAATTTTTAATTTGTCCATAGTTGTTGTTATAGCAATGTTGAAACTCAAACAAATGATGTTAAAACAAATGAAATACGAATTTTAAAACAATATTTTTCTGGCTTTATTTCGAAATAAATTTGAATTTGGAATTCCTAATGAAACGCAAGATATTTGATTTTAAAGTTGCCAGTATTGAAAATCGGCAATTTCATATGTAAGGACCTAATATTTTTACCTAAGCATTTCTATATTAAAAATATTACTTAAAAGTTGAATAGATGTCATTTTTTTTGACTAAAATTCCAATACGTTTAAATCATTAATAAAAGTAGATTAGTACAAAAATCTGACCAAGGTAACGCCGAAATCAAATGATTTTAATTAAATGACCTCTAAAACTCCTTTCCTTTATTTACTTAATATGTACAAACAAGACATTTGAATTAAAGTTCTTCCGATGTTAACTTCCCTACAAGCATACTTTATTTGAAAAAGAATATATTTCTTCTATAAAACAGGCAAGCACCGTAGAGTGCGTCGCCACCTACGCCGTGGCGGCTACAACACGCCGCTAAGCTACAGACTGCGCGTTAATACGCGTAGTAGCTGCCCGCAGCAGTCATCGAAAAGCTACGGCGGTGATCCCACTGCACCGTGCACCGTTGAGGAGCGCGGTTTATTAACACACTGACGCTCCTGCGCGTTGACGCGTTTTCAGTGTGTTGGACTAGGCGTGTTTTCAATACAAATTGAGATACTTGCATATAATGTTGAAATCTGCGGCCCCGCGCTTCGCCACGGTGCGCGGTGCAGTGGGATCACCGCAACGGAGTGGCTCATAGCGGGCCGTCTACGCCATAACTGCTCCGAGTCCAACACGCTGCATCGAAGTTGTAGAGCCGAACAAAATATGGTAGCGGTTCGACTACGCCGTAGCTGCTCCGACAACTTGCTACATCGAAGTTGTTGTAGAGCCAAACAAGACTTCGTAGCAGGCTGTCTACGCCATAGCTGCTCTGACAATTTATTGTAGAGCCAAACAAGACACCGTAGCGGGCCGTCTACGCCGTAGCTGCTTTGACAACTTGCTACATCGATTTTTTTGTAGAGCCACACAAGACATCGTAGCGGGCCATCTACGCTGTATTTGCGTCTATTTCAAAGCGACATGGTAACATTACTCCTACGTCATAGCATACACAAGTAGATATAGTAGTACTTATCTCAGACATCGCTACTTCTACAATTCACCGCTATCACGCGATTACGCTCCATAAACTCCGTACTCCATAAAGTATGATGGCTGCTCCCTGTTAACATAACGTGACCCATTATCACTCTACTTAAGGACTGTATGCACAAAGCCATGTGGTCAGATTTGGCTCTGAAATATGCAAAATTTTCCCGCTAGGGGGATAAAAATGTCAAGATGAAGTTACATAGAGTTAATAATGTGTAAACGGGACAATAGATGTAGGTAATCATAAATTGTAACGTAGAAGCTTACTTGTTTCTTTTCGTCAAGACTTCCAGTCCGCGATACTTATTAAAATTTTCAAATCAATAAAATCAAAGAATTATTTTGTTTGAATTATTATTTCTGAATTAAGGCCTTGGCAGATGTCATTATAATGTACTTAACACTTTAGTAGACAGGCTATCAGTAGAAAAAGGCTAAAGTCGAAAATACAGTAGTGTGCGTGAATGCAAGACGTTTATTTAAAAAGCGAGTTTAAATATATGTGAAATTCATATAGCACTTTCTAAAAAATCCAAGTTATAGTTATTCGAATCTTGCGTAAAATTTATTACTTTTTCAATTTATTAGTCGACCTCCGTGGCGATTCCTTAACACGCTAGTCCGTCACTCGGAGGTTCGATTCCCAGCCAGGGCAAGTTGGTAAATGGCCTTTTTTAATTTGTCCTGGTTCTTGGGTGTTTATTTTATCCCATCAAAAACATAAATGTAAAAATGCCAAGGTCAAATTCCGACAAAACAATTGAAATTTAAATAGCTGCCAAGTTATGTAGGTAGAGAAAATTGAAATTTATTCATAAGAATCTCAACATTTGACTTGGACAACATTAAGATTGAAAGCACCCATCCTAACTGTGACCAAGCTAGAAATTGCTTAACCTGTGAAAGCACGGTCATTCATCCATCAATTTTTGAATTTATCGTATGCGAAGTGGAGCGAAATATTTGCACAAGTGGTTTTGATTACTCGTATTTTGAAATTTGTTAAAGCGCAAATGACAAAGAACCCTTAGAATAGAGAATCTTTCTAGTTTCACGCAGCTGTTTAGGGTTTCGTAGTTAACAAGAAAACCTTATAGTTTCGTCATGTCTGTCTGTCTATCTGTCCCCAGTTTTACTCGTAGACTATTAGTACTAGAAAGCTGTAATTGGGCATGGGCATGGATATGTGGTAATAAAAACTTAAAAAAAAAAAATGTGTGGTGTGAGACGTCGTTGAATAGGTCTTTCCAAAATATTGTAAGATTATGAACACCCTCTTTCGTTTTAGCAATCCGTTTGTGAAATATTTGGTTTTTGATTGCAAATTTTTGTTAGAATCATATGTCTTCCCTCTCTGTCAGTTAAACGGTTGTATATAGACACTTAAAAAAATTCACGGCAGTAGTATATAACGTCTCCCTGTACTAAAACTAATTTAAGGTGGATTCAGTTCATGATACTGAACAACTTTTCCTAAAGAACACATAATTAAATATGAAAAGAAAATGTTTGCTTTCCATTCGACCTCCGTGGCGTAATTTTTAACACGCTAGACCGCTAATTCGGAGGTTCTCGGTTCGAGCCCCAGCCAGGGCAAGTTAGAAAATTGTATTTTTCAAATTGTCCTGGTTCTTGGGTGTTTATCTATGTATGTATTTATCATAAAATATAGTATCATTGAGTTAGTATCCCATAATACAAGTTTAAAACTTACTTTGGGGCTAGCTTAATTAGTGTGATTTGTCCTTACATTACCATACATATATTACATAAATATTACATTTTGCCAAATCTTGTGTGTAAGAGATCAAAAATAATTTTTGTATTTCGTTTGTTCCTTGGTGAAAGTTGTTCAGTATCATGGACTGAATTCAGACCTAAAGTTAGGCAGTTGTTAGTTACATAAAACAAGTAGGTACTGACTACGGAACCCTACACTGCACGTGGCCCGTCACGGCACGTGGCCGGTTTATTTTGGTTAAGTTGAAATTTTAGGGAACCATAGACAAATTTATGATATTTCTGTGTAAATCAATATTACTTACCGCTGACATGACGTTCTCAAAAATACAATCAAATAGTATTTGACGCGAGCGGTGACTTGGAAAACTACACGTTTTGTGTTCCACTGGCAGAAAATGTACACATTTGAATTTTCTTTGTGAAACAATACGTTTAGCGACCATCTGCAATCGTAACACCTTTCACTTCTATTCACCTTATTATTTAAGTACGGAGGGTAAAAAAGGATTGAACGTTGAACAGATCAACAGTCTTGGCGTAGCAGCTGTATGTGCTCAATCAATGACTTGACTGTTTGATTTTGTACAATATTTTTAACGAATCAACAAAGAGCACTAAAAAGAAATCTTTTCCTGAAAACAGCTAAGAAAATTGGTTGATTAATGAAGCAGTAATTAGCATTATTGCACCCTTTTATTTTTTATCTTCTAATAGGTTTTCCTGTAATCTATAGGTAAAGAACTATTAACTGTATATTTTTCAAAAGATTGGGTTCAGTGGTTTCGGAGATAAGTGTATTTTTATTATTTATTTTCAAAAATAACTTCAATAACACCAACTTAAAAAATATGGAAAAATATATTTAATATTATTATAAAATGCTCTTTCATTTGATATTTTACGCGATATAGTTCACAAAACCCTTTTTTTAATGTCTCATTTATCTCCCATAAAGTGGCCCCAATTTTTATTTATTTATTCATTTACCTACATTTTACTTCCGTCTTTGGGTCACAAATTTACATTATGTGCACCACATTTCAACTGAATCGGTCCAGTAGTTTAGTAGGGGGGGGGGGGGGGGGGTAAATTTTCGCCCATTTTCTTAAATAACTTAAAAATACCGATCTAAGAAATAATAAAAAATAAATATATTTAAAATCGTCATAAAAAGTTCTTTCATTTGATATGTCACACGATTTTGTTATCAAAACTTTTTTTTAATGTCTAATTTACCCACAATAAGTGGCCCCCTTTTTTAAATTTCATTTATTTACATTATACGTCTATCTTTAGGTCACTAAGTTACATAAGTGTAGGTACTAAATCTCAACTAAATCATTCTAATAGTTTCGTAGCAAATTGGCTGTGACTTACGGACAGACAGACAAGCGAAACCCTAAAAACAGTAAAAACACCGAAAAAATCGGTTCCTATACAAATTTCCCGGGCGGCTGCACACTTTTGTATAAAAATGCTGATTTTTTTTTGTTTTTTGACTGTTGTTTTAATATCATTATACTAAACTAGCTGTCCACCCCGGCTTCGCCCTTGGTACACACAAAGCCTATGTCACTCGGGGATAGTGTACCTTTCCAACGGTGAAAGTTTTTTTTAAATCGGTCCAGTAGTTTCGGAGCCATGTAATGCAAACAAACAAACAACCAAATCTTTTCTCTTTATAATATTAGTGTAGATAAATAGCCTACTATAGCCTGCCTGCCAAGCCAAGTATAGATCTAGTATAGCCTGTGGTTCGATATATTACGCATAATGTCAATTCGTATTTTGATATACATTCATGGGGAAAAGTTGTTCAAAATTTCAGACTGAATCACCCCTCAAAATAATTGTAAATCCCTAATTAAATAGCACCTTTTATTACAAACACAGTTAATATGATTCCGCGACCCGAGAAAGTTCCAATCCGATTTTCACCCTAATCGCCAATTAAAAAATATAGGTAATAAATCAAACCAAATTATTTTTTTCATTGACTTAATTTTCAATAAAATTAAAAAAAAAAATGTGCGATGCCGTATCTGCGATAGCATTACATCTTTACTTGAACGTCAACAAAATGTCAAAACTGTACCATAGTTTAGCAAAAGTATGACATAATTTGGCAGTTTGTACATAGTTTTTTATTGAAATATTTTAGACTGTAATGCAATTTTACGTAATTTGAAAATGGATTTTTTTGAAAAATTCGACACGGCCTCCTTCCTGAACGCCCGGCGGGCAACTGAATTTGTATGGAAGAATCATGGCCGCCATTTCAGAGATTTCTGTCAAAAACGTTGCAAAACATCCAATTTTTAAAATTATTTTTTTTATTATTGCGTGATTGCATTGTAAGCAAATATTAAGAATAATGTTTCAAAATAGCCTTTATTTTTATAAAATATATGCAATCCCTTGTTAGAATATTTCTTTACTCAGAAAAACAAGCCAGTTTGTAGCAAGATTTTCTAAAATATTTCTTTCAGGTTTCTTTACAATTATCTTACTTTTTCTGAATGAAAATTAAAAAAATACGATTTTCGTCTACTGGCTAGTCTATTCACCTATAACTAGGTATGTAATTTTCTTAGTGGTCTTTTCTACTTAAGCCATAACTATTGCCCGCGCAAAGTGCGTTTTGCATGTTTTTGGGTAAATTCAATGCTTGTTTTTAGGAAAACTACAAAATATTTAAATAAATCCTTTTTTTCGTCTACTGTCCCAACTCTTCCTCTATCTATGTGTATACATTATTTGACTTAAATCAAACGCTTTCTGTACAAACTTGTTGCCCGCGCAAACCCAGTTTACATGGTGCCGACCCTTAAGCTCTACCTGGAAAATAAGAGATAAACTTAGCATGGAATTAGCAATAACTATACATCGATTGATAGTTTATTGCATTCTAAAAATTAAATGGTAGTCACTTCCATTTTCAGTTAGTTTTTATCGAAGGCTCATTTGCGCAGCAATCGGACATTGTAGGCTAATAGAAAGTAAAATAGGACCTATAATTTTATAAAATTTGCAACCAATATATTTTTGTACACTTAAAGATAGATAATAACGAGTATTTTATATATATTCAGCTTAATTTTTATAAATATTTTCTCAGTGAAGTCTCTGAAGTAGAGTCCTTTACCTTTTCTAATCTTTGTGCTGATCACTTACTTTTTGTAAACAAAAAAGCCGGCCACGTGCGTTGTGGACCATGCGCAGTGTAGGGTTCCGTAGTTGCGACTGGCGATAAAAACGTCTAATAAGTTGGTAGACTATAACTCTTTAAGGCCGTACCTGAATTTTCCGGGGTCCAGTGCTGCCCCCATTTAAAATAACTCATTTCAAAGAAAACGGAGACATTTAAAATTTTGCTACTACCAAGTCCTAGATGATCCTTCAAACTATTTTATTAACCACTGTTTACAGTTTAAAGTGAGAACGTAAAGCTTTTCTTCGTACATTTTCGAAAAACGGCCACTTTTGGCTTGATATTTTGAAGGCGAAATAACTATATTTGATTATTTTTCCGACCCAAATATCGACCAATAGAATTGCACCATTCGACGTCACGTGGTACAACCTACATGGTATTATACTGATAATTTTTTGAATATTTTCTCTGGTCGTTGCTATACATAAAAAACAATTTTATTCATTATGAAATTCTTATTTGTTAACTGTTCATTTCATCTCATGGTGCAATTCTATTGGCCGACATTTGGGACGGAAAAATAATCCCCCGAATACCACACGAGCTTCAAAATTATCTGGCATTTCCCTCAAGGTTCCCTGCAAACAAATAAAGTCGTCAAGTTTTTCAGGACTCCTTCTTGTTTGCAACGAACCTATCGGGAAATACCCGATAATTTTGAAGCTCTTGTGGTATTATAAGTGAATATTTTAATATCTCTTCGCAATGGATTTGAACAAACTAAATAATATTTCATGAACTAAGTTGATATTGAAAAAGTTTTATCGCGATTCAATATTTGGTTAGGAGTAAGTCATCAAAACTCCGTCTGTACAGAATGTGTACTGCCGTGAGCCCAGCTCGGGCCGGGTGCGAGTGATGTCAGTTGGCGGCCCCTCCGGCCCGCACCTATCGCCCTGTGGATTCTCCTATATTTTTTTGTCATTCCCAAAACACGCCGCGTGCGACGTTCGTTATCTCGGAGCCGGCTGTCACAATAATGGCAGCTCCCCGGAATATCAAGCAGCTTCCGCCTAAAGCTTCTAATTTATCCGCACGTTTCATTCTGTATATGCATTTATAGGGTTATTCTCATACGTCCCCGACCCCACTGGTTTCCCTTTACTGGGACGCGGGTAATTTAAAATTGTCCCTCAAGTGACACTGATGACAAATGGGAATAATGTATGTAAATCAAGTAAATATACTATGTCGATTCCAGTATCACTCTTAAATTAATTCCTATTTGCCTTATGTGGTGACAAATTGGAACTGCTAATATTGGTTTTCTATTTAGGTATTAGCAATTCATAGTCATCCTCCCTGGCTCGTTGTCAGCGTGTGGCCATCGAGTTAGTAGCAATTATTGTATTAGCTATTTATCACCACTAGGGACGGAGCACTGGGAACGAATGAGAGCAACTAATTCGCATTTTTATTTTTTGCGAGTTGCCTAGCAGCCGCCCGACGCGACGTTTGTCATCGCGTACAAAGGTTCGCGGAACAGCGGCGGCTCCTCCGCACTCCGCACTCCGAGCAGACTACCTAAAGCTCGGCTCGGCTTAATGTATCCGCGGCGGCTGCGGCCTGATTGCCGAACATTTGTCATCGGCGCTAACGAGCCGGCGCCGCCTCCGGCCGCTGCTACCACGAGCTCAGATTACCACCATTTTAAATTATTACGGTCTTAGCTTAGTATCATAGTACTTATACTTAGAACAATATGTAATATCTAATAGGTGACCGCAATCACACAAACCTGTCCAACATTAAATATTAATGCAAAAATCTTTGCAAGAAAACATAAATGACTAAAAAGGAGTACTTATGTTACTTAGTCATAAGTAAACATTACTCAAATCTGGCTTAATCTTTCAAGTTCCAACAATAAAAAATGTAAGTAGACTTGCTACTAGCAAAGTATTTTACTAACTACTTATTTTAGTTTGAAACACTAAGCCCGTTTTATTATTGAACAGAAAACAACAATGGAATAATACCGCGTAAGTTAATAAACGATAAAAAATTCGAGAGCAAAATAATCAGGGTTAATTAACAGCGCTTATATTTACCGAAACAGAACATGAATGAAAGGATTAGGGAGAGCGGCACAGAGGAGCGTTACACATTGCAGGCAGCGAGCGAACAATGATAGGCGGCTGTACCATGCTGTACATCTGGTGTTGCGCTACTCTGTACAGGGCGCGGGGCGCGGCGGGGGCGGGCGGCGCCCCGCGTGTAGGGCTGCGACTGCTCTAAAGCATATGGAGCATATCTTACAAACCAAAAGCAAAAGACGTCCAGAAGTTCGCTTAGTAACAGTTTGAGTTTGAATTAGAGTCTTGGTATCGACACACTACGCGGTGGTTGAGAAATTTTCAAGATTTGTTTGGAGCATATAGGTACTTATCTATTCTTATATACATATAGTTACTTCTTTATATAGTAAGATCAGCAGATTTGTTTTCTTTTTTGCCAATTTTCAAACAAGAATTCAAAAATCTAAAATTACTGATTATATTTTAGATTTTGTTTATACATGATTTTGACCCTCTGAGCTATATTCAAGGAATAATAATAATAATAAAAAAGGAAAATTCATTACCTTGTTTCATAAGAAAAACCAAAGACAAATGCTCTCAAAGTTGTACGGCAAATTCCTAATCGCAGTGATACCGACCGCCATATGATCGCTCGCTCCACGCGCCGCCGCCGCCGGCGGGAAGGGTGCGGGGCGGTCATATGGAAGAATCGTGCGACAGCGAGATCATTGATAATAATACGTGAGCCATGTATTGCAAATATGGGGAATTTTCCTAATGAAAAATAGTAAAAAAAAGTATCCTTTTTCTTGCTATTATGTGTTCTGTTAATTCTGATTACAAGATTTCAATATACTCGTAGCTCAGTGTTTCAAAATCAACCTGTATTTCTTATTGTCTGAGTGAGCGTCACAGTTTCGTTTCGACTTTCCGAGATTGGCCAAAATTGTACTGCAATTTTATCAATCGATTCTCGTGAAATTTTATTTATTTATTTTATTTAATACTCTTTATTGTTCTAAAGTAAAAACATACTTTTAACAAATGGCGGACTTAATGCTAAGAGCAATTTCTCCCAGTCAACCATAGGGAAAAACAGAAAAATAATTTGAAAATTTTATAAGCAGGTTCGATAATTATATAGATTTTTTTTGTCAATTCAGTTTTTGGAAATTTTTCAAAATATCGGTGATATGGGGGTTTAAAACTTAAATCATATTTCAGTCATTTCAAAAAAATTTCATCAAATTTTCGTCATAAATTTTTTTTGTTACCCTTATTAAGACGAAACTTTTTTTTGTCTGAACAACTTTTTTATCCGATCAACTTTAATGGGTTGGGGGTGAGTCGCGAGGCTTACAGCTTGTGAGCTGTTAGCCTCGCGACTTACCCACCAGTAGAGTAGTAGAGCCACTAGTATAAAGACATGAACAGAAATTACGTGACGTACAATAAGTTTATATAGATTATCAGATAAAAATAAAGTCATCGGATGTGCCCCTACCTGCGTAAGCAACAGTCGTCAACCCTAGAGCCCCGGAGCGTTGCGGGCGGCAGGCGCTCGCCGGGCGGGCGGCAGTGCGCGGCGCGCGCGGCAGCCGACGACTCGCCCGCATGCCCCCGCGGCCGCCCGCAGCGCCACGTGTTCGCGCTCGCCGCCGCCGCGCCGCTCGCGCCGCCCCGCGCTCCGTCCTCAAACAACACTGCACAAACAACAGCCGGCACCACTCCACGGCTGCCGATACCGAGCGCGCGTGATCGATGACACTGCCGAATTGGTGACCCGCCTCCACCTACCATACTTAATATCAAACTAATATAGGTAGGTACGTGTCTCGCATTCAACGAAATAGGCTTTCCAGAATGTGAGCTCCCCTGTGTATTGGTTCACTTCGCTAAAAGCTTGCGGTCGGAGCCGGCTATAACATTAAATAGTACTTAAGCGGGCGCTGAATATCAACGAGGTATGTTTTATATCTTATTTTACGATACGATACGATAAACAAACCTAAAGATGCAATCATATCGTAACATGACTTGTAATAGATAATCGTCGAATTGCAATCTAGACCGTGAATGTGAATAACAATGATCGGATGTTTCGCAGAGCATTGTTTAAAACCAGTTCCGGCGGAGACGGCATCGGCGACTTCCGGTGTGGCGGCCGTAAGCTCTAGAGAGCTTACCGAGATCATGTTCCCTGTATTTTGCTGAATAAAGTGACGCTGTTTACACTAAACGCCGGCGGACGACTTCCGGCCGCGCGGCGATGAGTAATGGCTCGTGTTATGAATAACGATAAATATCAGAAAACATAAAACCAGACTTCTTTTGATGTATTGCACCTACATACGTATTTTTATAAGAAAGCTCAAAGCTCGCAAGAACACGCGCCGCCGTCGCTGCGTCGCGGGCGCAACGGGGAGTGTACAATCAACAATAGGTAAGATAAGTATGCCGCCCTTTGTACCTAACAAAGGGCGGCATACTTATCGGGTTCTCAATGATCATCACGTGAACAGCAAAACCATCTTGGCGTTTCAGATATCGTCTTTAGCTCTTGTCATAACTGCATGCCGTTGCCCTGAGATATAAACTCCTTCTTCGTCTATGCGTATTCCCGGTTGCATCCTTATCTGTGCTGCTTCGAAGCCCGGGGTGCGCTTTCCCGCTTTTTCTTCTCCAAATATAACATGCATGTCAATATTCACCCAAGGATGCCAAAGACCTTGCAAAATGGAGAAGAAATAGCCGGAAGACTTTAAATGATTTGGCTATAATTTTACAACCGGCCGCCTGCCTGACGTCAACCCTCTTTGGGAATGTATTTGTGCAAAATGTTTTACAACCGGCCGCCGCCCGACGTTAACCCTCCTTGGGAATGCAATTGTAGCACGAGATGTTTGTGCTTAGTCCTTTAGTCGTCTCTTACGACATCCACAGGAAGAGATGGAGTGGTCCTATTCTAACCCGGAACCACACGGGCCCTGAGGTATAAACTGACTTGCATTTACTTTTAGCAGTAAGAAACAAAGAAAATTTGTTTATTTGGTAAATACCAAATACACACTAGACACACATTAAACTTAAGTCTATCTACCAATATGGTCTCCGCTCAGCATATCGGGCGTGAGCTGCGATGCGACGATTGTCTTCCGCGGACGCCATTTACATACTTATATAAAAATGCAATAAAATAAAAAACAAAGAATAAAAATTCATAAAGGCGATGGTGTTGAACTGCTTTAAACAGTGATATAGCCAGGTATCTCAACAGCAATCTTGCACATATATTTGAAAAAGTATAGAGCTGTATTGAAAAGTACCTACAACGAAACTTGCGATCGAGGCAACGATGAGCCTTCGCCACGTATCCCGAGAGCCACTTGACTAGACGCTTCAGATAAGTTGACTGCGAAAGTCTATCCACTTCCATACCTACACATCCTAATTGTGAAAAGTACATACACAATATCAACGATAAATATTAAGGTGGTTAGAATCAGAAAAATGTAAGTACCTTAGTAGTAATTAACTAAATATAACGTGTTGATGAACAAACGCAAAACCTCTCAGATGGTCCCTCAGCCCATGAAACTGAACAACTTCTCTTTTACAACTTTTACGAAACCCAAAAAAAAAATCGGGTTTACATAACATGGAAACTTGTTCCTGTAACATACAAAACTCCGCGTGTTCCATGCGCACCATTTTTATAATAGATAGCAAGAGGCCAAGGCTCTGTAAACCTTGGCCTCTTTGAAATGAGTAAAATTAAAACTTGGCTGTGGTTTAGGAGTGACCACCAGCCAGGCGTCATCTCTCCTGCGGGTTGTACATCCACATGGAGAGATGTAGATTGTATGTACTATAGGACCTATGGTCGAAAACCACATGTCTATTCAATCTGAACTTGTTATTAGAATATTCGATTCTACGAATTTTCTATACATTGTGTATACTTAAGGCACAGCTATAGTTTTCCGGCACGTACTGTCTCGAGTATCACTACACTACATACAGTTCCGGCACGAACTGTCTCGAGTATCACTACACTACATACAGTTCCGGCACGTACTGTCTCGAGTATCACTACACTACATACAGTTCCGGCACGTACTGTCTCGAGTATCACTACACTACATACAGTTCCGGCACGTACTGTCTCGAGTATCACTACACTACATACAGTTCCGGCACGTACTGTCTCGAGTATCACTACACTACATACAGTTCCGGCACGTACAGTCTCGAGTATCACTACACTACATACAGTTCCGGCACGTACTGTCTCGAGTATCACTACACTACATACAGTTCCGGCACGAACTATCTCGAGTATCACTACACTACATACAGTTCCGGCACGTAATGTCTCGAGTATCACTACACTACATACAGTTCCGGCACGTACTGTCTCGAGTATCACTACACTACATACAGTTCCGGCACGTACTGTCTCGAGTATCACTACACTACATACAGTTCCTGCACGTACTGTCTCGTGTATCACTACACTACATACAGTTCCGGCACGTACTGTCTCGAGTATCACTACACTACATACAGTTCCGGCACGTACTGTCTCGAGTATCACTACACTACATACAGTTCCGGCACGTACTGTCTCGAGTATCACTACACTACATACAGTTCCGGCACGAACTATCTCGAGTATCACTACACTACATACAGTTCCGGCACGTAATGTCTCGAGTATCACTACACTACATACAGTTCCGGCACGTACTGTCTCGAGTATCACTACACTACATACAGTTCCGGCACGTACTGTCTC
Source organism: Acrobasis repandana (assembly GCA_963576875.1). NCBI lineage: Eukaryota > Metazoa > Arthropoda > Insecta > Lepidoptera > Pyralidae > Acrobasis > Acrobasis repandana. The sequence continues at coordinate 24,204,888 of OY756218.1, read as the reverse complement.
GAGTATCACTACACTACATACAGTTCCGGCACGTACTGTCTCGAGTATCACTACACTACATACAGTTCCTGCACGTACTGTCTCGAGTATCTCTACACTACATACAGTTCCGGCACGTACTGTCTCGAGTATCACTACACTACATACAGTTCCTGCACGTACTGTCTCGAGTATCACTACACTACATACAGTTCCGGCACGTACTGTCTCGAGTATCACTACACTACATACAGTTCCGGCACGTACTGTCTCGAGTATAACTACACTACGTACAGTTGCGGCACGAACCCACTTCGGACAGTTTGCGCCGAACGAGCACGTCCTACACAACTAGGGGTTAACTCATTAGCACACAAAGTTTGCTCATACATTATAGATATCACAGTTCTATTTTTCTTATTTTACAGTTCTATTAGGATTATCACATGCATTCGTTCATATAGTCATTCTGTCGTAAGTTGTCGGGAATCCGCACAGCAGCGCCCTTTTTCTTTGGCTCTCTCCAATGTTGCACAGGTGCGCTCTGACAATGATTTATGAAAATCTAATACCCTCTGTAACTCAGTTATGGAATCCCTGGAGGAACTTCACGTGCATGCGTATACTGGGGTGTCCCAGAACTAAAGAGACAAAATTATCATAACCCATGATAATTTTGTGTCTCATGATGGGCACCCGAATTACTTCAGTGCGTCAGGCATGTTCTCGCTTGCACGGACCGATGGCCGCTATAACAACAAATACTAAAAATAAAAAAAAGTATAAAAGTAAAGGGGGTCGTCTTACAAAAAACGTGTTTTTTCAGCGGATTTTAACTAGATCTTCATAATGGCATTAACAAGATACTTGAATTTTTTACCGATTATGCATTACTATGGCCACTATAATAACAAATACTAAAAATAAGATAAAGTTAAAAATTAAAGGGGGTCGTCATACAAGAAACGTGTTTTTCAGCGTTTTAAAATCCGGAACCCTTCATGTACGAGTCCGACTCGCACTTGCCCGTTTATTTTGTATGACGAGATGACGACCCTCTTTAATGTTTAACTCTTTCTAGGGTTCCGTACAAAAAATTAAAAAACGGAACCCTTATAAGATTACTCATGCGTCTGTCTGTCACAGCACAGCCAATTTGCTCCGAATCTACTAGACCAAATCAGGTGAAATTGGTAGGATGGTGTAATCCTTTGACCCAAACACATATGTGCAAAGTAAATAAATATTTTTTTTAAATAAGGTTTCGGGAGACAAATTAGGAAATTTAAAAAAAAAAGTTTTGTTATAATTGTAAAATAAAAAGTTTTGATTTTATTCATGAAAGAAGACGAAAATTGACCATTCCCTGATCTCTGAAACTACTGACCCTAAATTAAAAAAAAAATGCAAAATATAGTTCGTTGCTTGTAGATTACAGGAAAACCTATAAGAATTGAATCAATTGTACGAAACCCTCTCTACGCGAGTTTAACACGCATTTGGCCGGTTTTTTAGGGTTCCGTAGCCAAGTGGCAAAAAACGGAACCCTTATGGATTCGTCATGTCTGTCTGTCTGTCTGTCCGTCCGTATGTCACAGCCACTTTTATTTTATTTTATTTAATACTCTTTATTGTGCTAAAGTAAAACATACTTTTAACAAATGGCGGACTTAATGCTAAGAGCATTTTCTCCCAGTCAACCATAAGGATAAACATAAAAGTAATTTGTTCGGCACAAAAAACAAAATTAATCAATTATGACTACCGATTTAATAAATACTTCATATAACATATTAAGAACATATACATAAAACATTACATTACTACATATAATATATATCAGAATAAATATCTACTTATACAATACGTACCATTATTATAATACCTACATATTTCCCGAAACTATAAGAACTACTATACTGTTGAAACTTGGTAAGTAGATGTATTCTGTGAACCGAATTAAGATTTTCAGTTCACACAAAAATAGAAAAAAAAAACGATGAATTTCGGGGGTTCCCATACTTAGAACTGAAACTCAACATTTTTTTTTCATCAAACCCATACGTGTGGGGTACCTATGGATAGGTCCTCAAAAATGATATTTATGTTTCTAATATAATTTTTTTCTAAACTGAATGGTTTGCGCGAGAGACACTTCCATAGTGGTAAATGTGTGTGTCCCCCCTGTAATTTGTAAAATAAGAGAATGATTAAACTAAAAAAATATATGATGTACATTACCATGTAACCTTCCACCGAAAATTGGCTTGAACGAGAGCTAATAAGTAGTTTTTTTTTATACGTCATAAATCGTAAACCGCATTTTACCTTTTGAACTTTCATATTATGTTACTTGCTGCTACGGAACCCTTTATGGGCGAGTCCGACTCGCACTTGGCCGATTTATTTATTTTTAGTATTTGTTGTTATAGCGGCCACAGTAATACATAATCGGTGAAAATTTCAAGTGTCTAGCTATTACGGTTCAAGAGATAGAGCCCTGTGACAGACGGATAGACGGACGGACAAACGGACAGACAGCGGAGTCTCAGTAATAGGGTCCCGTTTGCACCCTTTCGGTACGAAACCCTAAAAAGAATTTATTGAAACAGAAAAGCACTTATTGTTCATACCTATCTTACAGCAAAAAAGATCTTATTGTGGACATGGACACGTCGTTGCCCGACCCGACTGTGTCCCGACCACAAACCTGACAAACAAAGCAATTAAATTGTAATGTCGCGTTATAGATATTTGGATCGACTTTTCCGCTGTTCTCGTACAAAAAATACGAAATGACGCACAGCACCCGTCTTCCTGACCTGACTGGCGACAATGGCTTTCCAGAGGGTTCCAGAATACATGACTTCTTAAGAGGGCGCCTGATGCTGATTATCAAAATTTTGCTTCCGCTTCCACGCACACAAATTTACTCAAGCCGAAGCGAGACAGCGAGCCATGCGGGGAGGGAAGAAACGCGGCGGGTCAATGAGGCTGGTTTACCCGTTTCTGGTTTTTGAGGCTTTTTCGTTTTACAAAAAATATTTAAGAGTTATTTAAAAAAAATAAGAAATATGATAATTCAAAGTTGAATACTACCTGTTTTAGTTAATTCGAAAGTTATTTGGAGGCAACTTCGCAATTTTTTTCTATCGAAAAAAATTTAAGCAGTCGTATTTTTGAAACATATGTTGACTAGAGTTTAGTCCTGAACTTTGCTGTGTTTTTATTTCAAAGTGAGTATTTTGTTAATATTGATAAATAACGGTACAACAAACTTCACCCCCCCATTTCACCCAATTAAAAATCGCAATTGATTAAAATCGACATGTAAGTCACAGACAGACAGACAAAAGCATATTTTGGTAAATCTCGAAATTGAGACGATTCGCTCGCTTCGCTGCCTCGGTCAAATATGAAATATTTATTTACTTAGGTCGTGATTTTACTCTCTGATTTATTAAGATTTTACTGTCTGACCGTTATTATGTCATAATAGGTAACTTTGGGACCGAACTAAATAAGAACGTGAGGAAAATCCATTATAATATAAAAAGATTTATGGGTATAAGATGGATAGGTTCGCAAGTCAAATGACATAATAATAAATCGTGATGTCCGTCCGGCGTCCGGGCGTCCGAGCCCAATATCTGTCGCACCCTCGTCGCTCGCCACTTCAACCAATTTAATTCCATGAACGAACAGTTCCGATAAAACAAACTTTGCACTTCGCTCTGGTCTCGATTTGCAAAGATTTTTTATATTTCTTAACTTCTTAAGTTGGTGGAGTCGGCAACGCATACAAAAGGAAAATCTAATGGTGGTTTAATAAATCATACTAAGAATATAAAAATTGCGAATGACTTGCGTCATTTCGTTACTTGTGAAATAATTTTGTGTTTTATAGGGATGATGGCAAATTATGAAGTAAGTTCCTAAGTTGTTGCACTAGCACAACAACAGTGTAAGGATATACTTTACTTTCATAACTACTAGCACACGAAAATGTTCAGGTTTCAGGGCATAATTCCACGCATAAACTAAACGATAACGTATTGTCTTGTATTTTGTTAAGTCAGCCGTGTGGTTCCCGGCAGAGTAGAATAGGATCACTCTAAGTCTTCCCGTGGATGTCGTAGAAGGCGACTTAGGTAACACAAGCTAAACAAATCTTATAACCATCAATGGGACCTCTCCAACCCGTCTGGCCAGCGTGAAGAGTGTAGGCCAAATCCTCTGACTGCTCTAGCTAATATATGGCTCTGGCACAGAGAGGGTCGTGCTCCTGCAGTGAAGACTACAAAAGACCTGATGATGATTGTCACTATCTGGCTGTCAGCCTCTGTTTTACACTAACTCAACCTAAGAGTAATAACCATAACTCGGTGGTATTTACGTATTTACGGTTTTTATTTGTCATATGATGAGTTCTTTGGATTTACTATTCAAAAACATCATCGGCCTATTCTGGTTACGATGAGGTGAATCCCGTTACCTATCTCATCATCATCATCATCCCAGCCCTTCTTCCGCCCACTGCTGAGCATAGGCCTCTCTTCGTCGACGCCACCCATCTCGGTCCTGTGCTGCTATCATCCAGGTGCGACTCGCGACTTTGGTTATATCGTCAACCTATCGCAAGGAGCAAGGCTCTGACCGAATGGTGGCCCAGAACGGGTGAGAGAAGCGTCGGGCGTCCGCCTATGCGATGGGTTACCTATCTATTCTCACTAAATTTGTAAGACGCCGCTGTTCTCAGGAAGCTCAGCTGAACTGAACGCTCTTGAAGCGGAACTGCCTTCCGGCTGCGTATTAAATATTCATACTGTCTAGACTGCGCTATAAAACGTATGAACGAGCATTCTTTCAATAGAGGTGAAGACTCTATCTCGAGTACTTAAGGGGTTCCTATAATTATTATACTAAGGATATTATTATATTATTATACAAAACTTTATTATTATACTATTATATTATACTAAGGGATTATTTCACGTCGTAATCTGTCTAAACAGGGATCCCCTCTAAATTTTTAATTCATAATAAGTATTATTTGTCACAATGCTATAGTCATGATCATAGTTTGACATACTTAATGTTTTTTCTCATAATGTTTCATTAGTCATAACCAACTCCGGGTGTAGTCAGAACATGTTTATTCGATACATATATGGCCTTCGTAAATATGACCATATTTCTCATTTTCGCAATGAACTCAAGTGGCTTCCGATCCGACGTCGCCGTGACTGGCATACCCTGTCAATGTTATACACAACTCTTTTCAATCCTAACTCTCCTAACTATCTACGAGAATTATTTATTCTATTTAGTGAGTCTCAAGGGCGTCCACTACGCAGCGCTGAAAACCTTCTTTTAAGAATTCCTGCTCACTCCACCGACTTTTACTCGCGGTCTTTGTCTGTTCGAGCCGTACGTCTATGGAACTCACTACCACTTACTATCCGACGCGCCCAAACGCTAGCCAGCTTTAAATCCCAAGTAAAATCGCATTTTCTATCCTTATGAAAGGTAATTTCCTTCCCTTGTTTCCACTTAGTTTCTTCATTTTGTCCTGTTATGTTTTCTTTGTGTAAGTTGTATGTATGTATTTAAGTATTAGGTGTATGTATGTTTATTATAATTATTGTATATAAGTATGTTTATTATATTGACCACCCCGCACTACCTAATTTCCCATAATTTTTTCTATATAAACGAGGTTGCCTGGAAGAAATTGCTTAGCGATAAGGCCGCCTTTTGCGCATTTCCTAATTTTTAAGATAATTATGTTCTGTTTTTTACTTTTGTGCAATAAAGGGTATTGTATTGTATTGTATTGTAGTCTGACGAAGCAGGCACTTGTCTACAGAGACGTAGCAAGATCAAAATTTGACGTGGGCGAGATAGTTCTGGCGAGGCTCTTTGGCTATAGAATAAGAGCTTGCAGCCGCGAGGTGTCTTTAAAAAAAAGCTTAGGTCTATGGGAAAAAGCGCTTTCAGCCTCTTCCGTGGCAGAGCAAGAGCAACGTTTCGCATGAAAGGAGGGTTACTTTTAAGGCCCCTTTGGTTTTTAATATTATTGTAATGAAATTAGGCATGAGATCTACTAAAAAAATATCATCGGCTTCACGTGCGAGGTCTTATAGACCGCGAAGCCGTGGCTGGTCCACGTCGCCCACGCCACGCCCCGCCATGCCTCCGCTCGCCTACATGATTTGAATGGTCCAACACTAGCCAATGCTCTTGTGCATTTTTTCTGACTTTCAAAAACTTCATGCACATTAGTAAGTAGTAGACAGGGGAGTCCATAGCATTACGGCCCCGTCAGTTCAAAGCCAAGAATACTGTGAGTGTTTTTGAAAAATCACTATAATTTACTACTCTATAGTTTATTTCTCAAACATTTTACATAGAAATCTTGCGGCTTTTCTACAGACACCCATAATATCCAAAATACGATTGAGCATTTTTGGCTTGATAGAAAAAAATCACAAACATACCTCTAAATTTGTCTAAATTTATTTTTAAATTAGGGATTTTATATGAAAATTATACCAAAAATATAAAATATAAATAATGTATCTAGTGTTTTATTTATTATAATTTTTTGTGATATACATATTTATAATTTTTTTTGAGACAAATGCTCAATTGTGTTTTGGATACAAGGGTGTCTGTAGAAAAGCCTTAAGATTCTTATGTAATTTTTTTGAAAAATATACTGTAGCTTTACTAGTTTAATAACAGTGATTTTTCAAAAATACGCACAATATTGCGAGCTGTGAACTCATCTCGCCTTAAACCATATCTAAGCATGGATGCAACGTATCCATGATGCCTATGCAGTTAATGCAGATTCTAAAAACAAAAACCTTGGTTCTGATCGGAAACGGTCTACCTCGAAAAGACAATCTAACTCTCTACTGCTCTCTACTTTCTCTTTGATATTATCCTTAAACGAGACAGACAGCAGAATTTAAAGTCCGCAATCAACAAAAGTGGAAATTGAAATATAATATAAGGTCCTTACATATGAAATTGCCGTTCAGTATCAAAAAAGTGAAACAAGTTTTTTTTAATGAAATTATTATTTAATCAATCGAAGTATGCGCCGTTGTTATCGATACACTTCCGCCATTTTATAGGCAGATCATTGATACCTTTGGAAAAAAAATCCTGGGAGCGAGAGTCTATGAACTGTTTGAAGGCGGTTTTGACTGCCTCATCAGATTTGAAATTTTTTCCTTGTAAAAAGTTATCCAAATTTTGAAAGAAGTGGTAATCGGTTGGAGCAAGATCTGGAGAGTATGGTGGGTGACGCAGGGGTTCCAGTCGTAGCTCCTCTAACTTGGCGAGCGTTTGATGTGCAGTGTGTGGTCTAGCGTTATCCTGAAGGAGCAGTGGGCTAGAGCAATTCATCAGTCTCGGTTGTTTAATGGCGAGCTTTTCCATCATTGTTTGCAATTGTTGGCAATACAAGTCTGCAGTAATCGTCTGGCCTGATCTCAAGAAGCTGTAATGGATAACACCAGCACTGGTCCACCAAACACTAACCAGAATCTTCTTTTTGGTCAGTTTTCGCTTAGGGCAAGGTTTTGCCGGTTCTCCAGGGTCAAGCCATTGCGATGATCGCTTCCGATTGTCGTACAGGATCCATTTCTCATCACAAGTCACGATACGGTTCAAAATCCCCTCATTATTGTGGCGATTAAGCAAAGAAACGCAGCAAGCAACGCGTGTTTGTTGGTTTGCTTCAGTCAATTCGTGCGGTACCCACTTTTCGAGTTTTTTAATTTTTCCGATTTGGCGCAAGTGGATAAGTATCGTTTTGTCACTTACGCCGAAGGCTGCTGCTAATTCAGAAGTGGTTTGAGATGGATCCGCTTCCACTATCGCCTTCAATTTTTCGTTATTCACTTGAGTATCAGGTCGTCCACGAGGCTCATTGTGTAAATCGAAATTTCCAGAACGGAAACGTTGAAACCAAAAACGCACCGTTCGTTCGTTATCGGTGCCTGGTCCATACACGTCGTTAATTCTTCGAGTCGTTTCTGCAGCACTGGTGCCACGGTGGAACTCGTATTCGTAAATACCGCGAATTTTCAATTTGTCCATAGTTGTTGTTATAGCAATGTTGAAACTCAAACAAATGATGTTAAAACAAATGAAATACGAATTTTAAAACAATATTTTTCTGGCTTTATTTCGAAATAAATTTGAATTTGGAATTCCTAATGAAACGCAAGATATTTGATTTTAAAGTTGCCAGTATTGAAAATCGGCAATTTCATATGTAAGGACCTAATAATATTATATTATATGAAATAGGCAAGGGGTAAATAGTATAGACAGTTTTATTTTTGTGTACTACTTAGTTAATTAAATTATAGGAAAGCTGGTTACTTTATATAGCGAAGCTTTATAAAGCGAGTTTCCGATGCAAAAAGTAAGTACCTACGCAGAAACTATCCTATTCCGAGAATGGACTGATTCAATTTTATGTGTGCGCTATAAAGCGTGCGAGTCTTACAATCCCGTTCCCAAATCGACGTCGCGTCGATTCGATAAGCCATCTGCGTTTCGTAAAGATGCAAATAGGTGTTTATTCAGTCCCCGATACAAAGGAATCATTATAGGAGTGCGATGGCGCAACGTGCCGCGTGCCTCCCGGCGGCGGGCGCCGCGCCGCGCCGAGCCCGTCTGCCCGTGTCTTTCAGTTCCAGGACGCCAGGGAATACACCACAGTACTTAATGTATTGGTTATTCCTGTATTTCGAACTTTGAATAGGTAACAAATTAACATTCATCGCTGAACCATTCCGGTAATTGAAACTGTTAGGAGCCTTGGAAGTTTAAATTAAACCCTCGAACAAGGCGCGGGATGTGCCGACTGGTCCGCCGATACTTAATTGAAATTCCAATGGAGTCACTTGTTTCGTAATCTGTAAACTTTGCCGCAATACATTGACTGTGATCTATAGAACTGCTCACACACCGCAGACGGTAAAAAGGCTTCAAATTAGGACACCAATTAGTATCTTACTAATTAATCAGCATAAAAGACGGGACGGGCTCGAGGGACGTATAATTGAATAGATAGAAACATCTAAAGGCGCGGGCATAAAGTTCTGTTAGCGATAATATCGTTACGGGTGTTGGCAGACGCAGCGAAGGTGCGGGGTTTCCTTATGGCCTTTATGATGGCGAGCATTCAGAACGCTCGTATTTAGCAATAGGAATCACGGAAATGCGTAATGACGAGAATAAAATGTTGTGGAAAGCAGTGCATAGGAGTGAAGAAAGGATAATTCGGGCACTCCAGCTCGCGCTCATAATGGTCGCCCCCCCCCCCCCCCCCCCTTATTGTAATACTGTTTGAGGAGCTTCAGGAAGTGAGAGGCCTATTGACTGAGATAAATGAATTTTATTACGCTTAGCGCCGCGACGGTGATTTGGTCGGGGCGTCGGGGGATACATTGACGCGATGAGTCGGAAATATTCACCAAAAGGTGTTGAATCTTTACCGCTGTCCTATACACGGATTATTTTATGTAACTCTAAGTATTTTACTTATTTGTTTTTCTGTAACATTCATTGCATGATATGGTAGAAAAACATGCAATGCTCATTAAAAATAAAAACCTAGAGAAAAAAAAAATCCTTGGTAGACTTGTAAGCTGTCGGTTTGTTTGAAATAATTTTATACCCCTATATACTCGGGGCGATTCAGCTGCATGAGTATCGATAGTGATCATGGTCACAGCCAGTCGTCACGATCGAGGCGAAGGAGGTTTCGCGCGGCTCCTGCGAAAGAAATTAGCAGATTTGTGCGCGCCGCGCCAGCGGTTAATCAACCTGAGAGCGATAGAGCAAGGAATTTCGTCGGACGTACAAATCAATCCGCCATATTACCAATTCCAATACGTAGTAATATTTTGAAAAGCGGCTCTGAGAGACGGGCATCCGCTGGCGTAATTAAGATAGGTACACACGTTACGAGCGTGATTTGAAACGGGCGCAGCGTTCACAACGTTTTACGAGGCAATAACAATAAATAAGAGCTTTGAACCGGCGTTTGTTGCAGAGCGGGCAAGCTGACAAAGCGTAAGGGTCGGGACTCGGGGGTGCGGGGAGCGGGGCGCAGGCGGAGGCCGCGCTGGAGGCGCTTCGCCGGCACTCGCGGCAGGTCGCCGCGCGCCGCGCGCCCGGCCGCCGCGTGCAGGTACCACCACCACTCCACACCAACCGATCCACTGTCGCCTGACACCAACACGACGGACCACACACTTCTGACAATGTTCCATTGAAACTTGCTCCTGATGAGATCCTGTATCTAAAATATAAAAGAGGATTCTGAATCTCAAAATGTCTTCAGTACCTGTAATGCCACCATGTCGCACGCATGTCGCACAAATCCAATTCAAAGTTAAACTCTTTGCTCTATTAACTATAGCAACATTCGGTAGCTTTGAAGTTTGAACATATGAAATTAATCTACTTATTTTGTATCTCAATTCGTGAAACATATCCAAGTACCTAGGTTGCCTGGAAGGGATTGCAGTTGCGATAAGGCCGCCTTTTGACATCCGTTTTCTATAATCTATTATTCTGTATCATTATATATATCATATAAGATTTTAACTAACTCAATGCTAGGCTAAGGCATTCACAACAAGAACAGAGATTACTGCACACAATGAGGTATACATACGCTCTAAGAGCCTTCCTGGAGCATGTGGTATGTCCCGCATGGTAAAGTGTAACCGCTTTATACAGCCTCGTGCCAGCGAGGGCGTTGCCATCTTACTTAGCTGCCACGTGAATAACCTCTTGCTCATCATGTAAAAGCGACTTCGAATTGGGTCCACCTTGGATAGTCAAGTAGCATACATTACACATTTCCAAATACCTAAGTAGAGTCACCTTCTTTCAAACACAGTACAAAAGAATTGAGAGTTTTCAGATTTACTTATTCTTATTTTAAAAATTATGCCGTAGATTTGTTGAGTTGAGAGTCAAGAAAATTTAGAACATGATCATACGTCTTTGCAGCATTTACAAAAGCTTCCCCAACAAATGTCTATTAGCTGGAAGAGCTTTTGTAAAAGCGGTGTCTGTACATATCGCTCCGCCCGGCAGCGTGGCGGCCACCTTACGCACCTGCGAGCTGACGGCGCTCCTTGTTTCAGTTCACGGAGCGGGCGCGCGATGGCGCGCGCAGCGGCGACACGGCCGGTGAGTTGCGCGCGCGCTGTTGCTCGCTAAATATATCCATCCGCATTGCGCTGCTGTGAGTCGGCGGTCGGAGCGGCCACCAGCTTGTGTGAGCCCGCGAGCGCGGCGGCTGCGCTCGCCGGCTGGGCGCGGCCGCCGACGGTGTGAGCGACCCTTAGTGCATTTAGACATTACACGATAAGAAGAAGAAGCATACAGTGCTTACATACACCAGCATGTTCCTGCGCGTGCCTGGTAAGATAAAGCCTCGATGCACTCCTGTGAAGTAGCGTGCATTCCGAGATTCGACGCACATTATATGCAATTGAACCGTACTTACTATTTATTTATTTGCACTCCTGGGGCGAAGTGTCTGCATTAACTGCTTCAATGCCTTAAAAATCTATACTAATATTATAAATCGGAAGCGTTTGTTTGTTTGTTTGTTTAAACACGCTAATCTCAGGAACTAATGGTCCGATTTGAAAAATTCTTTTTTTGTTGGGTAGTCCATTTATCGAGGAAGGCTTTAGGCTATATAACATTCCGACAACCACGCGAACGAAGTCGCGGGCACAGCTAGTCGACTATAAACTTGTCTATATCTTCCATGTATTTGTGTATCAAAGGTCTTGGAATGGAGCCTTTTGAGTCACGCATCTCAATGTTGGTGCTGACCGGACCGCCATCTACGTGTCTTGTGGCTATTGGCCAGCGTTAGTTTAATAAGTATATTTGGTTACTCGAACTTTATAAAATGGATTTGATAGAGTTGCGTAAGTATATTTACAGACAATACTACGTTTGGCCTTTTATTGTTAACTCTACCATACATACTCTACATGCTCTACCTAAAGGTTGACTGGAAGAGATTGCTACCTATGCGATAAGTCCGCCTTTGTATCATTTTCGTTTTTTTTTCTCTGAATATCCTTTGTTTAGGGTGCAAGAAACAGTATTTTTATTGTATTGTTGGGTGAGCAGGGAGCATATTTAGAAATCTATAAAAGCATGCCATGGTTTATGGTGTCATGTGATTTACAAAAAAAGCAGGCTTCTAAGGTGTTTTTTGTTGTGCGTGCAGAGAGCGGCGGGTCGGACATGTCGGGCGGCAGCGGCAATGGCGGCAGCAGCGCGGCGCTGGACGCGCGCCGGCCCTCCACCTGTCGCGTGGAGCTGGGCGCGCTGCTGGCGTCCGAGCCGCGCCCGCTCGACAACAAAGTCAAAGTAAGACGATATTTATCATACGTGTGGTAAGGCAGCACAACCCAAAGAGGTAGACCTAGAACCAGTTGGCGAGTTGATCTGGATAAGTTTTTGTCTGGATCGGAAAATCTGGCAGTGGACAGAGATGAGTGGAGAAACAAGAGGGAGGCCTTTGTCCAAAAGTGGGACATAACACCAACAGGCTAGAAAACAATAAATCTTAGGAATGTGTCATATCAATGTTTGTCATATATCTATGTCCTTAGCTTAGACCAAGGATCTAGATTAGGTAAAGATGTGTGGTCCTTAGGTTAGACAATAGCCAATTCCACCAGGTGGCCTATATGTTATGAGTAAAGCATAAGAAGAACTTCTAATTAGGTAGTATTGACGACGATTCACTTGCAATGACAAGCAGTAGATCTGTAGACACGCGGAAACGTAACAGCACCCGTGTCATTTGGAGCCATTTTTGATCAACTTATCATCTTTATGTTTTACGCAACTTTATTATCCTTATGTTTTATACGCAAGTTGTTGTTTTTATATTTTAATGTTCTACTCTTCTAAATATTTAATTTCCTGGTAAAAAACTAGCCAGGTCAAATATTTAAATTTCAGGACTGTCTGGTCTACAGTACTTGGCACCCATTTAGATCTCAATTCTTTTGTCGGTGAAGTCGACAACCACACCATAATCATAATATTGAATTTGGCTTACATTTTCACACATTTATTCTTTAGGTGGGATATTGTTTACAAGGTTCGCTTAACGGGTATGACTACTAAACATCTAGCTAGCAATCAAACTGTGGGTGTCACTTCTGTGAAACAACAGTAAAGGTTACTAGATATCACACAAATTTAAAATAATCCCGCGGCTGCTGTAGATACCATTTCGCCAGCTGTGGCCGTCTTTGAACTTCAGCTAAAGGGCGATTTCAGCTTCAGATTATTAGTTAAAATAGTAAAATGTTTATGATTCCGGAACTTGATTAAATATTATTCAATTCTTAGTTCAAAAAACGAACAAGTTTTTTTCAACCTTCCCATTCATGAAACAACGTCATGTTTACTAAAAAATCCATTGAAACCTAGAAATGTCCAGAAAATATGTGTATTTATATTATTTATGTCTCATGGCCGCAATTAATGAATCATGAATCGTTAGAAATAGTGAGATAAATCTCAATTATCCGCGAACTTGAATGTAACACTTAGTTCCCGATCCGTCCCGAATTAGAAGAAAGTAAATATTTACACAGCATACAATTCCTCACGGTTCGGTTTTAATAAAGCCATAAAAATAGTGCTGAAACATGCCAACAATATGATTTTCCGCTGAAAGATACATAAATTACGTGTTAATACGTCGACTATGATAACAACGGGCTTTTTACAAACTTTATTTGCAAGATACGACAGCGTGCGTCGTCACGGCACAGTTTAAAAAATACAGAAACAGAAACTGAACTTTTCTTACTAGCAAACCACTATATGTGTAACAATAGTAGATTTTTGCACCAAGCAGAAAGTAAGTATTATCGCACCGAGTGCTTATTTGGAGCCAGAGCTCTAGCGAGGGCTTTAAAAAGCTCGAGTGCAATATAAATTACTTAATGTGAGGTGCATAATCTGCTAATTAGCTCCTATATTAGGCATTGCATGTTTTCTTTAATGTTTGTTACCAAGATCTCCCACCATTTATTAAACGATTTAATTTGTTTTGTTTAACAGAATAGATACTTAAGTTGCCGCGAACGACGGGAGCTTTTTTAAAAACAAAATCTTTTAAGTTTTAAAGACAAGTTTATTGTCAGAGCGTTAGTTACAGACTGAGGCTTACGATCTACTTAACTCTACTTGCAAAGGGCGTCTAGACGCTAAGTCAGCACTTGCACGGTGGTCTTATGGTGTGACTCTGCGTGGGCGATGGCTAGAAAGTACACTAAGCATTTATGAGCACTATGTCTCTATGTGGGGTCCCATGCATAACTCCTTCCTCCCTAAGTTCGAGATTATCCGCAGGATCATCTCGAGTTTTCCTCTTAAAGATTTCTGTCAAAAACTTATATCTATAACATAGAGCAAAAATAACTAGAGCTATGATTATAACTAAATTCCCTATAGTAACACTTTTCACAACTCTATGAGACTTTTCACTAACACTTTTGACACTTTGATCACTTTTTCGCACTAAATAGTTCAGGAACTGTATATCAGCCAGGTTAATCCCATCGAGGTTGATAGTCTTCAGCGGTTCCAGGGCATCGTTTACTTTAGGTAGATGAATTAATGGTAATGTGGTATCAAATATAGTTTTTCCTTCAGTTGCATGCTTTTTCAGAGTATTCTCATTAATTTTGACGTAACAATCATTGTTTAAGGTTAATAAATAAGTTCCTTGAATGACCTCTTGAGCTGTTCCTTCTTTACAATATTCTGTAACTATAATTTCATCTTTTGTGTAAATAATCCAACGGTTTAGCTCTATTGACTCTATCTTTAAGTCATTTATGACAACGGGTATAGAGTGAGAGCTCGAAGTGTTTACTGAAAACTGCAAAAGTTCAGTGATACATTCATCTTTCATATGAGGTAAGAAGTCATATTCGTAGCACAGGAATCGATCTTCATCAATTTCAGAACATGAATGGGAGAGCATCCGTGTTTTCAACTCCTTCACAAGGACGTGTGGATATTTAGGAAGTATAAGGGAGGTTTCAGATCTATCATGGTTTAAAATAGGCAAAGGAAATAATTTAAAGTAATTAAAAGTTTCATTTGTAATTAAGGGTATATGCATAATGAACTTTATCTGATTTTGTTTGATATAAGCCTTCACTTCTGTACATAGTTCTATTTTTACAATATTATAGGAAGTAGCCGGAAATACTAACTTATCAGTATTTTCTATTTCCTTTAATATTGATATTAATTCCTCAGGATTAACAATAGATTGTTGTAATACATTGACTTTACTAAAAGCAATTGCGGTTTCCACTTCATTAAGTCGGATATAAAGAGTTTGAAAATTATATAAAAATGAAATGTAAATATGTGTAATTTTATCGATATTTTGACTTATCTTTGTTTTATTTAAGTATCCTTCTATTTTCTTAATATTGTTCTCGATTTTTATAAAGTTGCTTTTAGTAGAGTTCGCTACATTAGAAAAGATATCCATCATTTCAGTAACTATAGTCATTTTCTCATTTAAACCATCTTGTTTTGTTTTTATATTATCTATTAATTCTTCAAATCTTAAAGCGTCATCGTTATCCAGATTACCTGTAATTGTTTTAATTAAAGAACCAAGTGGATTTAGTATGCCACGTTTAATTTTTTGAGAAGGGATTAATTGTTTATATTTCTCTGTAATACTATACACAATATAGTCCGTTTGCAGCTCTATATTCATAAAGTCTATATCTAATAGTTTAGTGTCAATAAATCTATGAACTTCTTTCTTAAATGCTATATATCTATTTCTATTTAACTCTATCTCGCTCTTAATTTTACCTAAATCTAAAATAATAATTATTGTCCATTTATCATTACTGATGACAGCTTGACCTTCCTTGACTGGCAACAATCCTGGATTCTTGTCAATCTGGTGCAGTAGAAGGGCCTGGCCTTGGACCAAATGGACTGCCAGAAGCAATAACCTGTGGAGGGCGTTTTATGTCCTTTATTGGAATTCTAGTGGCACGATTATTAGTAGTAACTGGTACAGTATTTCTGTGGATTGGCCCTGTAACTTCAGCTTTCTGATATCTTGGCTTGTCTTTACTTCGCCTAGTATTTACCCCTTTCATAAAAATTTCGTCTCCTTCATCTATATCAAATTCTACTTCACCCCTACGTTTATTAATAACAACTTGTTTTTTCTGGGCAATCTTATCAGTTAAATATTCATATAAATGTTTGGTCTTTCTTACGTGTTCTTTGACTAATTGCTGCGTAAACTGTTTATCAAAATCAACCGAAAATGTGCTATTAGAATCAGTATGGCCAAACACAACTTCGAAGGGCGTTAGGCCTGTAGTCGAATGTATAGTATGGTTATATGACATAATTGCATATGTCATAACGGAAGCAGCATCAGTGACTCTACGTTCATATTTTGCAATGCGGTATATTTCAATAATAGTGGAGTGAAACCTTTCCACTAAGCCCATGGAATTTTGGTTATATGGAGTGCCTACGTGAAGATTTATTTTGTAAAAAGATAGCATTTCTTTCATTAGGGAATTATTAAATTCCATTCCCGGATCTGAGCTTACCTTGTTAGGAACCCCGTATAATGAGAAATATTTGAGCAGAGCTCTCACAACTTCGGGTGTGGACTTATTAACTATCTCCATAGCCTGACCGAGTTTACTAAAAGCGTCAATGATGGTAAGGTAAATTTTACCCTCTATGGTAAAAGTATCAATAAATATTTCTTGAAAGGGTTTCGTCTGAGTTTGTGTGAGTTGTAGTTCGGGTTTTAGGGGTTTACGGTCGTACTTCATTTTCCTACAAAGTTCACAAGAATTTATAACACTAGCCACAATTTTCTCCATAGACTCAAAATAGAAAGTACGTTTAAGATGTGCTAAGGTTTCCTTAATTCCTCTGTGACTATTTCTACCTGTATGGTATTTGAGAATCACACTACGCTGTTCTTCTTCATCTTTATATAAACTAAACGTTGAGTACATTCATAGAACTTAACTGTGCCCTTTTTAAATAAAGATGTGGTAATTTGGGAAAATTGCTTACGATGTAATTCACTCTCAAAGTAAAAGAAATATTTAATTTTAGGTTTGGTGTATTCCATAAGGAACTTCTTAATAAGATCGGGATTATTTTCAGGTAAGTGAACTTCTAATATCTTCTGTGATTTTCTAGATAGGTCTTTAACTGATATTATATTTCTATTCCAGGTATATACGTGAATTTGATTGGGTTTCGTGTCTACGGCTTCTTGCAGGATAAGTATACCTTCCGTATCCAGATTACGTGCAGAATGTATTGTATCAATATTATCACTACTTTGATTTTCAGATGCGGAAGCTGTACTACTATCTACAGACGGAATAGAGTATGGAGACCTACGGCCTTTATTCTCTGGTAGCATGATGGATTTCTGCGAATTAGAAGATGAGATTGTAATAGGAGAAGATGAACGATCACGTTTCTTAGCTTTACCTATTTCTGTTATTTCATTTGTAATATCATTTAAATACTCTTGCAATTGTTGTTCTTTTTTATCTACGTGTACTTTCATTGATACGTCATCATCATTTTCTCCTAATGCATGAACCTTTATACGTGACAGTGCGTCAGCATTGCTATTTTGTTTGCTTTTTTTATAGATTACCTCAAAATCATATTCTGCCAAACGCAATTTCCATCGTGTTATTTTACTATTGGGCTCATTAATACTTTTCAACCAAGCTAGAGGCCTATGATCTGTGTAAATTTTAAATTTTCTCCCATATAAATAGGGTCGAAAATGTTGGGTTGCCCAAATAATTGCTAACATTTCTTTTTCTATTGTGCTATATCGTGTCTCTGCGTCATTTAAGGTCCTACTTGCATATGCCACCGGCTTATCACTTCCTATCGGACCCTGTGAAAGGACTGCACCGAGGGCATAATTCGAAGCATCTGTTGTAAGGATAAACTGTTTGTCAAAATCGGGGCGTTAATTAGCAATTCCTTACATCTCTCAAATGCATCGACATATTCTTTGGTAATTTCTATTTTATTTCGTTTTTTTAAACATGAAGTTAGAGGCTGAGTTATTTTAGCAAAATTATTTATAAACTTTCGGTAGTAACCAACTAGTCCAAGAAAACTTTTGATTTCTGTCGTAGTTTGAGGCAATGGGAAGTTCATTACTGCTGTTATCTTATCATTATTCGGCTTAAGGCCTTCTTTTGTTATGACATGGCCTAAGTACAGAACTTCCTTCCTTAGAAACTCACTTTTGTCTAATGTAACTTTGAGATTAGTTTCCCTAAGTCGGTCAAAGATTTTACGTAATTTTGAAATATGCTCTGGGAGGCTTGAACTAAAGATTATGATGTCATTATGATATACCATGCAATGAATGCCTTGGAGGCCTCGCAGCACGTTGTCCATGGCTCTTTGAAACGTTGCCGGGGCTGTTTTGAGTCCAAATGGCATTCTTTTGAACTCGTAATGTCCCGAGTTTACAGAAAACGCAGTTTTCGGAATATCAGCTGGATTTACCTCTATTTGATGGTACCCGGAAGCTAAGTCTAATGTGCTGAAGTAGGTTGATTTACCCAATTTATCAAAAAGGTCTGTAATGTTAGGTAACGGGTATTTGTCGTCAATGGTCAGTTCATTTAGACGTCTATAGTCAATAACCATCCTATACTTCATTTCCCCGGAAGCATCTAGCTTTTTAGGGACGAGATGTACCGGCGCACTCCACGGAGAATGTGAATCCTGTATTACATTATCTTGCAAAAGTTTATCAACCTGTCTTTGAATCTCTTCGTTTTGGGAATGCGGATGACGATAAGGGCGGATATACACAGATTTTTTATTAACTGTGCGTATATTGTGTTTTACTTGATTAGTGAATGAAAGTGGAATTTTTTCGCAATAGAATATATCACGGTATTCGTAACATAATTTAGAAATACTCTCACGTTCTTCTTTATTTGTGTGGTCTAATCTTAGTTTCGCTAAATTTTCTTTTAAAGCATCATCAATCTTACAGTTACTTGTAATTGTATTTACTTGAAATTCTTCATTTTTAAATACACTAACATTAAATGGTTTATCTATAGTTATCTTTACTTCATGTTGCGTAAAATTTTGAATTACGGTTTCTGCGAAAAAATTCTTACAAGTCACTAAAGCTGTAGGCATACGTACGCCTTCAGTGAATTGTGTAAACTCTAGAATGGCTTCACCATTGCAAAAATTTGTTGGTATGCGCACTCGCGTTTTCGTTCGAGGTTCTAGAAGTAACTCATAAGGTGGGCTATAAATTATAGGTATATCTACACTAGGCGTTCGTAAAACTTGATTAGCCATATCTATGTTAGCTGATAATTTTTTAAGAAGGTCTGAGCCTATAAGACCGTCGTATCTATGATCTACATCAAATACGTAAAATTTGTGAGAAAGTGTGCTTTTAAATGTTTTCAATAGTGGAATGCATATCACTTCACTATGTGTGCTTTGAGCATGGGTGCTAACAACTGTGAAAGGTTCGTATTGTTTGAATTCACTGAAAAACTCTTGGGTTTTCGCAGGACTTATGAATGACCTACTACTTCCTGTATCAATAAGAAATTTGGAGCCTATTTCAGGAATTTCTATATGAGGTAATTTAAGTATGCTATCACAATAATTTAAATTTATTATTTCACCTGACTGTCGGAGGCTGTAGTGTGAAAATTTTCTGGGGTGGTATTTTCCTCAACATTTTCAGAATTTTCCAGATAATTTGAAGGCACTTCCTCGACATACTCGTAATATTGCGGGTCCTTAGTATAATGATTATACTCAAAGTTGTCGGGGTAGTATTCTAGTTCAGGGCATGGCTCCTCACAGTAAAATAATTCATCTGCAAGCATGTTTTGTCTCACAGGTGCAGTGCGCATTGTGACGTCAGAGTCAGCTTGGAATTTGGGTATATTTTGCTGGTTTTGTATACCATATCTAAATTGGTTGGCACCGGAAGTCTGTTGTTGGGGTATCCCAAATTTAAATCCACTGTGCTGGAAAGGTGCACGTTGTACAGGGCCCTGGGCAAAATAACGCTGTGGTGTATTTTGTGGACCTTGGAATGGTGTACTTTTATTTGATGGCATAAAATTTGGTCTGAAACCATGCTGACCCATGAAATTTGGCCTTAAATTAGGTTGGCCCATGAAATTTGGCCTGAAACCAGATTGACCTACAAAATTAGGTTTAAAGCTAGATTGACCTTGGTTTTGAGGTATGCCAAATTTAAAATTTTGCTGATTAGGCAATAAACTGAATGGCTGACCGGAACTATTAACAAACGGTTTTGTAAAATTATGGGCATTAGGGCGGTGTGCAATACTAGATCTAGGTTTATTATTTTTAACATTGTATTGATCCTGAAAATTAACTTCCTCTGTTACTACAGTTAATGCACTTTCTAAAGTTTCACACTGTCTTATACGCACTACTCGCAACATTTCTTCCGGCAGGTTATACATAAAAACTTTAAGCGCAATATTATTATATATAATCATTTTAGCTGCTTTAATTCCTTCGTCACTTAAAGTATTTACTTTAGCAAATAATGAGGCTCTAACATTCTGAACACGCTGGCAAAACTGGATATACGACTCACTTTGTTTTATTTTTAAGCTTTCTAACTCTATTGCTATACAGTCTTCCGAACGAGGGTCACCGAAATGTTGAAAAAGAATGTCCTTGAGTTGGTCCCATGACGTCACATTTTGGTGTTCACTTAGTAGAGTCGCAGCTCTACCTATAAGTCTACTTGTAACTGAATGAAATATATAAAGGTCTTGGGTACTATTTCCCTCTCTTCTAAAGGCTCTTATAACGTACTCACATTTAGATAAAAATAAATTTAATAACTTTTCATCCCCATCAAATTTAGGGATTATGCACAATATTTCTTTAGGAATCATTGTAACTTGTTCCATTTTATTTAATTTAATTTAAAACTGTTGAAACACACAAAAAAAATATACCTAACTCTTAAAACCTTAATTAATAAAAAAAATAATTAATTACGAATATTACGACACTTGTACCATACAAAATCAGATAAACGTAATTAAAAGTTCGACGATTTTGGTCGGAAAATGTAGAAAAAACAGGGAAATATACGAAAACAGGAGTGAAGAGGTTTACTCACGCACTGCTCGATCCCATGTCTTCCTGCGAGTCTGCAACCACTGCTTACGCACGCTGCTTGTACTCCAGGCGTAGAGGTTTTACGCGTCGTACTGCTCACGCTGTCTCGTACTCCGGATGTAGAGGTTTTACGCACCGTATCGCGTCGCACTAAGTTATTTATTTGGTTCGTGGATATCCGAGTCCGACACACACCAACTTATAGCACTTTAAACCGATTTTTGGGCGTACAGGCACTACACGGTCGGTGGCAGGATATTCGGATCCTACCGGCTGCGCCACTTAAGTTGCCGCGAACGACGGGAGCTTTTTTAAAAACAAAATCTTTTAAGTTTTAAAGACAAGTTTATTGTCAGAGCGTTAGTTACAGACTGAGGCTTACGATCTACTTAACTCTACTTGCAAAGGGCGTCTAGACGCTAAGTCAGCACTTGCACGGTGGTCTTATGGTGTGATTCTGCGTGGGCAATCGCTAGAAAGTACACTAAGCATTTATGAGCACTATGTCTCTATGTGGGGTCCCATGCATAACTAGATATTATTGCAGATTTATGAATGAATGAATGAATGAATGAATAACTCTTTATTGCACCTAAAAAATAAATAAAAAATTAACAAAATACAAATTGTAAATAGGTACAATACAAGTACAATTTATCCCATAAAAATTATCAAAATCGGTTTATTCATTTGGTTTTTAAGTATTTAAACCAAAATAAGTGGAAAAAAATATGCCATCCTATTTTTTTGATGAAATATTTTTTCCAGTTAATTTGGTTTGTTGCGTATTTAGCTTTTCTGTGACTGTCAATGGCAGGCCAGGTTTTGTTTTGAAAATAATATACCAATAATTATAACACATCATGATGTCTAGTGATCATCACAAAGCCGGCGCTGCGCCAGTGTCGTTAAGGGGCTTACATGACCTAAACGAGTTTTATTTTGCGTAAAACTATAATTTCGACTACATTGAAAAAATTAAAAATAAATTATGATATTCTTCAGGATATATGCCACCGAAGTACTGTTCTCAAAACATGATAGAAAAAATCACGAATATTTTAATAAATGTTAATAATAATAATAATGTCTAATACCTCTAATTTTTTTTCAACGAGTAGTACTGTCATTAAATGTATAGGAAAACTATGGATTTTTTGTAGCATTCTATGTATCAAGATACATACTAACAAAGTACCTATTGTTTTATTTTTTTAATAAAGTGTATATATTGTAAGTAAATAGCTAAAATATAATTTCGAGCATAAAAATTCCACTCACATGCGCGCATCACCCGTGTGTCTATAGTACCGGCCGAGGCCTGATGCTAGATAGTATACGATACGGACATCTCGCTCTCCCTTACTGTAATGAATATATATATATATGACTGAAACAAACGGTTTCAATGTGTGCGAGTATTTCTAGCTGGTGTAAGCCTCTTAACAAACGTCCTCCCATACCTAACTGACGACGGAGGTACACACGATTTAAAACCGTGCGTAGGTAGACCCAGCGGAAAGCCGTCTCGTAACAAGGGGTCTAGTGTATTAATCGCATTGACTTATAATTTGATCATTCATCAATCGTAATACGATTCCATGAAAGTGACTCTCTGCTTATCCGTACTCTGTGGTCAAGTGGCGGAGCGCGCCCGCGACCCATTTGCATAATGAGTGCCGTGGCGGGGCGGCGGGGGCGGCGGGGTAGCCGGGGGCTGAGAGGGGCGGCGTGCCATCCCTGTCCGTCCGCCACGTGACAGCGACAGCCGACTGCCGGCCGCCGCTGACCCACATACGTTATCGTACTCTCATCTCAAGAAACATGATTAAATATTATTTACGCACTACATTATGAAAACAGATTGCTTCATGGTGTCGCATCGACATGTTACATCAAGCTTTTATTTATTCATGAAAGTCTTGATAGCGTGTAATGTAAACCACTTTTCAGACTTTGATATTTTCGCAGCAATTTCGCAGATAGAAATTGAGTAGGGAGATATGCCGTAGTTCGATTTCACCCGCGAAACCATTGTACATTCTGTGTGTAAATATACATATATATTTTTGGTGTACAATAAAGTGTTAATTACTGACCCCTACATACCATTTTTCGTTGAAGTTGTTGGAGCAGTTTCCGAGATCTTAATAATAACCAGGTGATTCCACTGATTGAGCTAACCCCAAAGTACCTAAGTTTTATACTTATATACTTGTGTGTGTGTCGCAGAGACATAGCATCCACGGCATGACGGAGGAGGAGAACATAGTGCGTCCGCATCAGGAGATGGCGGTGCTGTCGCTGGAGGAGAAGAAGTACCTGCTGGGAGTGGAGCGGGGCGACGTGGCGGGCACGCGGCGCGTGCTGCAGCGCGCGCGTGACACCGGCCACATCAACGTTGACTGCGTGGACCCGCTGGGCCGCAGCGCGCTCCTGTTAGTACCACGCCGCCGGCCGCCGGCCGCGCGACACACCGCTCTAACCACACTTGTTACATACATTTTTGTTTTTCTTTCGCTGCACGTATCTTTAGTATTTCAATAGTTCTTTGAGTTTTCGTTGATTTAAGAGGATCGGATGTCATCTAGACTAAAATTCCTTGTGTACGATGAGCAATGCCACGATCTCTAATTTATCAGTTCCAAAGATCACAGATTAATTGCGTCTGGTACTGGCGTGAAGACAAACGGCATCCTCAATAAAATCATGTAGAGATTTTGTTACTCTTTGGGTTTTACAGCAATTTGAGGAATTTGTATATATTTCCAGGATGGCCATCGACAACGAGAACCTGGAGATGGTGGAGCTGCTGGTGGAGTTCGGCGTGGAGACCCGCGACGCGCTGCTGCACGCCATCTCCGAGGAGTTCGTGGAGGCCGTGGAGGCGCTGCTCGACCACGAGGAGCGCACGCGCAAGGAGGGCGCGCCGCACGTTCGTCTCCTACTTACTATGACCTTCTTACGATAACTTTCTACTTCGAATTTCAATTCAGGCGCAACAAAAATAGAAATCAGGATCATTGACTTACTGCTTTTCTTTTAACATATTCTATTAAAAATTTTATGGCATGCATTGCATTTTCAAAAATCTATTGGCTCAATCTGTACTTATATCTCTGGCCCCCGCAAACGTTTGAGTGTATTGCCGACAGAGCTGGGAAGCGCTGCCCCCCGAGACGGCGACATTCACATCTGACATCACGCCGCTGATCCTGGCCGCGCACCGCGACAGCTACGAGATCATCAAGCTGCTGCTGGACCGCGGCGCCGGCCTGCCCGTGCCGCACGACGTGCGCTGCAACTGCGACGAGTGCGTGCGCTCCCGCAGCGAGGACTCCTTGAGACATTCAAGATCGAGAATCAACGCCTACCGAGCGCTCGCCTCGCCATCCCTCATCGCGCTCTCATCTAAAGATCCGATACTAACGGCCTTCGAACTGTCCTGGGAATTAAGACGCTTATCAGCGTTAGAACATGAGTTCAAGACAGAGTACCAGGAACTGAGAGCACAGTGTCAAGAGTTCGCGACGGCGCTGTTGGATCACACGCGGACGTCGCACGAACTACAGGTAATCCAACTTGGAAGTGTTGGCTTTAGCATTTAAAGTTTCTTTGTATGATATGAAAAATGATTTTAACATATTCATAGCCATTTTATTTGTAATAACTTCTTTAGAGATGACATGGAATTTATAGATCCTCACTTGTCCAGGTATTGCTGAATCATGAGACCGGCGCGGCACCGGTTCCACCTACAGAGCCTGGAGCGCCGGAACGTATGAGGCTGTCGAGACTGAAACTGGCAATCAAACTGCGGCAAAAGAAGGTAAGAAGCCACTATCATGATGAAGTATTGAAAACTTGCACATTTGACCAACCTCAAACGTAACACTAACGCATGCTCTGGAGTCTGAGAAGAACTCTCTTAATTGCTGCAATTTTTTTTTGCTATGTGTTTGCTTAGATTATACCTATTCTGTACATTTTATGTGAGAAGTAAAAATTACGTCCAACTTGTCTTCCGAGATGTTTCACTAGTTATTACTTCGATTGCAGTTCGTGGCCCACCCAAACGTGCAGCAGCTCCTGGCGTCTATCTGGTACGAGAGCGTGCCCGGCTTTCGCCGGAAGAACATGCTGTTCCAGGCCGCGGAGATGATGCGCATCGGTGCCATGTTCCCGCTGTACTCGCTGGCCTACGTCAGCGCGCCGCACTCCAGCATCGGCCGCACGCTCAGGAAGCCCTTTATCAAGTTCTTGTGCCACTCCGCCAGTTACTTCATGTTTCTGTGTAAGTATTCTCTGAATTCTGAGATGAAGCTTTTATCTTTATAAGTCTTCTTCCTCACTTATTTAAAAGGTCAAATGTTGATGCGTGAATGTGTTCCAGTCCTACTGATCCTCGCATCGCAGCGCATCGAGACGGCGGCGGGCGGGTTGTTTTTGCACACAGCGCCCAATGGAAAGCCCATGTCTAGACGGGGCTCCCCGCCATCGCTTATCGAGTGGCTAATCCTTGCTTGGGTCAGCGGTAAGTACTGCCTTATTTTTTTATCTTCAGTTTTTTTGAATAACCTTTTTCAATGTATAGAGTTTCAGGCAGCATCTGTACTACTACATCCGATCCCAGGGTGCGTTTTATAACTTTTTCATTTCCAATTACTTATATGTCAATAACGCATTTACATATCAATGGGTGAAAATGTCATCCAAGGATTGCGACGACCGTGCAAAGTAGGGAAGAAAAAGTCTGATTTGGCTAAGATTTGACGAACGGCCGCCTGCCAGAACTCAATCCTACTTGGAAATATAGCTGTTGGATAATTTAGTCGCCTCTTACGACATCTTCAGAAAGTGGAGTGGTCCTGTTTTAGGCCGGTAATCACGTCACGCAGCTTATTTAGTCATGAACGTTCTTGCCGTAGGTCTGATATGGAGCGAGGTGAAGCAGCTGTGGGACATGGGCCTGCGAGAGTACGTGCATGACATGTGGAATGTGATAGACTTTGTCACCAACTCGCTTTACGTTGCCACGGTCGCGCTAAGGATCGTCTCGCATTTTCAGGTAAACTTTCATTCACACATTCTTTTCCTTATTTTACCGATCTCTTTCTTTAGCAGATCTTAAGGTCAAATTAGATACACATAATTCATTAATTTAAAACCGTAATATAGTCGCAAGAGGCCGACCAGGTTTGGATCGATTTAGACGATCATCTTCAGGGTCGGCCTTCTCCGACTATATCACGTGCGTGAGTCAACCGGTTTTCAATTAATTAATTACGGATTAATCTCACGTTAGTTATAATAAAATAAATCAGGTAAACGTATTGACTTCATTTAATACCGTCGATTTACGCATATTCTGGTTTTCCTGATAGCTGAAACATCATTAGCATCACTTTCTTTGCCCAGGTTCGCCGAGAAATGGCAGCTGGACTAGTGTGGAACCAGCCGCGCGAGAACTGGGACGCGTGGGACCCGATGCTGTTGTCCGAGGGGCTGTTCTCGGCGGCCAACATCTTCAGCAGCCTCAAGCTCGTGTACATCTTCAGCGTCAACCCGCACCTCGGGCCGTTGCAGGTCTCGCTCAGTCGTATGGTGCTCGACATCCTCAAGTTCTTTGTGCTGGATATCCTAGTTATCTTCGCGTTCTCGTGCGGTGAGTTGTAAGAGACTGTTACGATGCTGGTGACATCTTCAGCTACCGCTGCAAGTCTCGCTGAGTTGCATGCTGCTCGACATCCTCAAGTTTGGATTAGACTTCCTCGTCGACTTTGCGATCTCGTAAGAATTATGCTAAGGTTACAGAACCTGATAGGTTCTGTAGCCTTTGCAATCCCAGAGATAATATGCTAAATACTAATGAGCGTGGTAGACCTATCTACTATCCCCGCGCAGCAAAATATTAGGGATAGGTTAGATCTCTTGCTAAGGCTACAAATTCTTAAAAATGTGAACTGCAACAAAATACGATAACATTTGTTACACTGATGGGTTAATAAGTAGGTAGGTTGAGTTTTAGATACTTACAGAAATAATATTTGTTATTCTAGTTTAGTGAATCTTTGATTTAGCCAATAATTTAATGAGCTTGTCGAGGCAATTTTGCCCCACCAGAGGAGCAGTTGCGGGGTCCGGCGCCAAGGAAGCACTGGACGCGGTCCACCTACTCGTAGCGGCCAACAACACACTCTTACGATCGCACGGACTGCCGCGGACTTAATTCCAACACGGCTTGTTCGACAGGTCTGAACCAGCTGCTGTGGTACTACGCAGACATGGAGAAGAAGCGCTGCACGACCAGCAGTGCGGCACCAGCCAACGGCACGCTGCCCGACCCTGACGCCTGCATTGTCTGGAGACGATTTGCTAAGTAAGCAAAGTTGACTTTGTGAGCTTTTACCTTAACGAATATAAAGGAAATTAACGTCCATTCTACGGACTAGGCATAGAGCGAATACCTCACTTTTCAATATAAGTAATAATTCAAAATACAGAAATGTTGAAAATAAATATGTCTAATATAGTGAATTGACCAGCTCTTTTGGTATGTGCATTGTGCAGCTTGTTCGAGACGATGCAGACGCTGTTCTGGGCGGCGTTCGGGCTCATCGACCTGGACTCGTTTGAGCTCGACGGCATCAAGATCTTCACGCGCTTCTGGGGCATGCTCATGTTCGGCACCTACGAGGTCATCAACGTCATCGTGTTGCTCAACCTGCTAATCGCCATGATGAATCACTCTTACCAACTTATCTCGGTTAGTACAATAGTATTGTGATTAGATGTGAACTGACCTAGGCCGCTGGAAAATGCTGGATAAAGGCCGTCTCAGTCTTTTGGAAAATACTTAAAGGAGAAAGGGGAGAGAACTATTCAGCCTCTTTGAGGTAAACGAGGGGGAGACCTATCCAGCCGGTCATGGACATCATTCCGAAGTCTCCTAAGTAGTATAGGTACTTAATCTGAGCAATCTAACCGCAGACCTAGAAATTTCTTGATCGAACACGTATTATTTTGTCTGGTCAGGAACGTGCGGACGTGGAGTGGAAGTTCGCGCGCAGCAAGCTGTGGATCAGCTACTTCGAGGAGGGCGGCACGGTGCCGCCGCCCTTCAACGTCATCCCGTCGCCCAAGACTATCTTATACGTGTGGCGCTGGCTGCAGCGGCGACTCTGCAGCCACGCGCGCGCTAAGCGCGAGCACATGCGCACAATAAGGGTACTTCTTAGAATTACGTTTTCGTTTTCTATGCATGTATTTTTGGAGGTCTTTTACCTTGACAGATCCAAAAATTTCATTTTCAGCAATAGACTAGACTACTGGTACTCCAAAATGTAGAGTCGGTACTTATTAAGGTACATTTGACGTCTATCCTTGTTAAACGCTTCCAATCGGTGCTTATGGAAATTTTTGGGGGGTGGCATTTGACAGAAGCCTCGACCTAGCCTCGACGATTCAACTAGACTACTTATTCTTCACGACCGTCTCACTTCAGTCTGATACACAAAAGTAATTAACTTATGTTTTTTTGCAGAGAAAAGCAAAACAAGCCAACGAGAGAGACTTCCGCTATCAGGTATTGATCCTACTCCTTTACTATCAAATTAAGAACTAAATCAATACATCGTATAAAACAAAGCCACTTTACGCCATCTGTCCCGTATGTATGTACGCTTAGCTCTTTTGAACTACGCAACAGATTTTAATGCGGTTTTCATCAATAGATAGAGTGATTATAGAGAAAGGTTTACATGTGTAATACCGGCCGCTCGAGGTTCCATCTATCTGGTAGAATCTTGATGCTCGAATTTCATTTGGCATAACATACTTGGCAGAATCTTATTTAGTAGAATATTTCAAACGCGTAAAATATTTTTTACAATATTTGTTAGGCCGAATGAATATGTCTGAATGTACAATAGCATACTTTTAAGATGTCAGAATTTCATTTAGTAGAATTACCTTTTACATACATTACGTTTCGCATAATTTGTTTTAGAATAATGTTTAATTAGTGTTACTTTTATTTGATATAATTTCTTTTTACCTTCTAAGAAGATGGCATAATTTCATCTGCAATGCAAATCAGAAGCATAAGTAATAATGAAAACCATAATCGTTAAAATCTATACTTTTGTTGGTCAACATAAAAATTAGGTTAGGGCAAAAATATAGGTTAGGTTATGTTAGCACTGTGACCACACCACGGTAGACAGCCTTTTCATACTATAGCCATAATTCTAAAATAATCATAATACTATAACCATAATAAACCACGATTCTGCATTGAAATGACTATACGTATGAAATAAATACCAAAAGGCTATTCTGACTGCGAACTTTCTGCGATATAATGATTATACTTTTAGATTATTATGGCCATAAAATTTATCCTATAAGATTATTCTGATTTTTTAAATTATTGGTTTTGAATCTATGATAAATGAGTAGATGCCAAACTAATTTCTACGAAATGACGTTTCTGTAAACCGCTGTTATGCAAAATAATATTATAACATAAAAAGTTCTACCATAAAGGGGGGACCCGGCCGCTAGTTATCAATAACTATAATTATCAAAGTATCCTTTTCAAGAAGATTGAGATGCTGAGCGGCTGTTGTGATGTTGCATTCAGGGTATCATGCGCAACCTGGTGCGGCGCTACGTGACGGTGCAGCAGCGGCGCGCCGAGTGCGGCGGCGTCACCGAGGACGACGTCAACGAGATCAAGCAGGACGTCAGCGCCTTCCGCTGCGAGCTCGTGGAGATTCTGCGCAACTCCGGCATGAACACCTCCACCGCCAACGCCGGGGCGCCAGGTCTCACCTTATCACTATACAGTAGCTCTGACCGTGCGGCAGCGGCGTCAACTCACCTCCACATAGCGATACCTTATCTAGCCTTATATTTATAGGGTTTTTAGGCATTCAAAAGTACTAAAGTACTCAAATTAAATAATGAAATAAGAAATTATGAAAAAATACCACGTGAGCAGAATTTGAGACCAATCTCAATACGACCATGCTCTAACCAACTGAGCCATCACGTGTTCAACAGCGCACTACTTATCTCGCCTTCCTAACACGAAAAACGTAACGAAAAAGTTAAGTAGGTTGAAGTGCCGCAGCGTGAATTTTCGACTGAATGGACGGATTTCGACCAAAGATCACTATTTTAATTCCTTCTCCACCGTCACGCTAAAAGTGACCTAGGGGTCTTACGGCGCTGGGCTCTGTGTGCTTAGAGCCGCAAAACCATAATACTCTGTCTGCTCCATTAGGAATAAATAGGTACTCAATCATTTATTGCTTCCTTAATGTATTACATATATAAAGACTATATACACATATATATTTAAAGACGTGATAGTGTGTGTTTAATTGACATTACTAGTACCTATGTTGGTGCAGGTGGCGGGGGTGGCAAGAAGAACCGGCAGAAAGAGCGGCGGCTGATGAAGGGGTTCAACATCGCGCCCAGCGGGCAGCTGGCGCCCGTGGACGAGTTCCTGGCGTCGCTGCACCACGAGCACGGCGGCGCGCACGGCGTCGACCACGCCTCCATGTCCGCCTTCCTCGGCGGTACACGGCTCATTTCAATTACTATACAACTACAATATTAATAATCATTTACATGAACCCCGAAGAATATATGAGGCCACAGGATTTTTTAACCTTTCGTAATGAGATATGCACAAAAAATACTTATTTAATCATAACTAGCTGGTGCCCGCGACTTGTGCACATTGTTTGGCAAATGGACAAGATCAGACAGACAAACAGACATGGCGAAACTGTAAGGGTTCCTTGTTTACTACGGAACCCTAAAAATAGTCGTACATTGTACGGGTTATGTACATATAAGAAGAAGTGAATGGTAGATAGTGTAGGGGTGGGGATTGGTAAACAAAAAAGGAAGTTTATTGCGAAAAACACAAATAAACAACAATGGTAAGAAATAATAGAAATATAAGATAAATTGTAAATAAATGATAAATGGGGATGTTGTCGATTATATTCATGTACTTACAGAATAAAGTTCAAGAATACTGAAGTGAGGCAGTATCTACTAGGTATAAACTGGTAACAATGTCAATACCGTACCTACGAATATGCGCAGGTATGCGAGCAAAACATAGATAATTTTATCGTTTTTTTACATAAATAAAAACATTCTGAATCAAGAATAAAAAGAATAATACTGTAAGTATAGTTATGTCAAAATATATATAACTAATATACATTTATATAAAAAATATAAGTATCTTTGTAAAAATATTTAACAAATGACATAATTTTAGTGTCCATTCCTCAACTATATAGAAAGCTCGACAAGCCACCGCTATCATAAAAGAACAACAGATAAAACATTGTAATTATTGACACGATCTTTTGTACATAGCATTACATGTAGTCACAAAAAAGTTACAGTCAAATATGTTATCGAAGGATGTACTTTTTCCTATTGTTATAGTTACTATATGAAGTGATAATTGCATGGTGTGTGACGCTGGTTTGAATGGTACCATTGCAGGTCGGCTGCGCACGTCGCAGTCGTCGCTGTCGGACGGCGCGGGCGCGGGCGCGGCGCTGAGCGGGCGCCGCAAGCCGGCGCCGCACAAGCGGCGCTGGGGTACCATCATCGAGGCGGCGCGGGCGGCGCGCGTCTCCAGACTCATCGGGCGCTCGCGCTCCGAGGACTCCGTCTGCGACACGCGCGCCTCGCCGAGGTCGGTACCCATTACCACATTTCCGTGTAACGTGTGGTTCCCGGCAGAGAAGAATAAGACCACTCCAATTCTTCCCGTGGATGTCGAAGGCGACTTAGAAAATACAAACTAAACAAAGCTTTTAAACATCAATGAGACCTCTTCAACCCGTCTGGCCGGCGTGGAGAGCGTAGACTAAATATCCTCTGGCTACTCTGGGCAAGTATGGCTCTGGTATTACAGAAAAGGTCGTACGCAGTGGAGCCTAAAAAAGACCTGATGACGATGATGACCACTTTAACTACTAAATTAAAGTACTCATTGCTACAGCAACTTTTACGAAAATTCGTAATGGGGAGAACACGAAGCCTGTTTGCCACAAAAAGATGGCAGTGGGCTGGTAGCCTGTGGCTGGTAGCTTACTACAAACATTCGCGAAAGTGTTCTACGAGAACTCGTAGTCTACGCTACGAGTTCCAGTACGAGTACTACGAGTAGCAAACAGTGTTTGTAGGCCTGGCCTACAAACACTTGTAGCTTGCTACGAAACTTCACTGAAAGCTTGCTACAAGGACACGTAGCCCTCGCCTACAAACATTAGCAGCTTGCTACGAAACGTCACCAAAATTTGCTACGAGTATTCGGAGTCCAAGCTTACAAACTCGTTTAGCTTGTTATAAATTTGCAATATGGTTGAGCGAGTACTCGTAGTCTACTCGAATCGTTGCTGTGTTATGAGTTTCCGGTTACTTAATTTGGCCGTGTCGTGTATGCAGCGGCAGCGAGCGGTCGGAGTCGGGCAGCGACTCGCAGCGCAGCCCGGAGCGGCGCAGCGGGCCACTGCACCCGCTGTCGGCGCTGGCGGTGCTCAAGCGCAAGCGCAAGAAGTTCTCGGACTCGCGCCGCTCGGGAGCCGGCGAGCGCAGCGCCCCGCAGCCCAGCGACGCGCTGCAGCGCGCCAGCTCCGTGCCCGCCCGCGTGCCGCCGCCGCCCAACACTGGTATTATACACTCCACAAAATTTCTTTATATCACAGCCCATTTATAGCTGCTGTTCTTACACAATATTTACGAGAATAAAGCGCATAGCAGTTTTGTACTCGTAATATCTTCTTGTTATACTTATTTGCAGCGTCGGTGGTGACACAGCGATCCACGCCTGCCCCCGCCGCCCCCGCGCCTGCGCACGCGGCGCACTCGGCGGTGGATGCGGGCGCCGGCCGCGGCGGCAGTCGCGAGCCCCTGCTGGCCAGCCTCGACGACGATGCGCACAAGGTCAGTACCACTCCAACAACAACGGAAGTTGTCGTAACGGGATGGATGGGTATGCTTTTAATCGATAGTTCTTATCGAAAAATAGCCGCAAATACTAAATCAGTGCTAAGTAGATCTACAAAATAAATATTAAAAATGACAAGAACTAAAACGCGCCATTTCTAAATATGACGTCATAGTTCATACGCTATCGCACGTTGATCATAGTAATCGCGTTAGATAAATAAACTTGTGACAATTTATCCTAACCCAGATTTTTTTTATATAATCCAGAGGTGAAAACCAAACAAAAAAGAAAGAAGGTCTATGGTGAAAACTATAGGATGCCCTCGGGCAGCAACTGGGAGGGACAAAAGTATATTTACAAAAAAACAATTTCAGTTTTTTTCAGATATCTAGATTATTTTTTAAATAAATTATGGAAATCGACGTGAGAAACTGAATCATTATTTTATTAAAAATTTTGGAGTGCCTACTATTTTCCAGAAAATTGATTAATATTGTGCAGTTTAAAATTTCTGAATAATATTAGCGGCGGAGAAGGCAATAATAACGGGCCCTTCGTTCGGAAAATTGGCTCGTAAATACGGAATTGGCCATGGTTATGTTCTATGACATTGATTTTCTTCTTTTTTGGGTACTTTCAATATTACTACCAGTGATATTTTTAATACTATATTAATGAACATCTTTTGGGCCATCGGTAGTCAAACCTCTCGTAGGTATATGGACTGTTCTGTCCTGCCGAACGCACCCAAAGGTGGATTATTTCGTCATTTCCTTTTTGTGTGTTTTTAGTTTCCGCGTAAATTTGCATATTTTTAACAATTTATTTCTAATTTAAATAAGACCCAAGAGGAACAAGATATAAACGTTCAAAAAACTAATACCCGACTACGGGAAAATTCTTACTGAAAAGTTTGAATTATCCACTTAAGGCTGTACCTGAATTTTCCGAGGTCCAGTGCTGCCCCCATTTAAAATAAATAATTTCAAAGAAAACGGAGACTTCATTTAAAATTTTGCAGCTATCAAGTTCTAGATAATCCTTCAAAGTATTTTATGAACTACTGTTTACAGTTTATAATGAGAACGTTAAGCTTTACTACGCACATTTGCCAAAAGTGGCCGTTTTTCGTTCGCAAATGTGCGTAGTAAAGCTTAACGTTCTTACTTTAAACCGTAAACAGTAGTTCATAATATAATTTGAAGGGTTATCTAGGACTTGATAGTAGCAAAATTTTGAATGATGTCTCCGTTTTCTTTGAAATTATTTATTTTAAATGGGGGCAGCACTGGACCCCGGAAAATTTAGGTACGGCCTTAATGCAAGCTCTGCAGCTATTTACGACTAACAATGTGAGTATACATTTTTGAAATATGCTTATTAAGACCTTTCATTTAATACCCTACCCGATAACGAAGCAAAAAAAATGTTTATAAGACCAACTATTTTTTTGATAAAATATGTACATACCTGTGTGTACATACAAAATGTAGCCTATGTCACCCGGACGATAATGACGAATAGATTGACATCTCATTCGTAAAAATTGGATAAGCAGTTCGGAAGCTACGGTGGAACACACCAAGATATCCACATACATACCTACATACATAGACTGCTAAAATCATAACCCTTCCGTGGGCTTTGCCGTAGTCGGGTAAAAATAATAAGCTAGGCGTGCTAACCTAATAATAGGAATTGTAAAATAAAAACATAAGTCGGATTGGTATTACATGCACGTTCCTTATTCTTATTAGACAATAACGCAAGAGACCCCGTGTGGTTCCGCGTTAGAATAGGACCACTCCATCTCTTCCTATGGATGTCGTAAGAGGCGACTAAAGGACTAAGCACTAACATCTTGTACTATAATTGCATTCCCAAGGAGGGTTAACGTCGGGCGGCTGCCGGTTATAAAACAGTCGTAAAACTATAGCCAAATCATTTACTTCATTCATTCGGCTATTTTTCTCCATTTCGCTAGGTCTTTGGCATCCTTGGGTGACCATTGACACCCATGCTATATTTGGAGAAGAAAAGGCGGGAAAGCGCACCCCGGACTCCGAAGTAGCACAGTTGAGGATACAACTGGGAACGCGCTTAGACGAAGAATAACGCAAGAGATTCGAAATGCTATGTCGTTACAGGAGACCTGCCGACAGTGTGGCTGTGAAGCCGGGCCCGGCACGCCCGGGGCGGTGGCGTCGAGTTCGGAGGAGGCGGCGCGCAGCGGGGCGGCGGGCGGCGCGGGCGCGGGCGCTGGCACCACATGCGGCCGCTGCGCCGCGCTGGCGCGCCTCGCCGGCGTCACGCCACTGCACGGACACGCGCCGCACCACTCGGCCGGCTGGCTGTAGATACACTACCCCGTCAAGTGGCTGTGTAAAGTCTTAACAATTTACAACAGGAGCTGGCGACCTACAATTTCTTTTAAAACATAATACCTTTTTAATGGCTGGCAAGTTAGATTTAAAAACGAAGATTTGATATGACATATCTCGATATCGATAAAACAAAAGAAGCACGTTTTTAACACGTGCCGCCTGTTGCCGTTATCAAAATCAATTGAACAGTCTCTCACTTCGCCAGCATCTGCTCTGTAAATTGTCTAGGCTGCAGCTACCGTTGTGTAAATAGTCTCTTAAGGTGAAGGTATAGGCAAAAGGCCTTGAAGTGGCGCCTTCATTTGAAATAAATTGTTAACTCGTAAATATGGAGATAATTTCCATATTGCTCTTCGTCATGCACTAGATAGCCCTTTAAATTATTTTATGAACCACCGTTAAAAGTATTTACATTTGTCCGTCTAGCTTCAAAACTTGCCTCCGCCAAAAGTGGCCACGGCAAGTTTTAAAGCTAGACGGATCACCAATAATAGTTTTAACGGCAGTTCATAAAATAATTTAAAAGGCTATCTAGTGCATGACGAAGAGCAATGTGGAAATTATCACCATATTTACGAGTTAACAATTTATTTCACACTTCAAGATCATTTGCCTATATCTTGACCTTAATAGTTCACTTAGGACGGAATGTTGGTCGATATGTTATATATCGATGGATAAGAGTTGAATCTCATCTATTAGCACGGAACAGCACTTTCCTATGCTGCTATCCTTTTCTGTCGCTCAGGCCAGAAAGTGCTGTTTCGCGCTGATAGATGAGATTCAACCCTAAGGCTCACGTGCACTAGACATAATAACGGCACATCGCTGGTAAAGCAGTAATTGCTCGGCTCTGAGCATTGGGCGACCAATTTCATAATAGTGAGAACCTTTAATTCTATGCCACGTTTCGCGCCTAGTAGATAGAAATGTGCGGCATTTGTTCATGAATATTGGTGAATCTACCTAGTTAAAAACCAATGTCCTAACATTCTTGAACAGGGCCTGGTCGAATGTTGATGAAAAGAAGTGTCGCGAAGCGTGGCCGCGCGAGGAAATATCGACATCAGAGCTTTGCCCAACACTAGTGTTAAGATTCACAAGTAGTCGACGTAGGCACGACTGCTTATTGTAGTGGTGGTTTGCTATCGAACCACGGGGTCCAAAAGCAGTGGCATTAAAACCTTACTATAGTATCCCCTGCTTGAAGTCCCACGGTTTTAAAAGCCTATCCTACACCATTAATTAAGTCTATATCCTTAAAATTTCCATATTATTTACCCATCTAACATAGGTTAAGGCTGGATAAAGCGTTAAGCTGATATCAGTCGCAATCGTTATGAATGTCAGCCTAACACTACCACCTTTTTAGTCACGCCTGAAAGTAGTTACCATTCGCACGACAGTAGGTACCTAGTAAATACAACGATAATCAGATTCGAAAGCAATAATATCCAACTGAGTATCGTCCCGTCAGTCGACGGGACTGATCAGTGACGTCCATATTGTGCCTAAGCGATGAGCGACGATATATTAAACTGGAGGATGGAATTTTAGAAGAATTGCCACCACCGGTTGGCTGGAAGTTGAGAGATTAGCTTCAGTCAGGGTCGATGTTATTTTGTTGTTATGGCGGCAAGTTTGCGACGAGGCGCATCCACAGACAGACGGTTTATAATAAATAGTTTACACTCAATAAATCAATACTCGATTTGTTAAGAATATGGCCCAATTCATGTCGGCGCTCGTAGTATAGTATAGTTTCCTGTAGACATTATCATATCAAAACTTTTGTACACACATTACATCATTTCTTAGTGTGATAGATCATTATGTAAGTAGATATTATTCAGAAATGTAAAATTATACGTATATAGTGTTTGAATGTGCTTCAGTAGGTACTTGCGACATTTTGCGTTACAACACTTACAATGTTATAGTACCACATGTTCCAACAGCTTCAGTAGTTAATGCATATTTTTAAAAGTTAAGTAGCTCATGTTAGCTTTTGGAACATGAGCTACTACGATGACGGTGGAGCATCGCCTTTGCTACATCTGATGAACGCCACAATACGGAAAACGCGTTGATTTAAGTCTGATTTCTAGCGGCCCTAATATAGTTCCCTGTGGAACTCCAAATTCATCTTCCTCATGTTATTACATAAAATCCCAGTTAATTGAACTACATAAATAGCAATATTTAAATTGAACATTATTCAAACATATCACATGCTATATTATACTATATCTTCCTTAACCTTGTCCTGCGCTTATTAACATCTGAATTTGGCGTGGGCAATTGATTGCTATTTATTTTTTCTTTACATAGAATGCACCAATGGAATTGGTTACTTAAGGGGTTAAACGCACGCAAATGAATGCTCTTAACAACGAAGTTGTAAGTCTCCTTTGGTGAATGTTTTAATTATTTTACAAGTATGAACTACTAGGTCTAGCTTAAATTCCTTTAAAAGCTAGATACGATAAGTACACGTAAAATGTACTAATAACAGTTAAAATAATTTATTAAAAATTTTTTTGAAGAGTTGAGAAAGATAGGTAAGTCCGAAGAAATACTTCCATAAGATTATTTTTCTGTTTTTGTGTTAGAGGAAACTATTTCAAATAAGGGCAGCAGTTGGTGCACAGCCTTATACTATTTATAAGCAAAAACTAAATCCTGGCCTAGATAGATACTTAATTATGCAATATAATATATGCGTAGGTAGTAGTTAATTATTAGACAGCCAAGCTGCTCGTCTGCACACAATGTTGAGCGAATCACGGCACAAATTGTCGCAGATAGGTAAGGTACTAAATAATATATCGTAGGTGTAACTCATCCTAAGTGGTGATGTTACCGACATATTGTAAGAACACCAACTAGTTGTAGCGGTAGAGGTATCGCGGGAGCCACTGGATATTAGGTATACTAACGGCGAACTTATAGTTAGGCGTCCTATTCTCTTAACAAGAGTGATGCGCACGACCCTACTAGAGGAACTAGTTCATGGAGAACGGATCACACCGAAATTTTCCTTGAAATGTGCCCGCAGCACCGGCAGCCAGTGTTGTGTTCAGTTCTATCAGACGCTATAAAGTTGTGTGTGTGATTGCCGTCACACAAATTACGTACAACGTACAATACGCTATTTGCCGCGGCACACAGTTCGCTAACAGGGTCGTGCGCGCGGTGCTCCTCGTGAGGCGTAGAGAGGACTAATAAATTTAAACGACCATGTGTTCCATAAAGTTTTCCACTAATAATTTATCTATCGGCGCACACGGAAATAGTGTAACTAAGTAAGAACGAACAAGACGAAACAGGGATTTTTAACATGTCGTAACTCTCCTATATCCGAACGGTCATATGATACCCTGATTTTATAAGACACTTTAGGCTAGGTAGTCACTAGTTCATAGGTAAAATATATCTATGCGTTTGATGCAATACCTATTAATCATATGTGATCACAAAGTTTTACATTCTTATATTTATATAATGCAACATACGCAATAGTTTATGTCATGGAAAGTTATAGGTAAACTTCGGATCACAGGATGCTTCAGATACCACCTGTGTACACGAGTTCGTCGGTCGATTCCCATTCACATTCTATATATCTCGGCGATATATTCTTGAGATTTACTCATCAGGATTTAAAATACGAGTACTTTGCCTATATATAAAAACAGTGAACGTTAATGAGCGTCAGTACGATGATGTTGCGATCCGAAGTCTACCAAAGTATATACCAGGGTCGGGTGGGCCGCGGGCCGCAAGGTGGCGGTCTGCCCGCCGCAAGGTGGCGGTCTGCCCGACGCCTTCACGTGTGAATCGTTCGAGTATGATCATTGATGCTGGGTGTAGCTATCGAGTATGACCAGAGGCCTTCACGAGTTTAGTTGTTGACGCGCGGGCGCCCGGAGCGGCCGCGGCGCGCGCACATAAACGATTATATTTTGTAAAGAGTTGTTATTTATTTATACATTATATTTGTATATAACGGTGCGAAGTTTAATAAAATAAGCACTATTTAAACTTGGTTTTATTTCCATGTGCGGTAACGTACCCATTTTTAATTATAGTGTGCTCTATCTTTAAAAAACAACTGTACTTATGGCCAAAAAACCATTGTACCATAAGATTATGTTCATGTAATATAAATTGATCATCAGGTCTTTTTTTTTTAAATATAAATTAATAGTAAGATATATAAATTGCAAAGGACTTCTTCATCTGAACGCGTTCCCGGTTGCATCCACAGCTATGCTGCTTCGGAGCCCGGGGTGCGCTTTCCTGCTGTTTATTTTCCAAATATAATATGCAATCAATGGTCACCCAAGGATGCCAAAAATCTAGCGAATTGGAGAAGGAATAGTTTTACGACCGGCCGCCCGCCCGATGTCAACCCTTCTTGGAAATGCTATTGTAGCAAGCGAGATTTAAGTGCTATTTTTCCTTTAGTCGCCTCTTACGACATCTACGGGAAGACATGGAGTGGTCCTACTCTGACCCGCAACCACACGGGTGCAAATTGCAAAGGACTTCTTCTATCAGAAAGGGATAAATATAAGGGGAGCTTAGTTCAGTTTCATGATTTATTTTGAATACGCTATTTTGCAACAAGTCAAATCAGATACTTTTCTCTAAATGTCAAAAACAAACATTTTCTATGGGATTTGTATGAAATATTGATTTATGACGTCATAGTGCCTTGGAGTCAAATAGCGCTCTTAATATTCGTCGTTTTTCTGCATTCCTTATTAATAAATCTAAAATCACGTTCAAAGTGGATGTGATCAATGACAAGTGGTATTCTTTTGTGGCGTTTTATTCTAATAACAGTATCAAATAATTAATTTTTGACCTACCGTAATACCCAATTGTATCTTACGGCCTAGAATAGGACTACTCCATCTCTTCCTGTGCATGTCGTAAAAGGCGACAGGAATAAGCACAAGCGGGCAGCGGCCGGTTGTAACTTTTCGCACAA
The DNA here is from genome assembly GCA_963576875.1 of Acrobasis repandana. Classification (NCBI taxonomy): domain Eukaryota; kingdom Metazoa; phylum Arthropoda; class Insecta; order Lepidoptera; family Pyralidae; genus Acrobasis; species Acrobasis repandana. The sequence continues at coordinate 24,164,213 of OY756218.1, read as the reverse complement.
ATGCATAATCATAGAGGGTTGACGTCAGGCAAGGCGGCCGGTCGCTAAATTATAAGCCAAAATTTAACGTGACGCCCTCTATAGGCCATAAATAAATGAAGTACAAAAAATAAATAAATAGAATCTTATTATACCGTGTAGGGCATCAAATAAATGAGCACATTACAAAAATGCTCATTAGCTGTTGCTCCCCGCTGTGCTTGTATTAACTGGATAAACGAACTGTTCAATAAGAATTTCCCATCTCGTATATTATGAGAATCCAATTCTGATCATTTCTGAAAAAACAACATTCGGCGCTGCATTTTAATCAAGAGTGTTTTATAGTGCTTATCGGATCTGTGGGTAAAAGGTACTATTTAAAAGTAAAAGAAAAGTTTGAGGCAATAATTTATTATGTTCCTATGGTAAGTTGGGTTAGGTGTATATCGTGTAGCAGCACGCCGCAGTGTCGCGCTACACGGCGGCGAGGTCGAGCGGCGTGTAGTCGGTGTCGGGCGGGCGCTTCACGGCCAGCGCCACGCGGCCGGCGCGCTCCAGCAGCAGCACGCCGCAGCCGCGGCCCAGCGCGCCGCGCTCCGCCGCCAGCGCGATCTGGTTCACCACGCGCCGCTCCACCTGCACCCACACCCACACCCAACCTCACCTCACCAACTTCACCTCTACACGAGGCATCCTCAGGCACAAAATCCAAATGTTGATCAACATCTGCTTTTTGTGTAACTTTGACTTCCGCAAGGTAACGCCTGAATCTATGACGACCTCCCTGGCGTAATGGTTAACACGCTAGACCGCTAATCCGGAGGTTCTGGGTTCGATTCCCAGCCAGGGCAAGTTGGAAAATGGCCTTTTTCATATTTTCGCCCAATTAGGTTTGACAAGGCCCGCCCTTGTCAAACCTAATTGGGCGAAAATATGAGCTGAGGCCCTTTCCCTGTACCGTTCAGTATTGTCGGGTTTTTGAATGCGGGGACTTCATTCCCGCTTGTTAACTTGTACTAGCGACACTCTGTAATAAACTGACTATACAAACTCCTTGGTTTGTTCTACGCCCACATTCGTCGAACCCCGTAATATCTACGTTTTTTGTATGACGACCCCCTTTAATTTTAAACTTTTTTTTATTTTTAGTATTTGTTGCTACAGCGGCCACAGTAATACATAATCGGTGAAATTTCAAGTTTCTAGCTATTACGTTTAATTAAATATACGGTTTAAGAGATAGAGCCCTGTGACAGACGGACAGACAGCGGAGTCTCAGTAATAGGGTCCCGTTTGCACCCTTTGGGTACGGAACCCTAAAAAAATGGTCAGGAAAGTAATTACAATTGAAATGGCATAGTGTGCCATTGCGTGTACTGTAACCTCGTGTTTGATGGACCTGGCGCCGTAGTGCACGTCGTAGCCGTCGGCCAGCGCGCCCAGCACGCCGCCCTCCCAGCGCAGCTCCACCGCGTGGCGGGACCGCGCCTGCGGGGCGCAACTTCAGCATCACCAATATAAATCCTAGCATCTGAGGCAGATGGAACACTCAATTTCAACTTCTTCCCTTGTTACGAGTATGTTCCAAATTTTGGTAGGTTACGGGAAGCGGGTTAGCATCCACGAAATGGTATTCTAAACGACAAAGATTGAATAAAAGCAGTGACCTTGTCAGCCCACCGCTTGAGCTCCATGTTGACGAGCGTGAGCAGCTCCTGGCGGGAGAACGGCAGGAAGTACACGATCTCGTTGATCCTGCCGAGGAACTCGTCGCGGCCGAAGTGCCGCTTCAGGATGGGCCGCACCACGTTGTCCTTGAAGTGCCGGGACACCTCTAGCGTCTCCTCCACTGCGGCGGCGGGTCCTGTCAGCGAATCGTCTACCCGGCTCTCTGTAAATACCAGTCATTTATACTTAGTATTAAAAATAAATAAATGGCAAACATCTGCACATGTTAACATAGTTTAGTCTGATGTTGAGAGTAGGCGAGAAAAATGTTAATTTTATGCAATGATTGGTCGTTTTATCAGGCGTAATAAAAAAAATGGTAAATTTATAGTTCACAGTGGATTTTGGAAAAAAAAGAAAATGTATATACGTGACATCCATCTGTGAGCACATGACTACAACTATAAACTAATCTAAGATGCAAGCACGCAGCGTGCCTATAGCGGCTAGTCTTTTCTCCCGTCTTCATCGCAAGACTAACTTAAAAAGCGAATGGCAAAGATAACAGGAGACCCTTGTTCTCGGCGACGACGGCGCCGGCCTGGTCGGGCGGCGCGCGCGCGCGCTGCGCCAGGCGCGCCTCGGCCTCGCGCCGCAGCTTGAGCCCGTACTGCGCGATCTCGTCCGACGCCAGGTTGGACGTCATCACGAAGATCGCGTTCTTGCACTCGATCAGCTTGCCCTTGCCGTCCGTCAGCCTGCCCTGCACGACGAGACACCGCTGTTACTGACGAGTTGGCAACTACGCTACTATCTCCCGCCGCCGCCGGCTCCCGGCCCTCGTTACCTCGTCGAAGAGCTGCAGCAGCACGGTGAGCACGTCGGGGTGCGCCTTGTCCACCTCGTCGAACAGCACCACGGCGTCGGCTCGGCGGGCCAGCGCGCGCGTGAGCTGGCCGCCCTCCTCGTGGCCGACGTAGCCGGGCGGCGCGCCGATCAGCTTGGCCACTTCGTGCTTCTCCTGGTACTCCGACATGTCCAGCCGGATGAAGGCCGCCGGGTCGTCGCGGTGCATGTACCTCACCACCAAACATGCCTTTATATTCACTTTTTCCAACCTACTTTATAGCTATGATAATAAAGTTGATATAATACTGTATTTGATGTGCATGAACTATTACATGTTTAGTAAATGCCGCAACACCGCAATGGTGTCGCGGCCAAACAAGAATAAGTAATTGCTTCAGTATGTAAATTATTGCAGGATGATAGAATTTATTTTTTTTAAGTTTAGAGATTTGCTGAACCGGGCTATATTCCGGCGTTTCCTAGCGATGGTCGTTTCGTTCTTTTTAACTAAAAGTAACATAAATAAACCAGTTAAGTGCGAGTTAAACTCGAGTGAAGAGGATTCCGTACTTCTCACTACCCCGATTTTCCTGAAATCTATAAGTAAAGAATTTATTATCGGTATTTTTTTAAAAGTTTAGACTCGATGTGTATTTTCTTAAATAAATTCAAAAATATTGATTTAAAAAAATTACCAAAAAATTTATGTTTAAAATTCTCAAAAAAGCTCTTTCATTTGAAGGCACATTTTTTTTTTAATGTCTAATTTACCCTTCGTATGTGGCCCCCATATTTGTTAATTTATTTACGTTACACGTCCGTCTTTTGATCACCGCTGACTTACATACGTGTACCAAATTTCAACTCATTCGGTCCAGTACTTTCGTAGCAAATTGGCTGCGACAGACGGACGGACAAACAGACAAGTGTGATCCTATAAGGGTTCCGTTTTTAAAATGTCAGGTACGGAACCTTAAAAACGACTGGCTTGAGCTTGGCGCGGGGCTCTCTTAAAGGTTTGTATACTTAGACATGTCATAATTTAGGTACATTGGTACATACTAAATTTACAAATTGACATTATTTTAAATTTCGTAATTCTTATAATTCAATTTAATTATGACATAACAAACAATGTAATCTCAGTCCATCCATATAATTAATTTTAAGTTTGTTAGTTGACGCCTTTGGAGAAAACGTGCAGTGCAGTTTGTTGCCGCTTCTTCTGCACTTGCGCCTAGGAAGCGGCGTAAACTTAGATGTAAGTAACGATTTGACGTCAACATTTGTGCAAAACAAAACATAGTGACTATTATTAAGAGATATTATAAATATCCCATGATAATTAAAAATATATTGAATTGAATTGAATTGACCTTCAATAAGAGATAGAATGTGAAGTTGGTGGTGTCGGTACCTGGCCAGCTGCTTGGCGAGCTCGGTCTTGCCGATGCCGGAGCTGCCGAGGAACAGGAACACGAGCGGGTGGTCCTCGTCGGCCCAGCCGTTCTCCTTGCGGCGCACGGCCGCGGCCACGGTCTCGATGGCGGCCTGCTGCCCCACGATGTACTGCCGCAGGCGCTGCTCCAGCGGGAAGCGGCGCCGCTCCTCCGCCGCCGCCGCCTGCCCACAGATCATTTATTAGCATTATACAATATTCAGCTAGCACCCGAGGCAGACTATCCTTAAGGCAACCTAGGCACGTGCCTAGGGGCGCGAGGTAACAAAGGGGCGCGTGGAATAACGGTGGATAAACGGTAGTTTAAAACTACCAGCCATGCAAAGTGACAAACAAAAACCTCTACCACACAAGTTATAACGCTAACTATAGTCATCAATGTTTACTATTACCTGTAATACTTACTAGTTGCCTAGGGCGCTCTCGACATTTAATCCACCTCTGGTTAGCACAAACAATAAACTGACTAGGATTTAAAAACAACAGTTGATAGTAACTGTACATAAAAGTTAACAGGTAATGTTAAGGGCATACTTGAATTTTCCGGGGTCCAGTGCTGCCCCCATTTTAAAGAAAACGGAGACATAATTTAAAATTTTGCTACTACCAAGTCCTAGATTACCCTTCAAAGTATTTTATGAACTACTGTCTACAGTTTAAAGTGAGAACGTTAAGCTTTACTACGCACATTTGCGAAAAACTGTCACTTTTGGCAAATGTGCGTAATAGTAGCTTAACGTTCTCAATATAAACTGTAAACAGTAGTTCACAAAATAATTTAAAGGGTTATCTAGGACTTGGTAGTAGCAAAATTTTAAATTATGTCTCCGTTTTCTTTAAAATGGGGTCCAGTGTTGCCTCTATTTTAAATGGAGGCAGCACTGGACCCCGGAAAATTCAGGTACGGCCTTAATGACATACTATTGATAATATTAGAGAATGAAAATTACCCGTAACAGAAGGGCATGTATAAAGAGGCTGATCAGTGTAGATGAAGCAAAAGAGGTCCGTTAAGATCGTAGCAAGTGGAGGTCCACAGTCTCTGCCTACCCCTGTGGGAAACAGGCGTGATAGTATGCATGAAAAGTGACCTCTGCGGCTCGCTCCCACCGCTTGGTGTGGTCCACGATGAGCTCCCTGGCGGGCGAGGGGTCCCTGGCGTAGTGCAGCGCGCGGCGGCCGGCGTGGTCGCGGGCCGTGGGGTCGGCGCCCGCCTCCAGCAGCGCGCGCGCCGCGCCCGCCGAGTCAGCCAGCGCGGCGTAGTGCAGCGCCGTCCACCCCAAGAACGACGCGCGCGCGTTCATTGACGCGCAGAACTCGTCCTCCCGCCGCTGCAGGGCTGCAACCACCGACCTAGTTACCTCCTACGTATTTCACTCCATGCTTTCATTGACATTTACGAGGGCTGTTTGATAAGTACCCGTTTATGGAAAAAAAAAAACATTTTTTTTTGTATATATGCATTTATTTTTCTACGTAGTCACCTTTTAACTCTATACATTTCTTCCACCTATACAGTCTTTCCCAACGTGGGCGATAACGCCCCCTTGTGGGCGCTGCAGGCCTAAATGGGGGCGGTAAGAGACCCAGAAAAAAAAGGGGGCGTTGTGTAGGGCTTTGGGGTCGATTTATAATTTCATCTACCTAGCTAGGAAGACTCTTAGACACCGACTGAGCTCTCGACTACATCTTGTGAATATCAATTAATATTAATTAAGATATAGTTCAAACTCGGTTCGATATAATAGACCGCGGGCAATCATGTTTTAACAAGTTTTTGTTAAATAATCCGATTTGTACATTCCTGTATCAATCGGTTGGTTCTATAATACTTGTTCTTGCTTGTCGAGTACGATTGGGCGTCCAATGAGATAAACGAGTTTATGCACGTTTGTCTTATTCCTGTTGATGCGTGCTGCTTATGCAATCCTATATAAACGACGTAAATTTATTTTATTTTAATTTGCGGTTTCGCGCATAATAGATTTTCAACACTTACGTATTTCTCAAAACAAAACAATGTCGGAAGTAAAAAAGAAGAGACGGCAATACTCTGCGGAATATATTAAATTCGGATTTATTGAAAATCCCACAAACTGTCCGAATACTATAAAGTTGCGTTTCAATAATCAGTTATAAGTACTTAGCGGTTTTTAAGTATGTTTAAAAAGGGGGGCGTTAAAAAATAATTTATTCTTAAAGTGGGCAATAGACAAAAAAAGGTTGGGAACCCCTGACCTATACTCAAGCTTCAATAAACCATCCAAAAAGTATGATTTTGGAAAGTCATTAAAATAGGCCGTGGCGGCAATGACTTCGTCATTTGATTCAAATCGCTTGCCACCGAGCCATTTTTTTAGGTTGGAAAACAAAAAGAAATCGCATGGGGCCAAATCTGGAGAATACGGGGGGTGAGACAATAGTTCGTAGCGTAACTGTGCTAATTTAGCCGTCACAACTCTGGACGAATAAGCCGGGGCGTTGTCTTGATGAAACAGTACTTTTTTCTTTTTTAAATGGGGTCATTTGTCCTTCAACACGGCGTCAAATACATCCAATAAATTGGCATAGTACTGCCCTGTTATTTTTTTCCCTTTTCTAAATAGTCACCCTGCGAATCCCAAAAAACGGTCGCCATGACCTTTCCAGCCGATGGGACGGTTTTTGCTTTCTTTGGAGCAGGTTCACCCGGTAAAATTCACTGCTTCGACTGCTCTTTCATTTCCGGGGTGTAGTGGTGGTTTCGTCCATGGTCACGAAACGACGCAGAAACTCCTTCGGGTTACGTTTGAACACGGCCAAACACTGCTCCGAAGTAGTCAGTCGGTTCCGTTTTTGCTCCTTCGTGAGTAAACGCGGCACCCACCTCGCCGATACTTTCTTCATACCCAATTTCTCTTTTAATATGTGTTGTACCCTCTCGATTGAAACATTTACAGCATCAACGATTTCTCGAAGTTTAATTCGGCGGTCGGCTAAAACGATATTTTCAATTTTCTTAACCATATTGTCTGTAGTCACCTCCACTGGCCGGCCTGGGCGATCCTCATCAAAGACGGTTGTTCTCCCCCGCTTAAAATCGTTATACCAATATCTGACGGTTGTCATAGAAGGAGCACATTCATGGTAAACCGCTTGCATTCTTACTTTTATTTCATCACATGTTTTTCCTTCAATTTTAAGTTCACGCCTTCACTAAATCGTTGCCGAATGAGGAAAAAAACAAAAGAATGCCATTTTTTTTTAATTTTCCCGCCTCTGAAAAATGGCTTAAAAAGGTGGTATACTAATTTGCGGCCAGTGATATTAATATATTTAGAAAATGGGTACCTACTTATCAAACAGCCCTCGTATAAACAATATATAAACTGCATACGGAATATTACCGTAGATTAGTACTTGAACAATGCTGAAGAATTTGATTTGCTAGCCAATGAATCTCAGGTACAAAAATGTGTCAGTTCATTGGATCCTCTGGTTCCCCAGACGTCCAACCCTGCGGACTTTCGACAAGTTTAATTTCTGCCATTACGGAGTTGGAGGTGTGCAATTGTTTGGTCCGTTCAGTCCGTGTGTGTGATTTCGACATCGAGATAGCCACAGAAGACAGTAAGAGTATTTCATACAGAATGGAATCTCCTAAGGTACTAAATATTCGTCTCCGCTCCCCGTCCGGCACCTCTACCCGTTCTTCTGCCGACGTGTGCCGCCTGTGTTTACTATGCGTGTGTTTACAAGGCGAGAGCGGGGACGGGGAAGCATATTACAAGGGACTTACGAGATTCTGTTCTGTATGTAATACTCTTACTGTCTTCTGTGAAATAGACATAGCACTCGTACTGGCGAGTCGGTAATACGCCTTGTAGCTGCTGGAACATGGCATACCTTCGAGCGGGTGCAGGCCGGCGCTGGAGGCGGCGGCGGCGGCGCCGGCGTAGTGCTCGGGCAGGTCGGGCGCGGCCCCGAGCCGCAGCAGCTCGCGCACGGCGGCGGGCCGGTCGTTGGCGGCGGCCGCCATGAGCGCCGTCCAGCCCAGCGCGTGCCGCCGGTCCGCCGCGCCGCCGGACTCGCCGTCGCCGCGCACGTGCTCGCCGCTCTCGATCAGAGCTTCCACTTGTCTGCAGCGAGACGATTGTTACTCTACTCAAGCATAGCAGTGGCGGTTCCCAAAACCTAGTATTTTGTTGTTCTTTTTTTTTAAATAACTTTAAAATTATAAATCCAAGTATCATAACCACATAGAAGAAACTATGAGGCCAAATAGTTTTCTTGCTTGCTCTCTCATTGAACCAAAGATTAGACGGACCTCCGTCTAATCTTTAGTAATAGGCACTTTTTGAAATAAAGGACCTCCTTTATTTCAAAAAGTTCCTTTTTCTTTTTATCCATTTGAGTCAGCGACCAGGTCTCACATGATTATGTTACAATCAACAAATATCAACAAATAACAACAATCAACCAAACTGAATTGTAAATCTACTGTTGTATTATTAATAGGCAATAGTAACAAAGTAGGAAAGAAAGAAATAATCAGCTGTATGGATTATTTATCTGAACTAGAAGTAAGCAAAATAATATTATGTGCGTTCCCATATCTACATTGCCAGTCTCCAAAAACTAACAAAATCATTCACTATCTCAATACTTTGATACATAATATGACATGTCGTTATAGTGATAAATTAGTGTTTTTTGACACTAACAATTTTATAAGTGAATGTCATGTGACAAAAGATAATATTTATCTTTCAAAATATTTTAGACATAAGATTGCTACATTGATAGCAAATAATATTAATTTTTGGACGAGTTTACATTGTAAACAAGATTCTAGTTTTAAGACACCTACAGACTTACCAAGTTTATGTAACGGTAATTCTGTAGACTTGACGACAGATTTAAACTGACCATTCAGACAACGGGAAGGCCTCATGAATTAAGAATACTTCATCAAAATTTAGAAGGTCTTTCCGGCAAAGAATTATTAGTAGAATTAGTTTTAAAAGAAATGGATGTGGACATTTTATGTTTGACTGAACATTGGCTGCATGAGAGTCAGATGATGTTCAGCCTAAACAACTATAATATTGTTAGCTGCTTTAACAGAAAGTCTGCTCAACGAGGGGGTTCTATAATTTTTATAAAAGATTCTTTCCGTAGCAAAGAGCGGAAGGATATTGTCAGACATTCTGTTGAGCGCTGTTGTGAGGTGGCCTGTGCCGAGCTTGATCATCATATAATTGTTTGTGTATACAGTCCACCAGATAGTAATTTCAAAAGTTTTTTAAAAGCAATGGACCAGGTTCTTAAGTCCTGTTCAACTAGTAAAAAGAATTTAATTATTTGCGGTGATTTTAATGTTGATATTTTAGTACATAATCCAAAGAGCACACAATTCCTAAATCTTTTTAAGTGTTATGGATTAGAAAACTTATTTTTTGAGCCAACCAGAATTACAGCTACATCTGGCACATGTCTTGATAATTTTTTTAGTAATATTCAATATTGTGATAAATCTGTTATCAACAAATTGCCTTCAGATCATTCTGGTGTATATGTAGCTTTTGTCAAAGAGTCCACCAGTAATTTGAGAAAAGATAAGATCTTGTGTAGACCGATTACTTCTAAAAACATAAAAAAACTTAAAAATAATTTAGATAACAAATTATTATCAGTGGTATATACAGGAAATAATCCTGACGACCATTATAATAAACTATTTAGTACTGTTTCCTCTGAGTATTCTAAAACATTGAAACAAAAAAGAGTAGTAGTTCATAGTAAATCACAGTTTAGTGAATGGGCTACTACCGGCATCTACATAAGTAGAAACAGGTTATATGATCTATATGCCCAAAAACAATATAACTTTAATCCTTCTTTTATAGAATATGTTAGAAATTATTCTAAAATATTTAAAAAAGTTTGTAGACGAGCCAAGTCGAATAGTATTAGCAAAAAAATAAATAATGCTCCTAATAAAATTAAAGAAACATGGAGTGTCATAAATAAGGAAACAGGTAAAAATAAAACCAAAGAAAATATTTGCCGAATCAAATGTAGTGGTAAAAATACTTCAAAAACTGAAGAAATAGTAAATATATTTGATGATTATTTTACTAACATTCCTTTGGAACTCACTTCTAATGTGAGTTCTAGCGCCCAGCGTGCTGAGGCTTTGCTTAAGAGTAATGTTAGCCCTTGTGATTCTAAATTTAATTTTAAGCATGTTAGCCCTAGCGATATAATAGATGCTTTTAAACAGTTAAATTTAAAAAAATCAGAAGATCACTGGGGCATGTCAGTAGCCGTAGTAAGTCATATTATACACATAATTGCTGCCGATTTAGCTTTCATATTTAACGAATGTATTGATGAAGGCATATTTCCTAACTTAATGAAATGTAGTAAACTAATCCCCTTATTCAAAAAAGGAGAAAAAACAGACCCTGGCAACTACAGACCTATCTCTATTCTGCCAGTTTTGAGTAAGGTGTTCGAAAAGATAATGCTCAATCAAATGCTACTTCACTTTAAGACCAATAATCTTTTCCATAGCCAACAATACGGCTTTACTGCTGGAAAATCGACCACCGATGCAGGAGTAGCACTTATTACTAATATCTACGACGCGTGGGAAAACAGAAATGATGCAATTGGATCATTTTGCGATCTTTCTAAAGCATTTGATTGCGTTGATCATCCAACACTTTTGCTCAAATTTCGTCAATACGGTTTTGATGATAAGTCAATTAAATTAATAGAATCTTACTTAACAGATAGGCTTCAAACTGTTGATATAAACGGCGTAAAATCACACGGGTCTAATGTGAAAATGGGCGTTCCCCAAGGTTCAATTCTAGGACCGTTCCTTTTCTTAGTTTATGTCAATGACTTGCCTTACATGGTTGAGAAAGAGGCTGACATGGTGCTGTTTGCTGATGATACCTCGCTAATATTTAAAATAGATCGACATAACAGTGATGCTAGCGCGGTGAACAGCACCTTATCTTTAATTTCTGATTGGTTTTCGGCCAATAACCTAATGTTAAATGCGAACAAGACCCAATGCATTCGATTCTCTCTTCCTAATGTGAATCAAGCCTGCGTTGACATACTAATTAATGGTCAGAAACTCGATCTGGTTGAAAGTACTACCTTTTTAGGAATCACAATTGATTCGAAACTTCAATGGGGCGCTCATATAACTAAACTTTCTAATAGGCTTAGCTCTGCGGCTTACGCTGTTAGGAGAATAAGACAATTGACAGATGTAGCAACTGCTAGACAAGTGTACTTTAGTTACTTTCACAGTCTAATGTCTTACGGGATACTTCTATGGGGGAGTGCAGCCGACATTCAGACTATTTTTCTTTTACAAAAAAGAGCAATTCGTGCTATTTACGGTTTAGGATCAAGAGACTCACTGAGGGAATTATTCAAGGAAATAGGTATACTTACTTTTGCATCACAATTCATATTTGAAAATATAATGTATGTAAGGAAAAATATTTCCTTGTTCAATAAAGTAAGTGATTTTACAGATAGAAATTTACGTAATAAGAATGACTTAGTTAGCCCGTATTACAGGCTGAATACAGTCAGTAAGTCTTTTATGGGGAAGTGTATACTTTTTTATAATAAATTGTCAGAATCGGTCCTTGATATGCCAGACAGAAAATTCAAAGCTTATGTAAAGAAAGTACTTTGTGAGAAGGCTTATTATAGGACCGATGACTATCTTAAAGACAAAAAGGTCTGGCTTGAGCTTGGCGCGGGTCCCTCTTAAAGGTTTGTATACTTAGACATGTCATAATTTAGGTACATTGGTACATACTAAATTTACAAATTGACATTATTTTAAATTTCGTAATTCTTATAATTCAATTTAATTATGACATAATAAACAATGTAATCTCTGTCCATCTATATAACTAATTTTAAGTTTTTAGTTTGTTAGTTGACGTCTTTGGAGAAAACGTGCAGTGCAGTTTGTTGCCGCTTCTTCTGCACTTGCGCCTAGGAAGCGGCGTAAACTTAGCTGTAAGTAACGATTTGACGTCAACATTTGTGCAAAACAAAACAAAGTGACTATTATTAAGAGATATTATAAATATCCTATGATAATAAAGATATTTTGAATTGAATTGAATTGAATCAACAGGTCGGTTTTGTAGGGAGTAAATTTGAAAATTAAAAAAAAAACCGGCCAAGTGCGAGTCGGACTCGCGCACCGAGGGTTCCGTACAAACCTGCAAGGTTTAGTATTTGGTATGAATTTCAATTTAATACCTCTACGCGTTTATGAGGAAATGGGTAATAAGTTTAAAATTATTAAAAAAATATATATTATGTGATGTAACTAAAAATTTATGGTTTTCGTAATTTTTCCTTTATCTATGCTATAAGACGTTGCTTCGTACCAAATTTCAAGATTCTGAGTTCACGGGAAGCACCCTGTAGGTTTTGATTCCCTTGCAAGTGTCGAAAATTTGCGGCATAAACGGCTGTATCTTTTGATTGCGTTGGCTTAGAAATTTGATTTTTTCACAGCTTCAAGGGACAGTAGACCTGAGTAATTGATATAAATTTCAGCTTCATACCTCCACGCGTTCCTGAGAAAAAGGGTCTTGACAGACGGACGGACGGACGGACAGACGGACAACAAAGTGATCCTATAAGGGTTCCGTTTTTTCCTTTTGAGGTACGGAACCCTAAAAAAAGATATGCGAACTATGTTGTGGGACATATTAAGGTAAATATATAAGTGAATGGCCTTGAAGTGTAAAATAATTGTTAACTCATAAATATGGTGATAATTTCCATATTGCTCTTCGTCATACACTAGATATCCTTTTAAATTATTTTATGAACTGCCGTTGAAACTATTATTGGTGATCCGTCTAGCCTTAAAACTTGCCGTGGCCACTTTTGGCGGAGGCAAGTTTTAAAGCTAGACGAACTAATGTAAATACTTTCAACGGTGGTTAATAAAATAATTTAATGGGCTATCTAGTGCATGACGAAGAGCAATATGGAAATATATATATATATGTATATCACCATATTTAAGAGTTAACAATTTATTTCACACTTCAAGGCCATTTGCTTTTATATTCAACTTAAATAAAAGGACTTGTTGTAAGATGTATATCTTTTTTTTTATAATTTAAAATACTGGGCCTGCAATTTTGAAAATAATACAGAAAATAGTACTTTACCTATAGATTTCAGGAAAACCTATGAGAAGTACCGGTTGACCGGTTTATTTTAAGTTCTGCCTTGTGTACTGAAAACAATCAAGTCCGTAAATTATAAACTTACTTTGTTAACTCCTGCACATTTCCAAGTTGAGCCGCTTTGAAGAAACGTTTCTCTGAAACCAGAGAATGTCTACTATAATAGTTTGTGCCTGAAAGTTAAACAAGTTTTGTAATAGCAACATTACCATTTAGAGGCTTATGTTACCGTTGTAAACGTGGTCAGCGGCGATCAGGGCCACTGTCAAGATACCCGCAGCGGTCACGAAGGATGTGTTGCTTTTCTGCCGCCAGCGCGAATCCTCCTCACAGCACGCGCACGCTTTCCCCGTCACTCGGCGCAAAGCCACCACGGACACGCGCGCTGAGCGCTGCAGAGCCCGGGCATACTTTGCGGCTGATCTTACTGACGGTGTCGACATCACTCTTTACTTCCTTGCACTAAAACTCACTAGAACTAATAAATGTATATATCCACTGCAGCTTCTACATGCAGTTCAGTATCTATACATGTCGCTTGCATTATTGTTTGCTGCTATTGAATATTATAACAAGAAACGGAGCGTGTAGTGGATGCCTTCATTTTTTCTTTAATTTCTAACCTTTTTTATTTATTTTCTAATTTGAAGATGACAAATATTTTACTTTTTTATATTAGACTGTCAATGTCAGCTGACATTTGTTTATTTAGTTGATAGGCTATTCTTAAAAGTGATATATCACTAGAATATAATCGTGTCAGTGTCACGCAAAACCGGGAGTTTCGTCAAAGTGAAGAGTGTGAAGACACATCACATCACAAGTCGAATAGCAAATAAACTTGTACGAATGGTTAATACAGGCGCATTTTTTAATCGGTCGTTTCGTAAGTATTATATGCGATGCGAATCATGCGAATGATTTGCACGAGTGGGGTTGCTCCTTGACTTGACCACTTGCACGCATGGCAGGAAATGTGTCATAATGTTGTCTGTAGTCGTAAGATAATACAAGCAAAACAGGTACAGGAGTGCTATTTTTCATTCAGGGACTCACATTATTTAGTTTGTGCCCACTTGTAATTTTGACATCAATTTGTAGCGTACGTACAAGTTTGCGTACAAGGAACGCATTTTTAAACTTAGAAGTCCAGTCACATTACGACGAATGATTTGCGCAAATCTTTCCAAATGGGCGCATTTCTTTTAACTAGACTATGGCGAAGCCAAAAGGAGGGTTACGCTGCTATGTTTGCATATACAGGCTGACTTTTTAACCACCAGCAAAATTTTTTGGAGCAAGTTCAGTCCATGATACTGAACTACTTTCCATAAAAACAAATATTGAAAAACTAAAATAAAAAGTCTTCCCTTCCCATACAAATCAGCGCTATCAGCCAAACGGATTTTTTATCGAAGGACACAAAATTTTTATCGAAATTTAATTACCTTTTTATAGAAAGTAGTTCAGTACGATGGACTGAACTTGCACCAAAAACTTGGCTTTTGTTTAAAAAGTCACCCTGTATATTATGTATGTATGTTTAACTATTCCCTCGTATCTTCAAAAAAGAAAAGATAAAAGATATTCATATGATGATACTTTAACAAATGAAGACAGACAGACATGGCGAAACTATAACACGATTACACGCACGTGTTTTTTTTTTAAATTACGAGTTAGCTATTAAGTGGTCAGGCCAAGTCAAGAAAGAGCAAGCTAGTGCAAATCCATCGCACGCATCGCCTCGCATACGAAACGAACGACTGATTCAAAAGTGCGCCTTTTTCGTCGCCGTTTTCGCGCAAACCATTCGTAATGTGTGTGGATTTGATCATGTGATGACGTGTGTGTGTGTGTGTGTGTGGTGATGGTGACACTGGTGACGTGGTGATTGGTCAGGTGAGGTGAGTTGGTGTTGGTGACTGTCGGTTTTTAAAATGCGACCCTTGGTAGCTTGGTGGGTATCAGTGGGTGTTGTGTTGTGTGTTGTTTGTGTCATTATTGCCCATAACCATGAGTGCTATTTTTCATTTAGGGACTCAGCGAAACACAAAACGTGTAGTTTTCCAACTCACCACTCGCGTTCCGACGCATTGCATCGTATTTTTGAAACCTTCGTGTGATGTGAGCGATAAGTAATATTGTGTTACGCAGAAAATATCATAAATTTGTCAATGGTTTAGTTAAGTCCCTGAATGAAAAATAGTACTCCATAACGATTTAGAATTTTTTTATTATAGCATGCAACATATTTTTGGGAGTTTTTGGCGGGAAGTCAAGGTGTTTGGTTGGGGTTTTCTTTAAATTATTTTGCAAATTGATTTTAGTGGACCTTATAATATGAAATTGGTGTTGTATGGTGTTATAAATGCTCATGCTCATGAACAATATGTGAAATAGTTAAAGTGGACAGTCATAGTACGGCTGTAGTGATATTTGTTTTCGGGCGTCGTCCGCCACTCAATCGGCTATGAAAACCAGTGGACTCGTATAGATTTGTCGCCAGAAGCTTCCTTAAAGCAATCAAAGGCCTACACCAACCTTTGATTGTAATTTGTAACTTGTTAGGAAAAAAGAATTTCCCACGTTTTAATCTTGTTCCTCAATGACCTTGTGTATGGAAGGTCATTGTTGTTCCTGGCTAAATACGCAGTAGCGTCAAGCCAGAAATTAAAAAAAAAAAAATTAAGAAAAAACATATTTTTGACTGTCAAATAGTCATTGTCAAGTCAATTTCTTTTGTGTCTCTGGTAAATTTTCATTTCATGATGGAGGTGGTGAAAAATGATTTTCTTTGCATTTATTGTTGAAATGGTGAATTAGTGCGAATACTAAAAGGAAACAAATGATCGCGACATATAAATACAGACCTATAAGGATCTCAGGCAGAGTAATATGTGTTTTGGTACAAATAAGAGCAAAATTTCAGCCTATTACAGTTGCGAAGTGTTGACACTGGAAGGTGTTTACTTGGAAAAAGTCGCGGGGTTTTCTGATTGTTTCGGGAAACATGTCGCTGGGAGGATCCTCGTTTATGAAGAGTGCGACCATGCTGGAACAGTTGCTAGAGGAGATTAACTTCCAGAGGACGAAGGAGATGCGGCAACTGATGAAGGATGGTGAGTTTAGTTAATATTTGTTTTGTAAGGTAAAGTATGCTATTTATTTTAACCCCCGATAAAAAATAGGGGTGTTGTAAGTTTGACGTTAACCTTTAACTGTGGACGTCAAAATATTGTTACATATTCATGGACGCGAGGTCTCACGGACCGCTATTGTTTTTAGGTTTTTTTTAAAGGTTATTGTCAGATATTTTAATAATTTTATTTTTAATATACTTAAGGGACATTAAATTAAAAGACTATATATGTATTTAGCGATTAATTTTTATTTTCTTATATATCTTAGCAAATAACAATAAAAGGCACTTTTCAGTCTTCAATTGGCCTGAGATCAAAAAAGGAACTACAATTTAAAAAAAAAACTAAATTCTAAACATTTTCAAACTAATTATCTGTAAGTTAAAACTATATCAATCATAAAAAACAAAAAATCAACTTCTTAACTTAAAACATAAAAATTCTGACACAGGTCTAACATGAACAAAATTATTGGCAGTCGTTGCACAACGGCTTAGAGCACTGAAGACATATAGCTTGACCGCAGCTGACACAGGTATAGTTAGTCTTCCTCTTTAGTTTAGGTGGACAGATTCGGCAGGTTTTTCGCTTTGAAGATTCCATGTCTATAGCAGGGGGCTCTTCTGAAGGCATGTCTGCTCCCAAAACTCGCTTCAGAGTCATATTCAATTCCTTTGGCAAATTTGAATTGAAAACGCGTCTTTGCATATGTGGCACGACTAAAGATCTTGCTAATTTTTTAAGGAAATCTCCTCTTTCTATTTCTTTGGGTTGATACTGATTGTATATAATATGAGCATTTACACCACTCAAATCCAGTACTCTATAGAAAATTACCATCGGCCACCTTCTAGTACGTCGACTGCTTGAATAAATACTGCATTTTTTATCCGTCTCGTCCACTCCACCTTTGGTGGAGTTATAAAACTGAATGATTTCTGGTTTTTTGGTGTGATCATCTATGGTGTTGTCGTGGTGCATAGAAGATACCAAGACCACAGATCTGTTGAACTTCGGGACATGTGAGCATAAAGTTTTATCTTTCGTAAACCCAAACAACGTAGAACCAACTTCTCGAGACTTTTGTGGCTGAAATTCTTTAGGTATTTCTCTTTTATTTTTTTTCATAGTCCCGACATAAGTCAGTTTCTCTTTAGATAGTTGATCAACAAGCTCAATCGATGAAAACCAATTGTCCGCTGTGACGTTGCGATTGGAACCTTTAATAGGTTTCGTCAAACATAGAACACATTGGGTGGGAACCAAAAATTTCTTTTCTTCTGCTGACAATCTCATTCCATCAGAACCTTTACCGGAATAAATATAACCATTATAAAAATAAAAAGTCTTGGCATCACATAATGCACGCACAATTAGTCCATATTTTCCTGGTTTTTTTGGCATATAAGAGATCATATTGCTCCGGCCACGAAATTTTACCAACATTTCGTCAATAGTGACATACTCTCCAACTTCATATATTTTTTGAGAGTTAGCGACAAACTTCTCAAAAATAGAAGAGATTGCTGCTAATTTATCAGTTTTTTGTCTCTCTAGGCGATCCACAGGATTGTCAAACCGCAGACACTGCAGTATAATCAAAAATCTAGTCTCAGACATACAACATCTGAATATTTCGCAGCCTGTACCATCCGTGGCGAAAATGTAGCTCGAGCTTTCATGATTGGATTTCAGGACAGCAGAATAGAATAATAGTCCCAGAAAAGCATTCAACTCTATCATATCTAAAGGTTTTAATTCAGGTCTATCTGGACGTTTGAAATGTGCTTTGAAGTTGGAAATTTTGCAATTAGTCCATAACAGAATAGTCTCGCGCATATCTACGTCAAAAAGTTTGTCCCAAATACTGATAGGATCTTTGTTATCATTCTCGGTCAAACGTGCAGTAGATCGGCAGGTAACAATATTATGTTGAGGAGTTCTTACTCTGTTAGATGGTGGTTTGGTAGCCCATTTGAAACGATTTTTGCCGTAGTAAAATTTAGGTAATGCATTCGAAGTACTTTGTTTTTTTTCCAGTTCTGAGAGTGGTATGTCGCTCTCTGAGTCTGAACTACTATAATTTCGACTACCACTCCTTATATCGCTGTCTTGTACGCTAGTAGTGGCGACACTCTCTTGGTCTTCATGGTCACTACAATGCTGTTGTATGACTTCATCTTCATAGACTAAACAATCAGCATAGACATCATCATTGTCCGAGTCATCTGACGCCAAAACTAATTTATTTACTTCATTTTCAAATGACGGATCGTCAACGTGAAATATTTTTTTCGCCTGCTGTTGTGACGGCGACATTGACCTTGAAGGTCGCTTTATGCCAGAAGTACTTGGTTTAATATTTTTTGACATTTTGATTAAGTACTACCTAAAACAAAAAAAATCGCAATCAAAATTGTTTGTATGGAAATCATGGACGCGCGGTCACACAGACCGCAGCCGAAATTTAAAACAAAATAACTCACCAAATTTGCAGCCGGCGACGCAACCTCCCGCCTTCGAAGACTTTTCGCCACTAAAACTGAAGCTACTGAGCGCCGCAGGAGTGCAGCGTGCGGGGAAGTGGGGTACCCACGATTATTGAAAAGGGGAGCGGCCTGTGAGACCGCACGTCCATAGTTAAAGGTTAATGTGGCATCGTAGCGCTCGAATGGATGGACCGATTTCAATGCGGTGTTTTTTACGTGAAAGCAAGTTCTCTTTCGATGGTTCTTAGCTATGTTTGATGAAAACCAGTTTAGTTGTTTAAAGTTATTGAGGATTAATGCTTGAAAGTCAGGGTTTTCTCTAGCAAATAATAGATGGCTCTGCGGATATCAAGTCGTATCGGTAGTTCCGCTGCTCATCACTAGATGGCGTTCTTGACAGTTGGGGGTTTTTTAAGTGTTCTGTATCTCAAAAGGAAAAAACGGAACCCTCACTGAAGGATAACTTTGTTGTCTGTCTGTCTGTCTGTCAAGACCCTTTTTCTCACTGGGTTCTCAGGAACGCGTGGAGGTATCAAGCTGAAATTCATATCAAATACTCAAGCCTATTGTCCCTTGGAGCTGTGAAAAAAACAAACTTCTAGGCGGTGAACCCACTTTACCGCGCACCGTCGCAGAGCGCAGTTCAACACACTGATGCTCCCGCGCGTTGACGTGTTTTCAGTGTGTTGGACTAGGCTTATTTTCTATACAAACTGAGATACTTGCATACAATATAACAATCTGCCACCCCACGCTTTGCGATAGTTCGCCGTGAAGTTGGATCACCGCCTAAGCCAACTCAATCAAAAGATACACCTGTTTATGCCGCAATGCATTACAACACTCGCAAGGGAATCAAAGCCTACAGGGTACATCCCGTGTACTCAGAATCTTTAATTTGGTAGGAAGCAACATCTTATACTTATCTAAAAGAATCTGTGTTTACAATTAGTAGAAAAAATTTGAAGTAGGTACGTAGGTACCTAAGTAGTTTTCACTAAGTAACAACATTTCAACACAATGTATTTTAGGAACCTATCTATACAAATATTATAAAGCCGAAGAGTTTGTTTGTTTGTTTGTTTGTTTAAACGCGCTAATCTCAGGAACTAATGGTCCGATTTGAAAAATTCTTTTTTTGTTGGGTAGTCCATTTATAGAGGAAGGCTTTAGGCTATATAACATTACGTTCCGACAACCACGCGAACGAAGTCGCGGGCACAGCTAGTATAGAAATAAAGAAACTGAACTGATGGGGGGGGGGGGGAAGGGGGGTCTAGGGGGTTTAAATAACTTCTGAAGACTTCAGCAATTCTTCCTGTTTCTACAGCTGCATGCACCCCAAACAAGTTTCTCAACCTTAAAAAGTTTGAAGACACTTTCGAAATACAATGGGACATGCGAGACTTACTGATCTCGCTCTCATGTCTGTTAACCTGAATGTGATGATAGATACCAATGACAATAACACTGTTAAATAGATTAGCAGTTAAAGGTATGAGGTTAAATTTAATTCTTTAGCCAGGCCCATCAAAATATAATTCTCTAGAAGCCTAATTAATCCCGAAAAATCATTCCACGCGATATGTACCGCGACGGGCGGGGCTTAAAATATGAACCGCGCGGCGCGACAGTTCGCCGTGACACTCGAGTCGTGTGGTTGCGTCGCAAAAAGTTTCCTGCTGTGTTTTTGCAATAATCGATTCATTAAAAATGCCGTCATGTGCCGTGAAGTGGTGAAGCCATACATATACATACATGAAAAACACAGGACTTGCCTTTCAAATGTAAGTAAATAAACATTTTAATAATCTACACTTGTCATCTGTTGACACCTCACCGCTCGTTGCGCAGACTGCGTCGACGCGACGAAGACGCATGCGTGACCTTGTCGCGACCAATCGCATGCATCTTAGTCTAATATGTGTGTTTGAGTGTTTCGTTGTAATTACTGTTAGTTTGTTTGCGTAAATGGAATCAGAATCGAAGTGGTGAATGTAGGAGCGTTAGATTTCTAGAAAATTATATTTCGATGGCCAGGCCCAATGTTGAGATTCGTTTCAAATAAATAAATTTTAGGATTCACTACATAACTTAACAGCCATTTTCACATACATATATGTTTTCGGTAGGATGTTCTTATGCTTTTAGGCGGTGATCCCACTGCACCGTGCACCGTCGCGGAGCGCGGGGAGGCAGATTTTAACATTGTATGCAAGTATATCAGTTTGTATAGAAAACACAGCTAGTCCAACCCACTAAATACGCGGCAGATTCCGCGCATCGCGGCGGGGCGCGTTGCTAGTGGGTGAATCGCTTTACAACTAGATTTGCATTTGGGTGATTCACTTGAAGCCTTTACACAAAATTTTATTTTGGGAATGATTCATCAAGTAGCCAGTATTCTCTTGCATAGTTTCAGAATTGAATTGTCATTGATTCTTCTGTATTTAAATGTTAGTGAAATAAATGCTGTGTGAGCACCTTTTTGGATGAATAGCTTTTGTTTAATTTTATTAGGTTTTATTTGTATGTACCTACCAATGCTATTTCTAATTACCATAATGTGTTCTCAGCTACCAAACTGTTTGGTATGAACTGAAACTAACACACTAAACACCTGAGAATGCTGATATAGGTTTATCTAAGGATGTCCTTGAGTACATGCCACCTAACTCATGTATATGTCGCAGTTAAATGGTATAACACCTTTTTGGATGCATAGCTTTTGTTTAATTTTATTAGGTTTTATTTGTATGTACCTACCAATGCTATTTCTAAATACCATAATGTGTTCACAGCCACCAAACTGTTTGGTATGAACTGAAACTAACACACTAAACACCTGAGAATGCTGATATAGGTTTATCTAAGGATGTCCTTGAGTACATGCCACCTAACTCATGTATATGTCGCAGTTAAATGGTAAGATTCGCTAATTCACTAAACCTCTAGCTGTTCGGCATTACAGCTCGGTTTTGTAAAACAGCGAACCCTAATACGCGGAATGGAATGAACGACTAGAGAAGTTGATTCATCCATGCGGCTAGGGAAGTTGTTGAACAATTTAATCTACAGAAATTATATACAATTAAAAATGCCTACGAAATGGCAATGACGAGCGATGGAAGCGAGTTTGCCGCGGCAGCGGCCGGCGAATGCTAGGAATGTTCTATTCATTGGCGGCGAGTATTAGGGCAAACCTATAGGTTAGGTCAGGTTAGAACTGCGACCAACACACGCACGAGCCGAGCGAGCGAAGCGAGCGTGCCGCGGTAGCGGTCGGCGAGTGCTAGAAAAGTTCTATCCATTTTACTAGGTTAGGGCAAACCTATAGCAATAAAAATCGTGGAATAGTTGTCTGGGAAATGAAATTCGATGTCGAAAAAAATCTGTATTCTAATAGACACCCAATTATATTTCATTATGGTAACCCTACACCAAATCCTTATAATGCATGTGTCGCAGTTGGATTGTTTAACGGTTTCGTCAAACAGCGGATTACCGCTACTGTTTCACAAAACCGCTAGCCGTTTGGAAACGTGGTTAGCGGGATAAATGAACGTAACACGTTGCGCAATCTTAGACAATCCAGCTGAACGATATTCGGCTGTTTTACAAAACCGAGCTGTAATGCCAAACAACTAGAGGTATCGTGAATTAGCGGTTTATACCATCCAACTGCGACATATATATTTCAACCAATTTTTGAATAAGACCTTGCCTTTATTTATGTACCTGATCACAGTGATCACTGATGTAAGAATGAGGATTTGGCCGTGTGGTTCCCGGCAGAGAAAAGACATAAGACCTCTCCAAGTCTTCCCGTGGATGTCGTAGAAGGCGACTTAGGTAACACAAGCTTAACAATGCTTATAAACATCAATGAGACCTCTCCAACCTGTCTGGCCAGCGTAGAGAGTGTAGGCGAAATCCTCTGACTGCTCTGGCTAATATATGGCTCTGGTAGCATGGAGGGTCGTGCTCCTGCAGTGGAGACTAAAAAGACCTGATGATGATGATTAGTTACTAGCTGGTGCCCGCGACTTCGTCCGCGTGAAATTCAGTTGTACACATTGTTTAGTAAATTTAAAAATGTAAATAGCTTAGTGTGTAATTTAGGAAACCAGTCAGCCATTTACGTTATCGTTACCAAATTTGTCGTGACCTCAGTTCCTCAAAGTCATCTAGGTATCTACTAACATAATGGTGCCACCGATTATTTATTTATTTAAGGCGCTGTCAGTTCAGAGCCCACAATACTGTTTTTGAAAAATTACTGTAATTAATCTAGTACTTACAGATTATCGTCGAAAGCGAACAAAGGCCGGGACCAGTGCTCGACGATATTTTGCTGTTCTATTTTTTTTGTTCCTCTGCGCCACGTGTCCGTGGACGCGGCCTTACAGTATTGTGAGCTGTGAACTGACATCGCCTTAATTTTAAGAGCAAGGAGGTGGAAAAGGAATCAAAATAGTGATGGGTTGCTAGCGGCATTCCTTATTTACAAAATTAGCATTTTCGCCCATTTCATCAATTGGCTTTTACGATCTGTGCGGGGAGAGAAGCAGCTGTGTACAATTGTTTTTCTTTTCTGGCAGACTAGCAGGTAGGGAAGAACCGGTATGCACTGTTTCCAGATAGTGCCGGATTGTTTTCGCAATAAGGAGAGGTTTAATTCGATTCGATTTTATTCGATTTGGTGTTCCGGCCCTAGGCGCTATCTTTCCTTTTAGGTACAGACGTGTCCGCGTATCTGTATCTACCAACTAGGTCGCTTTGGGTATTTAGTAATGAAACAGCTGGTATAAGAAAACACATTTAATGTACAACAGCATTGATATAAACATACAGATTTATTTATTTTATAAGGTCTCTTATTCTTACTTCTCTTTTGTAAACAACTTGGTAACGATTTTTCAAGATTTTATTATAAAATTTAATTCAAGTCCCAATTCTATTTAACTTCCGAATCTTTCGTTCAAAAATCATATTAGAAAAATAATGTTTCTTTTTAAATTTGACAATTGATGACAAATTGTTTACAGAACAGAATAATTAAGTAAAAACAAACTAGACTGTTATACCGCACGTTGCCTTTTTCTTTCTAACGAAACATGCGCAAACTAGGAATGTAGTATAAAATATTTCTCACACTCTTGAAGAGCCCCAAAGTAACTTAAACATCGAGAAGGCTCTTTTAGGGCACGGGCGGCTGCCGTAGCGCGTGTGCGGTTCATTTCTACGTCACCTGCGTGACACCGTACATGCGCTGCTGCTCGGCAACGGCCCATCGTATGCACAAAGCCTTAAATTACAATCTAAAATATTTTACAAATCCACAATAGCTGTGTTATTACATAGGAGCGGAAATACTGGCGGGTTACTAGACATCGAATAGATCGCTGAAGGAATGTGGTGGCACCGGACCCGCGGAAAGCGGTATTGTTCGAGCGCGTTCATGAGATTAACATTTGCAGTCGCTGATTTTACAAAATAACCGTAACCTTACAGTAGTGTGTGGCCTCGCATTACAAACTAATGGTGAAAAATTGGCAATAATTGTGCTTTGTAAAAGTAGAACCAAGCCGTGATTTTTCGGGATTAGTTAGGCTTCTAGAGAATTATATTTCGATGAGTATAAGCTACAAAAAATTTGTTCTTGCTCTAAAAAAAAAAATAACGTGGTCCAAAATGCAATAAGTTTATAAACATGGTCGGTTCGATAGACAGCGTGTTCACCACGACTACATAAAACAAACTTAACAATGTCTTATGACGACAGGAAGTGTAACTCATCACGCACATGGTAAGATACCAGAACATAAAGCCGATATGTACAGCTGACAACAATATTCCGAGATTCAGAATTAACAGAAGCTACGCTACGCTAGGTACAATGCTTTGTTCAGTACTATTTGTTGCAAAACAATAACTGTTTGGTACAAAAAATTTCTTATATTAAACTAAACAGTTGGTAATATCAACACATATTAAATTCATGTAACTGTTTTGTTTATTAAATATTAGGCAAAATCAATATTTAACAATAGAGGGGAAGTCTCCCAGGCGCAACAGGCGTTTACGGTAAATAATACCAGTAAAATTCACAAAGGATAACATTTAAATCTACATTAAATAATCAAAAGAGTGACAAATAAATAATGTATGTATACAAATTTACATTAATAAATATAATACAAACAAGAAATGCGACTTTGATGCACTAGCTGGTCGGCGACGTGTTTGCGACTGCCGCTGGTTGCTGCTCGCGTGAAGGGCGACCAAGGAAATGACGTCATTATAATGCGGGCAAATACTACGGGTAAACCCGACACCTTACAATTTTACTTTTGGTACAATGACAACCAAACGTTTCCTGGTCGAGCTTCCGGGAGTAATCCCAACAAAGGAGACGATCAAGGTTCTAGTGTGTAACAACAACAACAGCAACAATACACTACTCGTCACACTGCACTAACGTTACATGTTGCCTCTCAGCAAATAAAGGGAGTAGTGGACCGAGTCCTGCTCATCACACTAAAGGCACTTTGCATTACAAAGAGACTGAGAAGCAAATGTACAAGACAAAACTTCACAAAATAAATTAAGCTACGTCGAAACTTTACATAAATTTCCTCTACTGTAATGTTAATGTACTTTGACAAAGTTGTTTTTAGTTGAGACCGCGCGCGGTCTAATGTTAAGGGCTGAAACGCCCGAGACGCGTTTCGGCTGTCTCGACAGTGACGGTGATAGCCGAATCCGTCGCGGATCACCTGTCTCTGTCGCTTGTGACAGGGACAGATTGAAACGGTCGCTGGGGTCCGCTCAAAACAGTTTCACCCCTTAAATATACATGAAACATATACTTATTGCGAATAAACAGTTAATTATATGGAATTGTTTCAGAGGGTGGGTTTGTGGTGCTGCAAGGGACGACGTACTGGACGGACCTGTTCGTGCGTCACTTTCTGTTCCAAGAGGAGCGCGCCATCGACTGTGACGACCTGCTCTTCTTTGTGAGGAAGCGCCACGTTAAGGGCTCCTCCAGGTACCTGCCCAAGTACGAGGTGAGTCCAGGAACAATCCACGGAGAAATCCCGACCGATAATTTTTTGCTTTGTTTCCATAAAAATCTCTTTCAAAATACTTATAAAGAATGTAGATTATGTTTTCCTTCTTTCATAGAAATTAATATTAATCACTTTATAATAGTGTTGCCGCTCGATAGTCCACTATCAATAGCCTATCGATAGTTTGCGAAAAACAATACTATCAAACGCCTATCGATAGTATCGATTTCACTTTTAACACAATACTATTGCTAAACAACGATACTATCGATAGTATTGCTTTTCAATGTTACATAAACTATTGATACTATCGATAGTATTGCTGTTCAATGTCACATAAACTACCGATACTATCGACAGTATCGATAGTTTTAGTGTATCGATTGTTACCTTTCTTTCAATAGTATTGGTTGTATTTTTTACACGCAACCGATACTATTGAAATAAAAGTAACTATCAATTGTACAAAACTATCGATACTATCGATAATTTTGGTAATTTTCAGGAACAATACTATCGATAATTGATGCAATATTAGGTAGCAATACTATCGATAGTATTGCTGCTTACCAATAGTATTGCACTAATTTAGCTATCGATACTATGGCATTTTTCGATTAAAACTATCGATAGTAAAACTATCGATTTTTCGGCAACACTACTTCTTATATCCAATGAGCGTTTCAAGATCGGATTTTCCCCATAGTTTTGTATTTAATTTTCCCGTTAAAGCACCCCACCTCCCATCCTACCCTCTTTTACTAGTTTGCGGTCAGTTTACCAATTTAAATTTGAAAGTTAATTTAATATCATGAATGTTATATGTTTAAAATATTTTTACTTATACCCTTGTCGAATATTGAATGAAAGTCATTCAGATATCGCGCTTTAGAACTTGGCTGGCGAGTTAGCTAGTGGCAACTTTGTTCGTGTTATACATTAAAATGTCATCTCAAATCGATATCAAAAGTTATAGATTTGCTTTTGTATCTTGTTTGCTCTCCAAACTTATCTACACTAATCATGAGTAGCATGACAGTAGTGAGTTGTGACCACGAGGAATGTTTTTGCGTACTTCTGGTGCAATTAAGTACTTAAGTTAGTGGATGAAAATTTCACGTTTAATTTCTAGTTTAGCACCATATGGATGATCGTTACAAAATTCTATTAGACAAATCTTTGGAAATACAAAAATTATGCGTTAACAACAGTTAGGTACTTTATTTTAAACAATATAAAAATATGTTTTTCTTACATATATAGTTAGGACGAGGACAGTCGTTACGCTCCACTCGCTGTCGACCACGTTCGCTCGCCCCACAGTCGTACGTCGTACGAGTACACTAATCACAGTACATCGCATCGCTATCGACAGCTTCACATTCACAGTTCAATAATCACTTATAAAATGTTAATAGTTCTATTATTGTTTTTGTCAAATTGAAATAAGAGTCCTGTCAACAATAAAAGCATACAGGAGGTCGTTGGAACCTAAAGTATTAGGTGGTGAGCTCACTTAACTAGTTCTGCTATCACATTTATAGTCAATGACGGTCATCCTCGTCTCTAACCCGCCGACTGTTCGCAGACGGACGTGGAGGTGTTCCGCAAGGACTCCAAGAAGTTGCCCATCGGGGACCCGGAGATTGACTGGGAGGAGACCGTGTACCTGAACCTGATCGTGCACCAGTTCGACTACACGCTGACGCTGGCCATCTGCACGCGGACCAGCCCCAAGGAGCTGCAGGTGCTGAAGCGGCACTCGCAGAAGGTGAGGTCACACGCGGTGCGGCGGCGGCGTGCGCGCGCGTCACTAGCTGAGCCGCGAGAACAGCTTGGTGCGCGGCCACGGCAGCGGCCAGTCGTAGCGCCGCGGCACCGGCCCGCGCACGTTGCGCTCCATGTACGTGAACAGCCAGTACCACCACTCGCGCTGGATCATGTAGTGGTTGTAGCCGTTGCCGGCGCGGTGCGGCGTCACCAGCAGCGAGTGGAACGTCCAGAACAGCCGCGTGGTGATGTAGTAGGCGATCACCACGTCCACCGTGTAGTGCCCGTGCGCCAGCAGCACGAACGACACGCCCATCAGAGCCGAGCCCCACATCGCCCAGTGCACCGGCCACAGCTTCTTGGGCGAGTACTCCGCCACAACTAGGTAACTTAACACTAGGATCATCGTGTGACCCGAATATATAAAATCACCGCAGTACGTGTGCTTCCCGTTTATCGACAGTCCGAATCCCGATATTAAGTAGAACATCCTCTTGATGATCACTAGAGAAGTTACGTTGGCTTCTTTTGCACTACAGTTATAAGTCTTGCTGGAGACCGGTAGTACGGTGACGAACATGGTGACCGAGCGGTACAGGTACAGCAGCCCGATGATAAAGAAGAGCCGGCGCGATACGATGAAGCGGTGCTTGTGGAACACCACCACCAGCATGGCGACGGTCGTGGACACCATGATAAGGTACTCGGACGCCGGCAGCCCCCAGTCGGCCGGCCCGATGTTCTCCAGCACGATGTCGTTGAGCGGCTCGGTCGTGTTGCGGTCCGGCAGCCGCTCGTGTACCAGCGACAGCGACAGCATGTTTATGCACACGCACATGAACAGGAAGAAGAAGGACAGGATGGTCTTCCATATTTCCTTGGGGTAGCGCTCCTCGCGGACGGTGCCGGGCGGGATCTCGACGATGAAGTCGCCGGTGCGCTGCGGCGAGGGCTCCTGGTCGGGGTCGGAGTCGTCGGTGGCGGGCTGCGGCGCGTCCTTCTTGAGCTGGCGCGCCAGCAGCGGCTGGCGCTGCATGAGCTCGGCCTGGCTCGGCATGGCGGCGGCGGGCGGCGCGTCCGAGCTGGCTCGCGACGCGTTGTTGTTCAGGTCATTCCGCTTGAGCCGCTCGAAGTTGATGCCCTTGATGTCGTGGTGCGCGGTGTGCGCGGCTATGTCCACGTCGGGCGCGGCGGGCGGCGGGCTGGGCGCGCGCGGCCCACCCGGCTTGGCGGGCGCGGCCTGCTGCTCGTCGCACAGGAACACGCGCACCGACTGCACCAGAGGCTCGGCGAAGTTGATCTGCTTGGGCGGCGGCGGCTGCTTGTCCGGCGAGCGCGCCGAGATCGTCATCCAATCACCATTAGCCGGAAGTGAGCCTGGAATTTACAAAAACACACTGTTAAGGCGAAGATATAGGCAAATGGCCTTGAAGTGTGAAATAAATTGTTAACTCGTAAATATGGTAATAATTTCCATATTGCTCTTCGTCATGCACTAGATAGCCCTTTAAATTATTTTATGAACTGCCGTTGAAACTATTATTAGTGATCCGTCTAGCTTTAAAACTTGCCGTGGCCACTTTTGGCGGAAGCAAGTTTTAAAGCTAGACGGATTAATGTAAATACTTTCAACGGTAGTTCATAAAATAATTTAAAGGGCTATCTAGTGCATGACGAAGAGCAATATGGAAATTATCTCCATATTTACGAGTTAATAATTTATTTCAAGTGAGGGCGCCACTTCAAGATCATTTGCCTATACCTCCACCTTAATGCTTTGTTAGCTAATGATTGCTTCATTACATTAAGGTAAGTGAATGTCTCAATCTATAGGTATGTCTGATTTTATTATTGACCATAATGGTAATCGCTTCGTTAATGATATTCAAAATACAAATAAATCGACATTTAATTTGTTTTCCGTGTGTAAGTACTAAGTAAACAATAAGTCTATTCAGTAGGTGCATCGTATCACATCACACACATCGGTAATTATCGCGTCAGCATGTTCTGGAACTGCCATCGTCGCACAAACACAGTGCGCTAGGTACAATTTTATTAAAGTTCAAAGACTGAAGGCTGAGATTGCAGCGCGCGGAGGCCCACCTTCACTCGCGCCATGCCAGAGGATAAGTAGTAAATATGTACACAAAAACAAATACAGTGCGAGGGCAACGTGTTCCGAGCGCGACCATCGCGATGTGCCACTGTCCAACTGTGGGACGCAAATAGACGGCACGATCAAACGATTTCTCTTTGCGAACGCCGTCGGTTCCTATGGTCGCGAAGTTTTAATGAGCGAGTTTGGGACGTGCCGACGACACGTTGTTGGCACTCACCCGATCAATGGGCGAGCTGTCATTCTGGCCGAACGAATGCTCATCGATTCGGCGTCTCGTACTATGTGCCCGATAGAAAGCCTTGCGGACCCGCGTCCAGCTAAATCACACAGTCGCGTAAACGAGGTCGAAATGGAAAACGATATGCACACACTTCACTGCACTGTAACGGCACCGGAGCGGGCGATCGGGGCGCGATTGTTGGTGAACTCGGGGCGCAATCACTGTCGTATCACACGGAACGGCTGAGCTGCTTCGCGGTACGAATGAATATTACGATTTTTAAGCCAGCATTGTGTGGAGCGCGCGTGTTAAGTGGCGGCCGCGTACTAGAAAATATGTAGCACTGGTTGGCTTCGGTCGCGGGACTCGCGGGGCTCGGTCGGCGTCGGCAGCGTTCGCCGGCGCTCGGCTCAATGGTAACAATTACGCGCACCGTGACGTCACGCGCGGCCCCTCTGCTGCGCGCGCCTCTCCCGCGCGTCCCCCTACCCCCTCTCGACCCACCATCCGGCCCTGCAAGCTTCTTGTGTATTTATCAATCTCTTCTCTATCTTTACAACTATCAAGACGACAAACTAGTTTTGAGATTTTATTTCTCGTTCCATCATATTCAAGCATTTTATTTAGAATTTTTTCTTTAGCGCATCTTAGGCTCTGAATATGTTTATTATGATGAATAACAAATTATACTCCTAAATATATATAAGAGATTTACCTGTGAAGATAACCTACAACCTACTTTTGTTTAGTTATCGTATCGAAAATGGTCCATTGACGGTTTACTGTAGCGAGAGTACCTCATATTGATGGTTGCTGCATCGACATTTCAGCATATCGATGGTATGGCGTATCGATAGGTACAATATCGAAGGTGTGCATCAGCGACAGGTCGCCTTATCGATGCCACATCGATAGTACATCATTATCGAATATTGCTTGTTCGTTTTTTTTTTTTATTTATTTATTTGTTTGGTTCGCTAACTGCCGCCCTATAAAATAAAAAATAAAAGGAATAAAAAAAATATTTAAATTTACCAGGAATAAATGGGAATAAATTACTTTTTTGCCTTTTTTCCCTTTCCTTCCCGTTTTTATTTCTTCCCGTCGCCAATCTCTAAACCTGACAGCTATTCACTTTTCGTTGTATGGGAGGGGGGGCTGAAAAAAAATCATTTTTTTATTATTTTAAAAACCAGCTTTTGGAACTTCAATATCTATCTCTCCACTAAATTTCGTGACAATTGGTGCAGTAGCGGCGGAGTACGAACGGACGGACGGACGGACGGACGGACGGACGGACGGACATGACGAAATTATAAGGGTTCCTTGTGGACTACGAAACCCTAAAAACGGGATGGAAAGGGAAAAAAGGAAAAAATAATTTATTCCCATTTATTCCTGGTAAATTTAAATATTCGATACGATGCACTATCGATGTGGCATCCATCGATAAGGCGACCTCTCGCTGAGGCACACCTTCGATATTGTACCTGTCGATACGCCATACCATCGATATGCTGAAATGTCGATGCAGCAACCATCGATATGAGGTACTCTCGCTACAGTAAACCGTCGATGGAGCACTTTCGATACGGCGACCAACGATGTAGTGACTGGCGATACTATGCACTCGACCCCTTTTTAACACCGGAGGCCTCCTTGCTTCTAAATTTTACTAGTGTTATTATTAGTATTTACTATAAGTTAAAAAAAATATTACTAGGGCTTTAATTTCAGAATTTTACTGTTCGAGTATTTATTGTAATCTGTTTGTTTCAAATAAAATAAATAAATTCAACTGCCCACAAATGACAAAATGAATGCGTACAAGCATAACATAGTATAGCGTGGTCCGATCCACGTGTCCTGTGAGCCGTTGGAGCCGTTATTAGTATAATGGTCGGTCGGCAGATAATATCTGGCGAGGCTGGTTTTCGGGCGCGGTTGTCGGGCGCTTCCTGCCTCGGGAGGGGGGGGGGGGGGGGGGGTGCTGTGTTAGTACTGCCACTGGTATGACTCTCCATTGATTCAGAGTAACATATATACCTACTACTACTACAAACGAAACAATTTATCTGTACACACGTCGATGTGTGAGTTTTATACTTAGGGTCGCACCGCAGAATTATTTTAATACTTACCTACTAACGAGTTCGACATATTTACGATTATATTTTTTCATACCGGAAGATTTGCGAACACTATGACGTAAAAAATATTCTGTTTTATATGTATTAAATGTTACAGGAAAGTCGGAAACAGCTACATAATATCACTTCACAAATATTTTTCATTATGTCCATTGTCCATTTCACCATTAGTTCACTTTACTGATTATTATTGAGTCATTTATAATGTAACGCACTAATTTCACTAATTCACTATTGTAATATAGTAATTTGCATATTCGGCGCAAAACTATACGGTAATTATATAAATGAATTCAATAAAAATAAACAAATGTTTATCACGCTTGATGATGATGACAAATTGACACGCACAGCATGTCAAGTTGTCATTGTCAACAATGGCATTTAGCATTATAACCCGCGGAAATGTAGTTGGCATCTGCGTGTGATGACCTGTGAGCGAGGAGCCTATGTAACATTACCGGATTGCTTATTAGCAATCCGGTAATGTTACAATCTCGCTCTTGTGTATCTCCCGCCAATGCGAGAGAGCGAGAAGGGTATATAATCAAGATGGTTGCTGGGTAATAACGTGAAATTATATTGTTGCTTTGCTTACCTGTTTTCATCATTTGGAAATGTATGAAATATACGTTCTTTAGAGTATTGGGTGGATAAACAATTATTATACGCGCACCTTCTCACCATAATGGTTACTATTGGTTGACAGTTCTCAAGACAACACACGTCGCGTATTGAGTGCGGCTAGTAATTAAACCCTGGTTTGGAGCTGTCAAAGCTCACAAAGTGCGGGGGAGAGGTGCGGGGATGCCAATTTGCGGGAGACGCTGTGAGAGACCATTCTGTTTGACTCTTATGTATTCTGTGGTACTGCGACCAACTCCAAACGGTATACTTAACACCACATCAAGTTAACCAAATTCATTATGGAGGATAACTATAACGCTGCTGTTGACTGTACAAGTGCGCCGGCAAAGTAACGAGATCTCCGGAATACGCTATTAGCACAGAAGACAGTAAGAGTATACAAAACGGAATCTCCTGAGGTCCCCGCACCTGTCCCTCGTTCTCGTCTTGTCTCAGGGCGAGAGCGGGCGAACACACACTGCACGGCTCACGCGGCCGGAGGGTTCGGGGACGGGGAACGGGGACGCCTATTGCGCCTACCTTAGGAGATTCCGTTCTGTATACTCTTACTGTCTTCTGTTCTATAAGGCAAATTTTAAAAAATCGTTTTAAATAATTCTTTATTACAAAATAAGCCCTATACATTAATATTTACGGGATATCTCAATAGATATCTCGTAATGAAATGTGTGCCATCATCCCATGGCATGCGGCTTGATTGAATGGTGCCGGCCGGCCGACTGTAGAGGCCGTACTGCGGCGCACCGCCCGCCTAGAGGCACTGTTTACACTGAATTAATCAAATATTATCAATAAAAATCAGTGTTGAAGTTTATATTTCCACAACTGCGCCAAAACAATATTTCTGTCATGGCGGTGGTTATTTGTCAGATGACATCACATCACACACATGTATACGCGAATACAGATGGTCCGTTAAAATTAAAACACCATGTTTTTTCGTGTTACGTCATCGGAGAAGAAGCCATTCACTGGGCGTTTTTTGTTAAAAATCATTGTAATTTTATTCGTATATTTCGCAAAAAACATGTATTATTTAATATAATAATTACGTGACATATGTTTCTATACGCTCTTATCTGATAGCATGACAACAAATGATGGTTTAGTTTAAATGTTGTTTGATCGACTTGTTGCTTTATAACCAGTACTTTTTACAGAATCTCACTTTTTTAAAGATTTTTCTATGCAGGAAAGCTAATTGATAGTGCTTCACCAATACAATCAGATTAGATGGGGGAACTGCAACATTGCAACTTGGTGCAAAGCCTGTTTGGTGTTGTAATACTCGTAGTAGGTATGTAGTCAGCTTAGTCAGCGTGGCAGAGTAACCGTCCGGTTTTAGCGCACGACAACAGTATCTTACTAAACTGGTCTGGTCATAACGTGTAGAACATTGTACGATTCAGATCCATATGATCTAAGATAAGAATGCCTTTGGTTGTGTAATCTGACTGAAAAAAAGGAAGAATAAATCAAATGTATTATTTCTCTGTATCGTGTCTATGATTTCTTGCTCGACATTAGTGGCGGAAGTCCGGGTCTTCTTAAATATTTAATGCCCAATGATATGTTTGAGGAATATTCTCGTAAGAAGATAAGCTACCTATTTATGAGTCATCTATTTGTGGCCAGTCTGATAATTATAGTAATGTTGACGTAACAAATAGGATGTTGATTCATCTCAAGTCAAAGATGTTTAATTGAACAGGAATCTGAAATGTATCAAACGGATGTATAATGTAGATAAATGAATTCCAAATATGGGGTCAACATATGGGGGTAAATTAGATATTTAATAAAAAAAACTTTTGTAAAGTATATTGTGTGAAATATCAAATGAAAGAGCTTTTATGAGAATTTGAAATATATATTTTTTATAATTATTTAGATCGGTATTTTTGAAGTTATTTATGTTCAAAGGAAAACCTATAACAAGTCTATCCTATTATTAAAAATGAGCGATTCTTTATATAAAGTATATTATGTATAAAAAAAAAATCTGCAAACTATGTCGCGTGACAAATGAAAGGCTTATTGTAAGAATCTTAAATATATATTTTTTATAATTTTAAGATACATAAATATTTTTGAACTTATTTAAGGAAATAGGCGAAAGACCGAGGGTTATCTCCGAAACTGGCAAATGTAAATTTTAATTTAATTAAGCTCTGCCGTATATTCCTAAAATAAAGAGTTTGTTCATTACATAAAGTACCAGTACACTGTAAAAAATTTGGGCCATTTTGCTGAAAAGAATTCATATTTATCAGAGGTATTAAACAAAGCAGATAACCGTCTGACAAGCGCTGATAATGATAATATTATAGTCGCTGAGAAACAACAAAAGAACTACGTTGCTGCTTATCAACTGCGGAATGCGCGGCTGCCCGAGGGAAACGGCAAAGTTCGTCCGTTTATAGGTCAATTCAATTCAAAATATGGTAGAGACCATGGGCAGCTGGGGATCGGACGCTAACCGCCTTATTAGAGAGATAGGCCAACGAATCGCGGAAAAAACTGGGGACTCCCGCTCTGGCTCGTTTCTGGTGCAAAGAATGGCCATAGCTATCCAACGTGGTAACGCGGCAAGCGTTCTGGGCACCTTTGCACCGGAAACGCTAAAGAGCGGGTTGTAATTTTTATTTTGTTTATTTAATTATTTTTTTTATATTATTTTATTTGTTTTATTTATTATTTTGTTTTGACTATGATGATGTAATTTTGAAATGTTTTGTAAAATGTATTTTGTGACCTATATAGTAAACAAAGGATGAATTCAATTATAAAAATAAAATTGTATATCGTGTGATTCATCTGTTTTTTTTTTAATAAATTCAAAATATCTTTATTATCATATGATATTTATAATATCTCTTAATAATAGTCACTTTGTTTTGTTTTGCACAAATGTTGACGTCAAATCGTTACTTACAGCTAAGTTTACGCCGCTTCCTAGGCGCAAGTGCAGAAGAAGCGGCAACAAACTGCACTGCACGTTTTCTCCAAAGACGTCAACTAAAAACTTAAAACTTAAAATTAGTTATATGGATGGACTGAGATTACATTGTTTGTTATGTCATAATTAAATTGAATAATAAGAATTACGAAATTTAAAATAATGTCAATTTGTAAATTTAGTATGTACCAATGTACCTAAATTATGACATGTCTAAGTATACAAATCTTTAAGAGGGACCCGCGCCAAGCTTAAGCCAGACCTTTTTGTCTTTAAGATAGTCATTGGTCCTATAATAAGCCTTCTAATAAAGTACTTTCTCTACATAAGCTTTGAATTTTCAGTCTGGCATATCAAGGACCGATTCTGGCAATTTATTATAAAAAGTATACACTTCTGTATTCAGCCTGTAATACGGGCTAACTAAGTCATTCTTATTACGTAAATTTATATCTGTAAAATAACTTACTTTATTGAACATGGAAATATTTTTCCTTACATACATTATATTTTCAAATATGAATTGTGAAGCAAAAGTAAGTATACCTATTTCCTTGAATAATTATCTCAGTGAGTCTCTCGATCATAAACCGTAAATGGCACACATGGCCGGTTATAACATCAGGCATTTTTCAGTCTGTAAGGAATTGGGTAGTTTCCTAGCTCAAAAATAAATTATTCGGTACTGTTAAGAAAATAAAACGTCACAAAATAATGTTGACATTTGAGTAAGTATTAGTTAAGCTTACAAGTAATGGGTACGAAAATAGGGAGCAAATGTAAAAGTCATTATGTGCGCATCTAGATAGACGTATGTGTGCCATCATGCCATGGCATGCGGCTTGATTGAATGGTGCCGGCCGGCCGACTGTAGAGGCCGTACTGCGGCGCCGCCCGCCTAGAGGCACTGTTTACACGGAATTAATCAAATTTGTCAATGTGCGAACTTAAACAAGTATGTAACCTACTTGTTGTAGTTAATTTTAATTCGGGACGTGTTGTTTATTATGGTTTAATTATTGTCTCGTCCACAGAGCGAGAAGAATGTCTATAAGCCTTTTACAGAGAAAGCTCTGTTCTGCAATCTGTAACATTTCGATTGAAAAAAAAAATGCAACTATATTAAATAATAGAGTTTTGGTGGCATACAAATGCTTGATCAGATCTCTCTCTCTCTCCCGGTCTTTCTCTTTCTCGGTCTCTCTCGCTCTCAGCACTTTCCCGCTGCTGCTTTGGAATCCAATGTCGGCTAAATAGAGGTATATGATGAGTAGGTAGACGGAATATTTTTTTCCGAGTGTAGTGTGAACAACTCATTTTTATTGGAGCCACAGGCCGCTATGCACAATCAAATGAAATGCCGCTGCGAATATATTGTGTCTGGGTCTGGGAGGACATCACACGGCCGCGGCGCAACGACGGGGTGACAAATTATTGTCGTGCTCTTACGTCATTCATTCATTACTCATCACTCTTATCTCCAAGTGGGAACCGTTCTTAAGGGGCCCGTTTTTATTAATTTATATCATGTAATATAAGTTCAAGAATGTTCAAATTGTGAACTGGACCCCCGGCACTCCTGATGCTTAGGTTGCAGGTCACGAAGAAAATATCTATAATAAACAGCACCCAGACAGCAATTTACTCTGCTGACCGGTTAACCTTGGGATTTAATAATTTTAGTTTAAAGGTAAATCTTTTATGTTTAAAAGAAACTCCGTCACAAAGTCTTGAATAGAGAAAAGCTTATATATTACTATACTAGATCAATTTTTCTGTCGCTTGTACACATGTATACGTTTAGCATGTCCCCTAAATTCATTTCAACCGCAAGAACGACAATACAAAGCCACTGACAGAAAAATGTATTTTTTTTTATTAAATAATTTTACGGCTCTGGATACAAGTCCTTTAGAGCCTATCTTTAACTTTGTTCTTTATTCTAACCTAACCAGTTACAATCAAAGGGTGGTGCAGGCCTTTGACTGCTTTAAGGGAGCTTCTGGCGACAAATCTGTACGAGTCCACTAGTTTTCATAGACGACTGAGTGGCGGACGGCGACGCCCTAAGACGCCCCACACAGTCCGCAAAACAAATATCACTACAGCCGTACTATGACTGTTCACTTTAATTATTTTACACATTGTTCATGAGCATGAGCATTTATAACACCAAACAACACCAATTTCATATTATAAAGTCCACTAAAATCAATTTGCAAAATAATTTAAAGCAAACCCCAACCGAACCTCTTGACTTCCCGCCAAAAACTCACAGAAAAATGTAAAGAGACGATGTCAGATATTGACATATTGTCTAGCTGCAATAAATCGTTCTCGCGCCCTGGCGCATAATAATATATAATCATATCGTTTATTAGCCCAATCAAGGATGTGTAATTAACACTTGACTGCAATATCTTGCGGCCAGCAATGTCACTAATTTCGGCCAGCGAGTTAATTATGATTAATTGAGAAACTATGTCAACATGTGAGCAATGAACCGACGCAGTGTCCGAGTGTGGAGCGCCCGCCCCCGCCCGGCACCGAGACGTGCATGTCTCCGAACGTTAGGTTTTGATGATAAACACGCCATATAAACAAAGAGTTCACTGAAATCTTGGCAGAGCAAGAGACTCCGCTGGTTTATTTTAAGAGTTTATTATTGTAAAGGACCGTTTCTGTGGCGTTTGATGTAATGCCGCTTCTCCTATTGTCACTTTTTGTTTTATTTAGGCTGGCATTGAATTAGTTTCTAAAAGTTTATTTTTGCTATCAGTGCACGGATTTAGACGTGGCGCCGTTACCTGAAGCGGTGCTGGTCCCTTTGGCTACAAGAATTTGGTGGAAACGGGAGTCAGAAATAAATTTTAGTTACTGGCCCATCTTTTCAGTCGACACGTGTTTTTTTTAAAGGAGGAGGTTATCAATTCGACTGAATGTATTTTTTTATTTTCTATTTTTTTTATGTATGTTTGTTACGCGACATCTTCGCCAGTTGTGGACCGATTGAGTCTTTTGTACAAAATACGTAACTATCTTACCGAAGAAACGAGGCAAAAGATATGTGAATCTTTGATCCTATCAAAGCTGAATTACGGAGACCTCGTTTATGGATCGCGACTTCTATGTAAGACTAAGCGACTAGTGCAAAGGGTACAAATGCTTGTATTTTATGTCTTCGGTTTTGTTATGACGTTCCACCGCGTAGTCACATAACACCATATTTGAATAAAGCGTCCTTGCTAAATAATCGTATGGAAGCTCGTAGAGAACTGCACCTTGCTAACTTATTATTTGACATTGTCAAATTTAAGCAGCCTGACTATCTATACGATAAGTTGCAGTTTACTGTAGGACGATATGTCAGAGCAGCTCGTCCGGTCTTGTCTGTCCAACGACACAGGACCATGGCTTTCGAGGGAAGTTTTAGATATGCGGCAACAAAGTGCTGGAACAACATCCCTCCACCTATACGTAATATTAAAACGAAGACAACTTTTAAAAAGCAATTAAAAAATATTTATTAAATATTCAAAAATCTGGGATTCCCAAGCGCTTTGGTTGCCGCTTACGACCATCCATAACTGGTAAATTATAACTTTTGTATGTGAAATGTTTTTACTATGCATATTATTCCGTAGGATTAAATTTAATTTATTCAGTCCAACATAATTCTTTTATATTTTTTTATTAAGTATTGTAATATGTTATGAAATATTTAATAACCTTAAATTAGAGTTCCAATTCCAAATTATTACCCAACTAGAGACAATATTATGAGTATGATGTGCACGCAGTAGAAATGTTAAAACACTATGTAAGAGGCTGTGTCAACTCTCTCAGGGTGACAGCTGAAATCAGCGGTTGTTCAACACGAGCAACATTTCGCTGAGCTGTAGCCCTTTTGTGCTTCTGTGGCACACATGATGCATCTTAGGTTAAGGTAATATTAAGATATTTAATGTAAAATAATTTTTCAACTGTATAATGTGTGTTGCAGACAAACAAAAATAAATCTTTTATCTATCTATCTAACTTTGTAGATATGAAAGAAACTCCTAAAAAAATGAAGCCGGTTGTTTTTTTTTTGTTAAAAATTTTATTGTTTCAAATTTGAGTTTATTCCTATACTGCTATTCAAACCAGCTACAACGCAACATACGTTGTTTTTCTTATAAAACAAATGTAGTGAAACTGCATGGATGAGCGAGTGTTGAGAGTGAGTGTTGTTCGCAGGTGTACGCGTCCCCGTCGCGGCGCAAGATGGACACCAAGGGCGAGGGCGAGGAGATGACCTACCCCCACGTCTGCTTCATGGTGGACAACTTCGACGAGGTATGCCTTGTTTACATAACCTTTGTCAAACATATTCCTAGATTTGCCTGTATGAGTTTTCAAATACTTAAAATTGGACATATTTTGTAATTATGTATTCTTCTTCTTGTTTTTTATTGACATATAATTTTTAGTTATGATTTAGTTTTTAAATATTAATAATTATTATTGTAAAATGTACAAAAGTTTGTTTATCCTTTGAGTTACCTATATTGCTAGCATCATAAGGGAAATGGCAGCAAGATGAGAAGAAATGTCATAGAAGAGCTGCAGAGACAGCATTTCACAAAACTGTATTTTACAAGTCCCGGACTCCCGGGTCCAATCTATAAACAAACAGTATAGGTAAATCATTTGACCTTAGACCTTGAATGCTGATTCAAGCCGATGGTCGCTCTGGTCTCGGTAGATGCGGGTGGAGTCATCGCCTTGATTGCTCTCCAATTGACGGGCTATAGCCGGCGGCAATTGAATGCTATTCTGACTTCGTTAAGGGCCCACGTAATAAAGCTGGCTTGTAACAAACAGTTTTAGCTGTATTTGAAGTTTGGCGGAAAATTGAAATATCGTTTAACAACAGTACAATCAACAGGTACATTAAACTAAGAGTGTGACTTTATACAATACGAAAGGTACATAATAATGAAAAAAAATGACATCATCTTTGTATGTAAGTTATCAAAACGTATTTTATGTTGTTTGCAGTGAAACTTAGTTGTATTTAGTGTGATAGCACCGAGACGGTGATAACAACGGCGGCGAGTTGCAGATAATGGCCCAAAACAACACTCGTGACATTGGACTGCAACACAATACCTAACATCATTAGTTGGCTGTCAACTCTTTGTAGGCTAACTAAAGACTTGACGAAAGCAGTCTTCAGAATTGAATATAATATTAAGGTCGAGTTGTAGGGAACAAGTGAAGGAGGCTGCTGGGCTAGTGTATGTAAACCATTACTGGAATCATGAAAAGACAAACACAACCATATTGCCACAAAAATACGAGTATACTTAATAATAATTTAGTTCACCTCAAACAATATATTTATAATTTTTGCCGATTTCTACTAAATTGAGTTAAAACGTGTCTGCGGATATATTCATTGCTTTCAGCCGTCCGCGAGGTCGCTCACACCGCTTATTCATCGCGCTTTATTAGACGACCTAGACGGGGAGTAACCTGCGCGTGTCCAGTGAAAGTGGCAGACTACGTCGCCGGTGTATAAAACTCACCGGTAGAAAGGCGAGCAATCGCTAGCATTTTGACTGTTGTTGTTTTACCTGTGTGTAAGTGACCACTCTGCCTGTAGCTTGTCACCTGCCATCTAGTGAGGACAGCCGACACCAAAGGCTTATCGGGCCTTCGGAAAAACAGAAAAGCTCGAGATATTTTATACTATTTTATGGTTACCAAAAGACCACGATTTAAAATGCCAAAGCCCCAGTAAGAACAGAGCTAGATTATTAAGTGATCTACGGAAAGATCGACACTCGCCAAGGCTGCACACAACCTCTTTATTATGTTAATACATACTAAAGCGTGTTGAAACGATCATAATATGTTATTGCCGAGCAAACTAATAATAGCGAATAGGTAATCTTAAGCGAGTCGCGTCGCGTCTCACTTAGCTTTGTGTAGATGCTCGTACAAGGTTTGAACAAATTGCCAGCAATAATCTGTTGCGCACAAAACAATGTAAGGCTGTCTGCACTGTCGTTGCCAAAGGAATAGCACATTAACTGCAATAGTTAATCATGTGCCTTAGAGGTGTTGAGTATTAGGTATTAGTGCAGAAACATACATTGTAAATAATTTTTTTGTGCCGTTTCTCTTTAGGTTACATTTCAAACATATATTTGCAGTGTAAATGGTTGAACTATTTCTCTGACAAGAAAGCGGTCATGAGTCATTGAAAATAGAAATAACACTTACTGCTTTTGATATCGAAGTGCATATTGTGCTGAGCTCTTTAGCACCCGACAACTCTCCTCATCTTCCACCCTTCTAAATGTTTGCCTCTTGAGATAATCGTGTCTGATGTTTGCTGACATTGCAGTTGGACATCTTTTTATCTGTTATGGTTGTTCTGCTCCACATCATCATCATGTTTGCCGTTTCTTCGCGGCTCAATTCCGAAGATCACTTGTCCGAAGTCTTCGCTGTTTGTAGCATGTCGTGAAGATTTTCCGCGCTAAGTCACACAATGACGGCCTCCAACCAACCCAGTGTGCGATGGCGTCATTCATTTACAGGTTCAATACGTAAATGCAAAAAGGGCACATACCACTACGAGATTCAAAGTGACATGCGCCCTTTTATGTTCAGACATTATGTGCAATGTGCACCCATTGTGCACGAGCTATACTGTGTGTTATCGTGATTCAATGTGGGTTAACTATTATATAAAGCCCTTATTATTTTATGGGATGTAACATTTAAATTTCAAATAACCATTTCTATATGCG
The DNA here is from genome assembly GCA_963576875.1 of Acrobasis repandana. NCBI lineage: Eukaryota > Metazoa > Arthropoda > Insecta > Lepidoptera > Pyralidae > Acrobasis > Acrobasis repandana. The sequence goes on along the minus strand of OY756218.1, from coordinate 24,121,633 downwards.
TCAGAGCATTAACTTGCGACTCGATCGCGTCGTCATCCAAGATAAATATTTTAAGGTATGGTACCTATGTATTTATTAGCAAGTCTGCGCGCTTTTCATGTACCTACTTATACCGTAGATTTTTCTAAAACCACAATATCTAAAAATCTAAAGTATAAAATTTGGTAGGTACATACTAAAGATGCAAGAAAAAGGTTTTAGTGAGTACATGTTACTGCGAAACTGATCTTTTACATGAATTTTTATAGCGAATTGTGACCCTGGGCGACCCTGGCTACTTATGGATAGGTAATAATAATAATAATACCTGAATTGACTGTAACAATGTTATCTAGTTTTCATATTAAGAATTTGAACAGAGGATTTCCCCTTTGGTGACGCCGAAAATGAACAATAAAAATATTGCTTATTTGACCTTCCAGATGGTCATGCTCGAGACAGGTTCGCGGTCGCGGTGTCGTTGCTCCCGAACCATCGCCGTTGCTAATATCTGGCAAAAACAAACATTAAACTCATTTGATCCAAGCTCTACGGCGACATTGGAGTATTTTTATGCAGGCCGTCCACGTCGGCGAGCTGATTTATATTATATTTATATATGATGTCATTACCAAATTGTTATTGTGACATTTAATGTCCCAAGTAGCAATCAAATGTCAAAGCAACAAGTTTATTTGCTAGGCAAATTAAAAAGAAAACCCTGACTGTCAAGAACGCCATCTAGTGATTAGTAGCGGAACTACCGATACGACTTGATATCCGTAGCGCCATCTATTATTTGCTAAAGAAAGCCCTGACTTTCAAGCGTTTACCCCTAACAACTTTTAAATAGCTGAACCGATTTTCATTAAACATACCACATACAAAAACCACCGCAAGGGAACTTGCTTTCACGTAAAAAAACCGCATTGAAATCGGTCCATCCGTTCGAGCGCTACGATGCCACAGACAGACCGACAGATTGACAGACATTAGCGTCAAACTTATAACACCTCTCTATTTTGTCGGGAGTTAAAAAAATGGAATGTAGATATCTTGAAGGCGATTAGATAACTTGTAGCTGTTGTCTTGGCTAAAACTTTTATGTCCCTGAAGATATCTTGTAGGTATACTTATGTACCTCAAGATTTAAGCGTGGGCACAGCATAAAAGAAAATTTTAAGGAAGTGTTATTAATACTTAGTACGAGTATGTACCTTTTAGTCAAACTTGAACTTACTTAAGGGTGGGGGTTTTGCAGCTTTAAACTTGGATTTTAAAATATCTTGAATGTTGACTTTAGACTAAGAAATTAACTTAAAGATATCTACAATGCTTATCTAAAACTATCAACATTGAATTGCACAAATTCGATCATCACATTCATCACACATAGGGGCTCCGAAACGGTAAACAGGCTTCACGGCAAGGACGTAGATTTTTGCTTGACCCAAGCATGTTTTTTTTTAACGTTAAAAATTTTTGCTTGATGCGATTTTATGTTTTTGCTTGATGAGGAGACGGTTTGACGCGACGTTTTAAAGACGACCGTGTTGGATCAAGCTGCTTGACGGGCGCATCAAGCTGCTTGAACAATCAAAACAATGTTTGCCGCCAAGCAGCTTGACCGTCTCGGAACCCCTAATTACATAGAAAAAATTTAAACGTTTTCGAATCATGTATTTTAGAAAATATAGCGAACTCTTTTACTAATACAGAAATGGCGATTAGATAACATTTCTTTACGTTTGGAAAAGGCTGTTTTGTTTTATGTCCTTATGAGCATTTAAAAATTTAAACGCATGATTGTTTATCGAGTAAAATCGAGAAAGTGCAATAAAAAAGACGGGCATACTGAATACTGGAAAAAGAACAAGAATATTATATTGCAAAGTGAAAAATTTGCTAACACAGAGCGCAGAATATTACTTTTCTGTAAATGTTTGAGAAATAAATGCAGTTCACGTAGTAACTATTTATTAATCTGTGGTTCGGGCGTCGAAAAATATTTTACATTTTAATTTCATCCATCTTTTTACTTGGTTCTATTTTGATGGAAAACGGCCCGTCAAGCTTTTTTTTACTTTTATTATATTAAATTTAGTGATAAAAGAATAAAATATACTTACATATATACTATCATATCACGCCTATTTTTCACAGGGGTAGACAGAGGCTATGGACTTCTACTTAAAAATATTCTTCAGAAAAACAGTTTCTAGAACTTAGTGTTACGATCATCCTAAGTTTATCATTTTTTCTTTGCAATTCTAAACTGATACATAAGTTGTACCTGAGCTTTCAAATAAGCTGATAAGCGTAATAAACACATTTTTTAGACTTAATTGTAGACATACTTACTTCATACTAAATAGTATTTAAAATAATGTACTAGGTTTTAGGTATTCATAACCATAACCTGCTAAAGTAGCGGTAGCTCAAAACTATTTAGTTTTAAAGATAAAAATTACTTCAAGGATTTTTTTAAATAGAAAATCTAGTTTTATATGAAGTTTCGATACATAAGTAAGATTTAATGAGTATGTTTGCTACTTGAGCTACTCATACGATAGCCGCGAGCTAGACTAGAGTTTGTCATTTGTCAACAAAGATCGCCTTGACTACTGAAATGAGGCGTACAAATCAGCAGCTGTTTTCTTTCGTCAGATACTAGTGTCTGTTTGAAGTTCATCAGTGTACATTATTATAAATCGTGCAATGGAGTTGTGTCTAAACTGTCGCGGAGAGCAGCTCGAGGCTCGAGCAATGTAGGTCGCTGGTCGCGGCTAGGGTTACCGACTTGCCATTAGTAATACTAGAAAGTTTACCACGTTACATGTAGGCATTTTTTACAAGGCAGGATGGGAAAAAGAAACGATTTAAGCTTTTAGAAAGTGGACTTCCATAGCAGCGTAGCTAAGAGGGCAAAAAAGATTTTGGAATTTATAAAAAAAATGGTTTGTCACATAGTGGCCCACAGTGAGAACAGTGCATAATAAATAATAGTTCTGGCAGGGCTCTGACTGGGTTAAGATTTCAGAGTTACGAGTAGGTAGTAGCTAAAACAAGCTGTTACTGTTAAGGTGACGTTTCCCAATTTGCAAAACTGTGCGTGTTTTTGAAAAGCACTGTTATTAAACTAATACAGTTTATTCCTCAAAAAATTTACATAAAAATCTTAAGGATTTTCTACAGACACCCACAATAGCCAAAATACGATTGAGCATTTTTGGCTCGATAGAAAAAAATCACAAACATACCTCTAATTTTGCCTAAATTTGCCTTTAAAATACGTATTACTATTTTATACAATCACCTTTTTATATGAAAATTATACCAAAAAATGTAATATCTAAATATCTATCCGTTTTGGCTACAGAAAAAATAATAAATATAATACAAAAAAAAAATACAGTGAAACATTCTTCGAGAGCGAAGGAAGGGTCGGAGCTGTGCTCGACGATATTTCGCAGTGTTTTATTTATTATTTTTTTTGTTTTATATTTATATTTTTTTCTGTAGCCAAAACGGATAGATATTTTGATATTACATTTTTTGGTATAATATTCGTATAAAAAGGTGATTGTATAAAATAGTAATACGTATTATAAAGCAAAATTTTGGTAAGTTTAGAGGTATGTTTGCGATTTTTTTCTATCGAGCCAAAAATGCTTAATCGTGTTTTGACTATTGTGGGCGTCTGAAGAAAATCCATAAGATTTTTATGTAAATTTTTTAAGGAATAAACTGTAGTAGTTTAATAACAGTGATTTTTCAAAAACACGCACAGTTTTGCAAATTGGGAAACGTCACCTTAACAGTAACAGCTTGTTTTAGCTACTACCTAACTCTGAAATCTTAACCCAGTCAGAGCCCTGCCAGAACTATTATTTATTATGCACTGTTCTCACTGTGGGCCACTATGTGACAAACCATTTTTTTTATAAATTCCAAAATCTTTTTTGCCCTCTTAGCTACGCTGCTATGGAAGTCCACTTTCTAAAAGCTTAAATCGTTTCTTTTTCCCATCCTGCCTTGTAAAAAATGCCTACATGTAACGTGGTAAACTTTCTAGTATTACTAATGGCAAGTCGGTAACCCTAGCCGCGACCAGCGACCTACATTGCTCGAGCCTCGAGCTGCTCTCCGCGACAGTTTAGACACAACTCCATTGCACGATTTATAATAATGTACACTGATGAACTTCAAACAGACACTAGTATCTGACGAAAGAAAACAGCTGCTGATTTGTACGCCTCATTTCAGTAGTCAAGGCGATCTTTGTTGACAAATGACAAACTCTAGTCTAGCTCGCGGCTATCGTATGAGTAGCTCAAGTAGCAAACATACTCATTAAATCTTACTTATGTATCGAAACTTCATATAAAACTAGATTTTCTATTTAAAAAAATCCTTGAAGTAATTTTTATCTTTAAAACTAAATAGTTTTGAGCTACCGCTACTTTAGCAGGTTATGGTTATGAATACCTAAAACCTAGTACATTATTTTAAATACTATTTAGTATGAAGTAAGTATGTCTACAATTAAGTCTAAAAAATGTGTTTATTACGCTTATCAGCTTATTTGAAAGCTCAGGTACAACTTATGTATCAGTTTAGAATTGCAAAGAAAAAATGATAAACTTAGGATGATCGTAACACTAAGTTCTAGAAACTGTTTTTCTGAAGAATATTTTTAAGTAGAAGTCCATAGCCTCTGTCTACCCCTGTGAAAAATAGGCGTGATATGATAGTATATATGTAAGTATATTTTATTCTTTTATCACTAAATTTAATATAATAAAAGTAAAAAAAAGCTTGACGGGCCGTTTTCCATCAAAATAGAACCAAGTAAAAAGATGGATGAAATTAAAATGTAAAATATTTTTCGACGCCCGAACCACAGATTAATAAATAGTTACTACGTGAACTGCATTTATTTCTCAAACATTTACAGAAAAGTAATATTCTGCGCTCTGTGTTAGCAAATTTTTCACTTTGCAATATAATATTCTTGTTCTTTTTCCAGTATTCAGTATGCCCGTCTTTTTTATTGCACTTTCTCGATTTTACTCGATAAACAATCATGCGTTTAAATTTTTAAATGCTCATAAGGACATAAAACAAAACAGCCTTTTCCAAACGTAAAGAAATGTTATCTAATCGCCATTTCTGTATTAGTAAAAGAGTTCGCTATATTTTCTAAAATACATGATTCGAAAACGTTTAAATTTTTTCTATGTAATTAGGGGTTCCGAGACGGTCAAGCTGCTTGGCGGCAAACATTGTTTTGATTGTTCAAGCAGCTTGATGCGCCCGTCAAGCAGCTTGATCCAACACGGTCGTCTTTAAAACGTCGCGTCAAACCGTCTCCTCATCAAGCAAAAACATAAAATCGCATCAAGCAAAAATTTTTAACGTTAAAAAAAAACATGCTTGGGTCAAGCAAAAATCTACGTCCTTGCCGTGAAGCCTGTTTACCGTTTCGGAGCCCCTATGTGTGATGAATGTGATGATCGAATTTGTGCAATTCAATGTTGATAGTTTTAGATAAGCATTGTAGATATCTTTAAGTTAATTTCTTAGTCTAAAGTCAACATTCAAGATATTTTAAAATCCAAGTTTAAAGCTGCAAAACCCCCACCCTTAAGTAAGTTCAAGTTTGACTAAAAGGTACATACTCGTACTAAGTATTAATAACACTTCCTTAAAATTTTCTTTTATGCTGTGCCCACGCTTAAATCTTGAGGTACATAAGTATACCTACAAGATATCTTCAGGGACATAAAAGTTTTAGCCAAGACAACAGCTACAAGTTATCTAATCGCCTTCAAGATATCTACATTCCATTTTTTTAACTCCCGACAAAATAGAGAGGTGTTATAAGTTTGACGCTAATGTCTGTCAATCTGTCGGTCTGTCTGTGGCATCGTAGCGCTCGAACGGATGGACCGATTTCAATGCGGTTTTTTTACGTGAAAGCAAGTTCCCTTGCGGTGGTTTTTGTATGTGGTATGTTTAATGAAAATCGGTTCAGCTATTTAAAAGTTGTTAGGGGTAAACGCTTGAAAGTCAGGGCTTTCTTTAGCAAATAATAGATGGCGCTACGGATATCAAGTCGTATCGGTAGTTCCGCTACTAATCACTAGATGGCGTTCTTGACAGTCAGGGTTTTCTTTTTAATTTGCCTAGCAAATAAACTTGTTGCTTTGACATTTGATTGCTACTTGGGACATTAAATGTCACAATAACAATTTGGTAATGACATCATATATAAATATAATATAAATCAGCTCGCCGACGTGGACGGCCTGCATAAAAATACTCCAATGTCGCCGTAGAGCTTGGATCAAATGTGTCTGTAGAAAATCCTTAAGATTTTTATGTAAATTTTTTGAGGAATAAACTGTATTAGTTTAATAACAGTGCTTTTCAAAAACACGCACAGTATTGCAATTTGTGAACCCACGTCGCCCTAACCCTAGCGGGGCCGAATAGCCTGCACAAGCGGCCAAAACTCTTGGAATGGCTCCAGTTGCCCCAATTATATCCGCCGTGCCGCGGTTCAGCTAGCAGGCGAATCATCCTGTCTGGCTGTTACAATGTTTATGCCACTTTTGTGGAATTGGCGAATCAGTAAAAGGGGTCACCACTTAAGGCGACGTGGGTTCACAATTTGCAACACTGTGCGTGTTTTTGAAAAATCACTGTTATTAAACTACTGCAGTTTATTCCTCAAAAAATTTAGGGGGTTAGAATAACTTTATTTCTCATAAGAATTACATGAAATATTTCACTTACTGAGAAAACATAATATTTACATAGGTAATAGTACAATGAGCGTGCTTTTATAAACAATAAAAACCAATTAAATAGCTTTGAAAAAAATATAAATATAATGTGGGTAGAATTAGAGTGACGTCGTCGCTCGTCATTGACTGTGCACTACAATCCCACCCGGATGAAAGATGTTTATTCTAGATGTGTCAGCGATGCAAAGTAAAGTTTGTATTTTAAGTTCATTTTTTATTTATGTATTTTTTTTAAATATTTTATTATGTTTGAACAGTGTATAGTATATGTATTTAATTCTGAATAATGTTTTTTATTTTTAATAATTTACATAAACATTTTAAGGATTTTCTACAGACACCCACAATAGCCAAAACACGATTGAGCATTTTTGGCTCGATAGAAAAAAATCACAAACATACTTCTAAATTTGCCTAAATTTGCCTTTATAATACGTATTACTATCATTGCATTGAAATATTCACCGAGAGCGAAGGAAGGCCCGGAGCCGGGCTCGACGATATTTCGCAGTGTTTTATTTATTATTTTTTTTGTATTCTATTTATTATTTTTTCTGTAGTCAAAACGGATAGATATTTAGATAATACATTTTTTGGTATAATTTTCGTATAAAAAAGTGATTGTATCAAATAGTAATACGTATTATACAGGCTGACTTTTAAACCACCAGCCAAATTTTTGGAGCAAGTTCAGTCCATGATACTGAACTACTTTCCATAAAAACAATTAACGAAGAACTAAAATAAAAATTCGCCTTTTCATACAAATCAGCGCTCAGTCAAACGGATTTTCTATGGGAAGAAGAAAAATTTTCATCGATTTTTAATAACTTTTTTTATAGAAATTAGTTCAGTATCATGGACTGAACTTGCTCCAAAAATTTGGCTGGTGGTTTAAAAGTCAGCCTGTATAGGCAAATTTAGAGGTATATTTGTGATTTTGTTTATCAAGCCAAAAATGCTCAATCGTGTTTTGGCTATTGTGGGTGTCTGTAGAAAATCCTTAATATTTTTATGTAAATTTTTTGAGGAATAAACTAGTAGTTTAATAACAGTGATTTTTCAAAAACACACACAGTTTTGCGAATTGTGAACCCACGTCACCTTAAGGATCAAATATTGATGATGTTGTCACAAGTTCACACCACAAAATAGTTGTGTTATTGAAACTTCTGAAGTCATTCCAAAGGTTTCAATAACACAATAATTGGTAGAAGTACGAAGGAGCCAATTCCAGCAAAATATGGGTCAAAGGTCGTGTCTAGTTAGGTGTTTACCGATTACACACCATCCTTTGAATGCGAATTTTCGTGGAATAGGTAGGTAGTCGGCTTAGTGGCGCTTATAAAATTTGTACTACTGCCAAGAAGTTGGGCGGCTTCCACTTGTACTGCCAGGAGTCACGCTTTGTTTATAACCGCGGTGAATCAGCTTCGCGGGTGTGACGTCTGGACCCGTCGCCGGCACCGATCATCCGTAAGCTATCTATTTTACATGACTAACAATTAAAATGAATTATCAAGAGCGCACACGCAACCGTGCACTACACTACCGTAAACACGCGCCTTTTGTCTTGTATTTTTTACTCATATTATAATTTGAACATACGTTTTACAAATATTGTTTTGAGTCAGGAGACTTGTAACTTGTGACTTGTAACGTAGTAAATGGCGTTTGTAGAAAAGCGGCAGTGATATATTTATTGCATGCAAAAACACTGCAACTAGCTTCTTTACTTGTGCTGCGGAAGCTAACAAACGAGTTCAGTTGATGTTATATTGCGTAACATTTTAATAATAAATTAAATACCTACCTAATTTGAAAGTTTTGAAACCTTTGTTTAGAAAATAAGTTTCTGGATACTATATATGTTTTTTCTAATAGTTACTTACTAAAATTAATTAGCTAGCGAAACGACTCTACCTAATAAAAGCGTGATAATGATACCTACCTACCTACTTACTTTCAGAATCGCTTAACAAACAATTTAAATTGCAAATTAGTCCGAACAAGCAATACTGTCGTTTTTGTTGTTTCCTATTAAGCCGAAGTAGTTGAGCAAAAAGTCGGTGTCCTTGGCTGGGGTTGGCTTCGATACTGTTCCGCTTATCGTACGTAATTAAATAATTCGTGTTGTGGATAAGGAGCGTTGTCAGTCGCTGGGGCGGCGCCCGCGCCGGCCGCCCGCCGGTATGGGTGGAATTTGTTCCAGATACTAAGTACTGGCATGTATGTCCGTATTGGCATACTCGTATCAGTTTGCAAGTTAAATCTTCTTGTCTGATAATTTCAGCAATAATGTTCTATACAAGATTATAGGTATAGATAAAAGCCATATACAGGGGCTAACAAAATATACTGAAACTACTTTAGGGTGAATTTAATCCATAATACTGGACAACTTTACCCAAGGAATATATATCGAAATACAAAAAATAATTTTTGGTCTCCCATACAAGTTACCTCCCATACAAGTTACCTATTAGCTGATTCGAGTTTGTATGGAAAGCCAAAAACTATTTTTTATATTTCGATATATGTTTTTTGGGTAAAGTTGTCCAGTCCAGTATTAAGGATTGAATATTGAATTCACCCTTATAGTAGTTTCAGTATATTTAGTTAGACGCGTGGAACGCCTGTTTTCCATAAAAGACAAATCTTACATATCGGGACGTGGAACCGTGTCATCAAAAAAAATAGATTTTTAGTGTACCTACCCCTACAGTAATTCACATTTTCAATTATTCTCAAAGCAGATGTCCGTGACCGTTGGCATAATAGCGACATGCTAACGCTCAAACGGATTCAGCGGAATCTTCATAATAATTGAAACTGATACCAAGCTCACGCCATTCGATTCTGATCCTTACATCGATGTGGCAGGCTAGTTTTTTAGATTAGTCACGTCACGGCGCGTAACTGCAGTAATTTAATACAGCGTTGCATGCAGCCTCGCCATCTTGTGCGCTGTTTGCACTCGCGATGACGATGACTGATTCTTTTTCTTATTCAAGAGCTTAGTGGCTCTTGTCGGTGGAGTGTGCGCCATACTTCTCGGTTTTCCGCTCTTTAGTGCTTGATACATACGACATGACATTTTCTTTCAGTTGGTCTACATCGCTCTTTTAAATTTTAATTGCTGAGTATCGATGATATGCGAAGTCTTCATTTTAAAGCTGTGAGCTGACGAATGTACAAATAACGAAATCGCTGGCTGATCGTGAAAGCGTCGTCGGTCATGTTGTGTAGGAAGGTTTCCGTTAGTATATGAGTTTATTTATAACGTTGATAAGGCACGAATTCCGAGATAACTGCTGCGGCTGTGGCATAACGAGACGATGCCAGATAAATAACAAATGTACTCTACTCTGTCATTTCTGTATTTGTATAAAGAGTTTCAAAACTTATATACCGTAGATTTTCATACAATGAGCGTTTCGTGAAGTTGACTTAACGTGTGTTGTCACAAACAATGGGCATTGTGCGGATCCATCTGAGCGGAGGCCGGCCCTGGGCGGCGGGCGCGGGCGCGGGCGCGGGCGGGCACACCGCTGATAATGGTTATCGACGGCGCGATAGCCATCGCGATTGAGCGCCTGCCTGCTCTCAGGTATATGATTTTTATTCTTAAAAAGGACAGTCTCCAATGTTCAATGAATATTTTATTTTTAACACGTATCGTATAATTTTAGGTCTTTAAAATATTTGCTAACCGGCTCCGCATCAAAACAACGTTATTGCGTAATCCCAATGTATCTGGATATGTTAATTTGTATCACAGACGTAGACGTAAAAAGCGGTCAAGTGCGAATGTCTCAAGGCAGCTTAATTCTAATAGGTCCAGTGAATATTAGAAGAATGTCGTTGCTATCCTGGCTTGGACATGTCATCACTTGTCAACTCTGTGTGAATGCGAATGTACTAATGCGGCAACTATCTCACTTCGTCTAGAAACTATTTTACAAAATATGTACTCGTAGGTACAAACAACAAACAAATACCTGACCAGGCCCTCTACCTATATCTTGAATTTTCTTTTAAACTGAAAATGATAATAACATGAAAATGTATATTTAGAAAGATTTTAACGAACTCTTTTCAGTAAATATTTTCATGCTAATATTATTTTCAGGTCAAGCAAAAATTCAAGATATAGGTAGAGTGCCTCGTTAGGTATCTCTTTGGCTGACTATTTTTTCGAAATCGGGTTGTCTACTTGAGTTACTTTGTTTGACTAGAGCCAAACTTTCTATCTAATTGATTTCATAATTCCTTCCACCATGAGCATGATTGCAGTGATTATAAAGTTGATGTTTGTTTGTTTGTATGCAGGTTTTCTGCGACATCGTGGTCCGGGACGGCGAGATGGTGTGCGTGGAGCTGGTGGCGCGCGGGCGCGGCTGCGCGGCGCAGGCCGTCATCTTCCTCGGCTCCATCCGCTACGACGCGCTGGCGGCCGTCTACGACTCCAGGGTAAGGGGATACGACCCTCATAGCGTGCCGACAACGGTTCAGGGAGCTTTGCAAAAGGGACAGGTATACTTAGACCGTGCACAGCACAGTGACAGTGATTTTTCCCCTTTTCTCCAAAATAGAGTATTTCTATTCATAATACAACCATCTTGTTTCATAGTTCATTTGATCTTGAATTCTTAGTTTATTTATTTAAGGAGAAGCTACTTTGTTTGTCTGGGAGAGATTGCGAGGAATACCACAAGGGACTGATTAGGTTCCTTTACGCCTTGTTTTGGATAGTTTAGCATTTATATTTCATACTCTCTCAGCTCTTATTCACGTTTGGAATAAAACTCGAATATACATAGAATATACGCGAAACTAAACTACATGTCCATTATGTTGTCGTTGCTTTTCCTCAATTATAACTGCGGTTTAGAGTCAATCAGTACGCTTAGGTAGGTACATAACCACAATAAATTAACGTTTAGCTCATCAGGAGGAAATACAAAGAGCGTGTGAATTATCATTGATTGAGGTCCGCGTGTAAACATTCGCGGATGTGCCGACTTCCTGCGAGAGCGTGCGACCAGGTGTCGCTGCTTGCCGTCTCAGTCCCATAACAATGTTTAGTGCAACGCTGTTTTGTTAATAGTTTTTATTTTAATAGTCGTAGCCCACAATTTTACGCAATCGTTAGACCTAGATTGGATTCAGATATTATTTTGCGTAAGTAAAAGTTACATGCTATTTGATCTAAAGTAGTTTGTGTGCTTCCGCACCAGCTAGTTCAGGCGAATTATTGTCTGCTGGCGCCACTGCTGTTAGTCGCCGCGTAGCTGCCACCAATAGTTTTATAATAAGGAGTAGGAGTCCTCCAAGCATGTGTATTCGTCAACCAAAACTGCTGACATGTGCAATATACTGAAGTGATAACATATTTGAGGCCGGCGGGGCCGTCTCTCTCGGAGAGGCTACGCTCATCGCTGCAGCGGAGCGATCTCGGTGCAACCCCGCGCGGCACCGGAGAAAGTACCGGCGCAAAAATGTCGACAATCCTGCGATAATATGCCAAGTTTTGAGCGCGTTTCGCTCCAAGAATGTTTCGTTTTAGTCTATTAAATTATGTCAATTACTAGATGCGAAATGTGATTGCTTTTTATATGGCAGGATACGTTTGAATCATACCTACCACAAACCACATTGCATACATTATATGAGTTGGTTCTGTTGGAGGTTACTGGAGCGCGTGTGCGGCCGCGTGACCGCAATCTCATCCGAGGATGGGATTTGCGCTATCTGAGGCTGAGCACAATACGACTACCGTGAACACGGAAAAACCCATCGGAAATCTTTACCTGCGAGTGACATTACTCGGACTTATTTTTATTGAGTCATTCTTCAACCTTTATTTTTTAATTTCATTATACTCGTAAAATGGAACTAGCGGGTTTCTCATGCTGCATAGGTATACATATATTGTTAATCATTCATTACTATTGTAGACCGTTATATTATTAAAACTAACGTGAGATTGTGCAGCCATGCCGTCGGGTCTTCGCTTCTAACACTCTCTGATGTCTAAATCGATCAACCTGGTCGGCCTTACCGATTTTGCTACGTGTGTAAACCGTATACAATATCCATAGTCTAGCTAGACCGTATTTCAGAATGCTTTTCGGCATACTTAGAAAGTTAATTATGTAACTAATTCATATATTTATCGGAAAGAAAAAACCAAGGAAAAAATAGTATTTGAATTAGTCAGGCCTGGCCCCATTATCAGGCCTTACAATAGGTACAGATAAAATAATTATACCTGCAAAACTAAGGAAAATAGGCACTTAATTTAGTTAGGTGTATAATTTTATACAAATACTCATTTTTGTAAGTAAGTATTCGGAACGAGGTAGTTACAGTTTGTATGTTACAAATATTAGTGACTTTCGGTTTTGAAAGTTATTTATATCTATGTAATATCAATGTATTTCTATATGCAGCTGAGTATTTTACACATAGTATGTAATAATATATTAACATAATATGTAATCAGGATTAAGCTAAATGTCCTTTACTTCTGTTGTCACAAACCGGTCAGATGACATGTGATAATCGTCATTGCAATCGCCCTTTGCTGTCAGACATGAGATTCGTCATTTCAGTAATTCTGTGCATTTAGACTTTGAAATGACTCATTTGTGCGTTTTTGTGAATAGTCAAATACCTAGTAGAAAGCTATTATTTTTATTATTGGAATACTTAACTACTTCTGAAAACTGGACAATACAGTTTACAGACTATATTTTGGCTTGATGAATAATAAATAGCCCACCCAAGATATATATGTTGCGTTGTATAACATTGAAAAAAACTTTGTTTTCCTATAAGGTAACCTTTTTAAAAATTTATTTGACTTTAATAAGTACATAAAAGTGAAGGGTTCACTCGGCTTTTTGGGTACGGATCTCTGAAGTGAGCCATCACTTCAGAGTCAATCATCTAAACAGGATAATTACAACACGGAACTATTAAAGCCGATTGTATTTGACGTCGCGCGTTAACTGCTTTATATCGACTTCATTAATTAATAAGTGCGCTCGCTCCTAAAATACCTATGTCAATCGTGTTTTTGTAATTAAAATATTTATTGTATGCCAGATTGTCCCTGTATTGGGTTTCCTCTTAGCCATTACCAATTCGTTCCTCTGTTTTGATTTCCGCTGTCTGTCATGTCATGGCGCACCTGTCCGTAACTCATATCCAGTGATACGAGTTAGGCAGGCATATAAGGAGTAAGTACCTAAGATCGATCATTTAAGATTAGCCAAGAACTTGAAATGTAGGCAATAGGAGATATTACTGCGATGTTCTGCCGCCAGAGTGCAGCATTAGCGCAGACTTACAGTAATGTTTGACAATGTCAACATTTGTCGACAACATCAAAGTCGCAATAAATTCGTAAAATTATATTTGGTAGTAGGCCGTAGGAAGCCATAACACTACACAGGTTTTGAATGAGTGAATAAAAATAAAACTATTAACACTTAAGTGAGGTTTTTATATGTTAAGGCCCCTTATTTTTCTATTCTTTTTTGGTTAATCACACTGATTGAGCTGGCCCCAAAGTAAGTTTTTTTAACTTGTGTTATTATGGGATACTAACTCAACGATACTTTATTTTTTAATAAATACATAAATGTAGATAAACACCTAGGAGTACCCAGGACAATTTGAAAAAGGTCATTTTCCAACTTGCCCTGGCTAGGGATCGAACCCAGAACCTCCGGATTGGCAAACTAGCGTGTTGACATTACACCACGGAGGCTCTGGGTATAGGCCTCCTTCAGATGTCTCTATTCCGGTCTGTCCTCAGCTTTTCGTATCCAGCGTTTTCCACTGATATTTTGTATGTCGTCCGCCCATCTATCTCCAGGGCGTCCCTTACTTCTGCGGTTGTTAGGGCCTACCCATGTAGTGACTCGCTTCGTCCATCTGTCGTTTGGCGCGCGTGCCATGACCTGCCCATTTCCACTTCAGGTGCTGCGAGTGTTGGAGAGCATCTATAACCTTAAGGCCCATTTACACGTGCAAGTTTCTTGCCTGTTGCATACAATTTTATTGAAGCAATAAATGATTTGTATTGCTGACGTTCTGTTTAGACCATGCAAGTTTTCTATTGCTTCAATTTTATTGTATGCAACAGGCAAGAAACTTGCACCATGTAAATGGGCCTTTAGTTTTCAGAGATTAAGCAGATAGTTTACTGTATGTGCTAGTGGCGCTAGTGCCGCCATCTGCGCAGAGTTTTGCGTAATATGTCCTATTATGATGCCTTTTTCATGCTTACGTACGGACTTCCTTCTTTCACGAGATTTACAGAAATTACAGGTTATTGTTACACAAGTAGTAGGTAAGTACGAGTATAAACATATTTTCGAATTATGTAAGTTTATTATTTCCTTTGAAAGAATTATTAGAACATGCAAAGAAAATTATTATCATGCAAGTAACTACGTATGTGCCTGTTACATAACATAAAATCTATTGCGCGGCCTTACCAGTCTCGCAATCAGCCGGCCGGGTCGGGTAGAGGTATCCAATACACAATATTGTGGGATTGCGATGCACGTTTTAATTTAGATAACACGTAACACCACTTCGCAAAAAACATAAAAAGAAAAGACGTAATAGTTAAAAACTTTTTAAGACGAACAAAAAAGCCCTTAAAAAGAAGCGTACAATTTTTTACTATAGTGATTGGGTAATTGAGTAATTGCTTTCAATGCAGTTGCAATTCCTGGAATGTGTTATTATTGAAGGGTTCGTATATAAGATAACAATTATATATCGAACTTAATGTATGTGAGTTCGCTCGCTTAGTGTAATCGGATAGCATTATGTAAATATTTTGCCACCGGAATCGTAATGTAGTACAGACGTAATGCTCCATGTGCGGTACAGGCCGTACAGCCACGCAAAATCCGAAATGGTTTTTAAGTTTGAGCACAGAATTTCACAAGTTTCATATTTTAGCTTTAGCGTAGCAGTCTGCGTAGGTGTAAATGGTCAAAATACTTGCCTTTCGAAGCTACATGTCAAGTCAGGAGGGCGGGCGGAAAAGTTAGTGCCTTCCTATACTATAATATAAGTTAGTCAGAAATGAACTTCAAAAAACACAACTACAGCGTTGCGGGACGGTCGCGCTTTTGAGATACTGCGTAATAGAGTTTGACTTCTGTACTGTTAATGCTTGTATGATATCGAGTTGTGGTAGGTATGTGCGTGAGACAAGGTCGCCGACGCGACGGCATTTCGGCGGTGGAGGCAGTTGGGGAACCTACGTCTTCTGATGTCACCCGTCATGCGGATCTACCGAAATCGGTTAAACCCTGATAAACGCGCGTGTAATATTGTTTGGCATTAAGCTGATTAACATTAACTAATCTTAGATTGCCACGTTAAAACAGCAAATTGCGTTGTTTATCAATTGTATGATATATGATATAACAGTGACGAATGTCACCTCCATATGAATCTGTAGATACTTTCAATGATACGTAAATACGTAGTTTAAAATTATATTTGTCGACAGTAGCAAGTTCACAACAAATAAGTACCTATGTAAATTAATGATAATTCCGCCTTATTAATTTGATTTTTAAATATTTATGTACCTAAGTGTTGTGTTATATTATTAAACTCACATATAGTCGGAAAGGCCGACCAGACCACTCACTACGGTGTGTGCAGCGACATTAATGAGTCGCCGCTCCTAACACTACACGAGTCACACACTACATGAGAAGCTCGTATAAAATATTCATAGTTTTGTGTTACTATATATAACATTATTGCAGTAAATTGATGCCTAGTCTATTCAGCCTATCGGCCACGTCGGAATTAAGGCAGGCCAATGAGGACATTACCCGCCGACACGGTTGTTCCGTGATCCTAATCCACAAGGGGGTGAGAGTCAAGTCGGCTTCGCTCCATTTACTACCCCTTTCGAGCCACCCTGATGATCCAGCCCGAACATTAAGGTCGACCAAGCAAGAGTATGTTTAATGGCGTGCAGTACAAGCTATGCTAACATGTAGGATCGGTATCGGAGCCGCCGGCACTCGGGGCATTGTAAAGTGCAGACAAAACAAAGCTGATGTAGATCGAGGTCGCGGCGAGCCAACCCTACGGCCCCGCGCCGCGCGCCGGGTGCAGCGTGGGTGGCGGGCCGTGACGTCATCGTACACTCTTACAGTAAACTAAAGAGCGAAAGCACTATCCGGTCCTTATCTAAAGTCTATCGGAAATAATCTTTACATCCACTGGGTGGAAGGGGAGCATATTCTTTAATTGTGGATTTTAGTTTCGCTTTTTTGTGTAAACAAGTATCTCGACTTCCTCAGTTCGTGGAATGTGCATTGTGCAGTTTGTGTTTGACAAAAGAGTTACTATCGTCCACCTGGGGTTTAAAAATCCTGTGAGATTCCACAGCATTGTTCCATTTTTGTTTAAGTAATGGTACGTACCTTGCCCTAGCGGATTTACAACCTGCTTGATCGCTGCTACCTGCAGACGTTGCCGCCGTAGAAACATTTATTGCTTTAGCGGGACAAAAACAATTTTTGACGTTTTCAATTGTTTTGGTCGCGCACTGTACTCGGATGATTTTCTGTACAAAAATGAAACAAATACAATGTACAGTTACACACGTATACAACGTCCTACGGATCTTATAAGTAACCCGGTGCTGTTTATACTTTTCATCGTCACTTCATTATGAAGTCTATGTGTTATTTAACTTGATTCTCAAGGATTTGGGAAGCGCAGGCTGTGAAGCTTCAGCTGCTTGTCTACATTAAAACTGAACAGACGATGCCTGCTTGCAGATAACATTGTATCAGCCTTTTGCACCTACTCGAGCTTCACTTCATGACTCTCTTTGGTTTGTGATCCGAGTCTGAGAGTCTGTAACTATCGGTTAGACGGGGTTAGTGTTGAGGTTTCTCTCTTCGTTGGCGAACTCGGATGATCGCAATACCTTGACGTCTTTGCAAAGGGAAGTGTTGCTTAACTTAAAATCCGCTAGATGACAAAAAGTCAAATCAGACACTTTTTAGGGTTTCGTACCCAAAGGGTGCAAACGGGACCCTATTACTGTGACTCCGCTGTCTGTCTGTCTGTCTGTCTGTCTGTCCGTCTATCTGTCTGTCCGTCAGTCACAGGGCTCTATCTCTTGAACCGTAATAGCTAGACACATGAAATTTTCACCGATTATGTATTACTGTGGCGGCTATAACAACAAATACTAAAAATAAAATAAAGTTAAAAATTAAAGGGGGTCGTCATACAAGAAACGTGTTTCTTCAGCGTTTTAAAACATTGTACGGTGGTACGGAAACCTTCATGTACGAGTCCGACTCGCACTTGCCCGTTTATTTCTAAACGTCAAAACAAACATTTTCTATGGGATCTGTATGAAATACAAAACCGTGACGTCATCATTTTTTCGTGTCAAATAGCGCTCTGTGACGTCATATTTTTTTTGAGTCCAATAGCGCTCTTAATTTCAGTTTTTTTGCATTAATAAATCTAAAATCACGTTGAAAATGGATATGATCAATGACAAGTGACACTATTTTATGACGTTTTATGCTCTTGGTAGTGCCAAATAATTTATTTTTGACCCAGTCGTCTACCCAATTGTCTTTAGTTGGATAGATATTACCCAGCTAGGTCTGCCAACTGACGAACTATAACTAGAGTTATGATCGAATGTGATAAAAGAAAAAGCCGATCGACGGAACGGGCAAGAATCTGAATCATGTTAACAGACGATGCGGCTGGCAACCCATCACTATTTAATTCCATTTTTACGCCCACCATCATGCTGACAGGGGCCTTTGGGTCTTGCTTGCGGCTCTAAACTCTGTCTACCCCGTAAATACTGCACTTGTATTTATTACAGTAACTACAGTACAGACAAAATAAATAAAAATCCACTCAAAGTTGCTTTGCGTGATCAAGTGGCGTCTGACGCTGACAGAAACACAAAGAGGTTAATTATAATCACCCGCAGTAGACGCAGTTGTATGGCTGCTGAGCATTACTCAAGAGAGTAACGAAGGCGCCCCGCACGACACTGCTTTAGCCAGCCTTTGATTAACCAGCCTTGTTATTTACGATTTTAAACAAAATACAACATATTTAGCTTGTATGTTTATGCATGGATGTATATCAATTTATCATGCTTAGATAGGAATAAAATCGTGTAATCTAATAAAGAGATAGATAGCATTGTGAGATTTGGGGCAATATTTTAGCAACCGTGTTTGCCGGCCTCGTGGTACCCACTTTTGGAGTTAGCGCCGCATTAGCTAAAGATGCAGCAGCGTGGGTCGGCGAAGGTCAGCGGGTTTAGAACATTGGAGGATGGAGCATGTTACGTCATGGCACAGAAGTTTCAGACCACATCCGACTGTTAATGGAACTGATAAGTGCGAAATATTAACAGCTACACGCGCTACAAAGGATATTTCACTGTATACATTAGTTCTTAGTCTTACCACTTACACTTTTAATATTACCACTGTTCTTAATTAAGAATACCTAATTAGGTACAATATGAATCCTGTTGGGTATTGCAAAAACAAGATGAAACAGCAAGTGGGTGTGTTCTAAATGTTCTAATACTTCTAATCCGAGAAATTGTATAAAATTTATTATTTATTTGCATTATAGAAGACTTTTTACATCATATTAACGTATAATAAATTATTTTATTCCGTGCTATTTATTTTGATTTTTGATTTTACAATTTTCGTTGATAATGTGATGTTTAAATACGATAGTGAGGTGAATAAAATACGAGCCAAAGACGACGATTAAACATAATGTTGGACATGGAGTCAACAATGTGACGGGTTGATTGCCGCATCGCTTGTTGAAAACATGATGACTTCTGTCTGGGAAGGTACTGCTTCTTGCTTTCATACTCTTTTAGTATGTCTAGAGTATAATTACTTATTTATTATTATTAATTTAGCAGCACTACTAGCTCAGCACCAAACGTTGGCTTTGAAAAACAAGCAACACCATATTGGTTCCATAAATTTGTTTTAAATTGTCAAATTACCATGCGACTGTTGGTGTGTCAATATTATTGTCGCAGGGAGCTTAACTTAGATTATGAGCTCGGCTGAGCGTGCCGTTATTTTTAGGTACGCGTTTAATTGTCGCCGTAATGGCACATTGTTGACCCTTTACAGGCCGGTGACCCGTTTATAGTCGCATTTTCTAACATAATGGATGGTGCGTAAGGTTTATTTTTGGTGGTGTCAACTTCTATGGCAGGAAAAGTTTAATTTAACTTTCCATTTTGTAGTTCTGTTTGTGTCAGCGTGTTAATTCGTATGTGGCGGCGCCGCGACGGAGACTTGTTGATATCGCCCCCGCTCCCCCCTCTTCCCTAGCCCCCTGCCCCGCCCCCTACGTCGCCAGTCAGAGGTTACGCTCGTGCAAATCGATCAATCAAACGCCTCTAGGCCTCTACGCTTCCGACTGTGTTGACGGATTGGGGTCTATGAATTGTTTGCTTGTTTGTCTTTTAAATCGTATCTACTGGTAACCAAACATACGGCCTCTAACAACCAGTGCCGGATTTAGACTATTTTCCTGGGGCAAAATCTAAATCTACCAACCGCCTCCCATTGAGTCGGCGAAAGGAAATAGTCGATGCTTTTGGCGCCCCCTGAAACTAGCTCCCGAGCAGGTGCCCGATTTCACTGCTCTCTTCATCGCCCCATCTATTCCTTTTATTTACTTACGTTACGTCACCAATATCACTGACTACCTATGGTTGATTTTTAAACTGTTAGACGCATCTGTCACTGTGTTATTGTGTGTACGAGTGTTGGCCACTAACTCATTAAAAAGTTGACATAAATAGTCAACTTTTTAATGAGTTAGTGGCAGTGGTGGCAATATTATGTTTCATTCAACAAAACATATTGTGGCTAAGTCCAAAAGGGTCTATTCTCACTCTCTCTCATCTCAGCGTGTTCCCAGTTGCATCCACAGCTGTAATGATGTGAAGCCCGGGGTCCGCTTTGTCAAAAGGGTCTATTCTCACATAGATGATAATTGTGTTGTAATGAAATACCTACTCGTACGATCGATCATACGATTTCTGTCAGCCAACGGTTGCTCAATATATATTAGCCATTAGCTTCATTACATTACACACTAGCGTTTGTAAAACAATACGCGGCGTACGAGGCTAATATTTTTACTAGGTCGTTGATAACAATTTTTTAAACGCTTAAAAAGTACCTACTGATAACAATTTGGCTATGGTATCGCTGACATGCATGACAGAATAAATAAAATACTTACCTATTTACTCGAACTCAATACGTTAAATAAACTGAAAATATTCAACATTTACTCTTCTCGTCCAGCTATACCTAGTTGCAATTACTTCAGCTCAGAAAGTGGGTCAAATAGGTGGCATGTTGCATTTTTGGCTAAGTTCGAAAAGTCTTCTACGTGGGATGTGCGTGCATTGTTGTTTTTACCTTCGGAATCGCCTTCAAAGTGCTAATTTAAGTTTTGTCCATCGCCGCGTTGAGTCGAATTGGGAAATCTAATAAAATTAGAACCGGCTTTGGAAGACATCTTTTTCTTGTAGTGGTGGTGCAAGAAGCCAGGTCAATGGCCGCTGGTGACGTCGCCCTGCCTTATGAGACCACCGCTCCACTTCGCAAAGTCGTCTACGCTACGGTGCTGCAGCGTACGCTGTCGGTAGTTTGAATATCCATTAACAATTCATCCGACATATTTACATTACACACACACAGTACACAGTATCCAGCGGGAAACTTATGGATTATGTTCATTCAGTAATTTCAGTTCAGTTATTTAGGTTTTTATTGGTTTTTATTATATATGTATATATATTTTGTTATATATATAAATAATTTAGGTTTTTATTATTAAATGTATGGGTCAGTCAGGTCAACTAAGTAAGCGGAAATGATGGGGCCATCGAATGTTTTTTGGAGTGAAAACTTCTTAAGGCACGTTGGGTATTTTTAACTATTTTTTGAGATGGGAAAAAACCATTGAGGTGAGGTGCAATAACTTATTTGTTAACTTTATGAATATATGTTTACACGATTTACTTATTTACGTAGTGTAGTCGAAAAGGCCAATCACTTTCAATCGATTTAGATTTATTTGTTTACCTTTAAATGTATTATAAGATAAACAAGTTAAAGCTTTGATCCATGTTCCAATTGCATATCCGATCCAGTTTCTAGGTAGGTAATATTAGCTATGACTATGAACATCCGATCCGTAACCTATGTTGTACATGACTCAACGTTTGTTTTGCAAAATCAAATGATGAGTAATGAACGGAATATTTTTTATTGTAACTTCTTCAGTAAGTATATATACATTTATTTAGAGACATCTCAATAATTTTAAAATTTAGATTGAATTAAATCATTGGAATCTTTTGAAGTGAAGTTTTTGGCGGCCTCTGTGCATTAGGAATGTTGAAAGTTGAACGCTGTCGTACTCAACAATGTCAGTGACGTATCAACAGTTTTTTTTTGTGCTTGAAGATACCTCGTCTAGAGATGAAACACCAGCTGATGATGCTGCAGCCACAACGGATGGAGCATCAAAGGCAGGGGCATGCATCAACTATTAATGGCGGGTACGCTGGGACTAACAGTAGTGGAAAGGGGGGGGGGGGGGGTTGCGACAGTAGTTTGCATGAACTGACTGGTAGCAGGAACACACAGAGTAGTTCCGATTACAGAACAGTAGAAACGCTCTTGCCTCTGAATCGCTGATGCGTTTATCTTTTTCAGATTGTCCCAGGTATTAGATATTTTTAAATTATAAAATATAGTATCGTTGGGTTAACATCTCATAACACAATATGGAAATCCTTAGGGGAGGCCTTACGGTCCAGCTACGGACTTTCTGTGGCTGCGATGACATAATATGTGTGATTATTAGTCGTTATAAATAAAAAAATAATATTCCATTGGTTGTTCACGATTCTGTTTTTTTCTTTCCAGCAAACGTCTTTGTCAACGAAGGTGGCCCAGCGCATGTCGTTCGGGCTGCTGGGCGGCAAGGCGGCGGCGCGTTGCGAGTTCGTGCGCATGAAGGTTCACTTCACTATCATTATTTTTCTCGCCTCTCAAACAATCAATCAATCAATCAAATATTTATTCAGTAAACCCGAAAAGCTATTATGTAAAACTAGAGAAGACACCACATATCACTGTTCTGTCCCTTTCAACTGTAGCTACTCGTATCTCCATAAACTTCACTTGGTCGCTCGCTAACTCCTATACGCCTAGTCATTTCGACAGTTTATTTCATTTATTTTATTTTCGTTTTTTTATTTTCATTATTGAAAACCATACGAAAACATGGTAAACATAATTAAAAATGCCTTGGTGTGCGTTACAATACAGTAAGGATAATTCAAAGAATACGACAAAGTGTAAGTTTACATCGGTAAGTTACCAGATTTAATTGTTTAAACATAAATAGGTGGGTACGTGTAAAAATACGCCACCATATATTCAAAAATAGAACAGCGGTCAGTGTTTAAGATAGCTTGTCTATATATTTCAATGGCTCGTGCTTAATAAGGGAATACATGAACTTTTCGGGGTCCAGTGCTGCCCCCACATGAAATAAATTATTTCAAAGGAAACGGTGCCAAAAGTGGCCGTTTTCCGCAAAAAATGCTAAGAAAAGCTTAACGTTCTGACTTTAAACTGTAAACAGTAGTTCATAAAATAGTTTGAAAGGTTATCTAGGGCTTCACAAAGACAAAATTTTAAATGATATGTCTGTTTCCTTTGAAATAATTTCTTATAAATGGGGGCAGCACTGGACCCCTAAAAATTCATGTATTCCCTTAACATGTTAACGTAGTTTTGCTAACCATTCTGATGGTCGCGAGTCGCGACACATGCCTAGCCTAGTGCAGCCCGAGCGGCATGGTACCGGCGACAATATTTATGGAGCACTATCGACCGTAGATATATCGTGCTTCATAATCGAGCGAGACGGTACTGATGGGTGGTGGTGCTTGATAACACATTTGGTAGTGGTGTATACTACACCACTACCAAATGTGGTGTGTGTGGTGTCCGCACTGTAGGGCCCGGCCGGCAAGGGGCACGCGGAGATGGCGGTGTCGCGGCCGCACGCGGCCGGCGTGGACACGCCCAGCTCCGAGCCCGGCGTGTGCGCCGCCGACGTGTGGGACGACGACTGGGACGACGACCCCGAGGACATGTTCGTCTACCGCCACCAGGTAACGACACCGATACGGTAAATCCGGGGTACAAAATAAATTATTTTGTAATGATAAAAGAACAATGACACTTGTGATCAATTTGAACGTGATTTTACATTTATTAATGCACTCTAAGAAAGTATGTCGGCCAGCCCGGCGCTTAAGTCTGAGCGAGCAGCATACTTATTTAATCCACTGTAGAACAGAATCTGAGCGCCCGAACCTAAGTCTGCGCAGATCATTTGCCCTACTTATTACAGAATAATACCCTACCATCCATGCACTTCAGTTCCATTCCGATTCTTATTTGATCACATGTTATTTAGGCTTTAGATTAGTAGGGAAACGGAAGACAAGGCCAGGTAGTGTCCGGCAGGTGATGCGGTCACAAGGACCGAGATGGTCAATTACAATCTCAATACGAGGATATTGCGCCCAATACCACACTTTTTTTTCATGAGCTTTTTAAAAGCAGCATTTTTGGTGTAATTCTCATAGTTGATTATCTTGCGTGATCATAATGAAAATTTAATTTACGATTTCTCCTTCACACACACTTTGTTGTCAATATACATGTTTTATTTGCTAATATTTTGCACAACTCTTACAATAGTTGCCTCCAACGGAAGCAAGTGTAATAAAATGTTTGTAGTTTCAATTTAAGAGTAATAATCATTCATGTTCAAACGAGTGATCTTCAGTTGTATTTGAAAGGTATGTAACATTACATAGCCTCGATAATATTTGCAGCGTCGTCTAAGCGACCCCAGCGCCAACATCACGCACTTCGTGCGCGGCGGCTGGCGCACGCGCGACGGGAAGGACAAGAGCCGCTCCGAGAACGAGGGGCTGGACGCGCTGGGCGGCGCGCTGGCTGAGGTGGAGGCCGGGGACGTCAGGGACGGTGAGAGGGGGAGGGGGGGGGGGGGGGCATGTGCTGGGCACCTAGGCGTTGGCGATATTGGGAGCGAGCTATGGTAAGTGCGTCGTATTCATCACGTGTATAGCTCTACGACGAGCCGCTACATCAACACAGGAGTACGTGCAACGTTGTGACTGAACTGAGTGGAGGAAACTAACTCCTAGCATGTAGGTAGGTACTTTACACATTAGAGACCACACAAAAGGAATTCACGAAGCTATCCATTGTTACAGACAGGTTTTGTACACTAGGGTTGATGAGGCACTGGCTATGAGGAAGAAGATGCGAAAGCGCAAATGTTGAGCACAAAGTTAATGCGGATGAGGAAGGGGAAGAATGAAAGTGAGAATCAGAATTATGTATTTCTTTCTACTCCAGCTTGTTAGGGTTTGATCTCATCTATCAGCACGGAACAGCACTTTCCTATGCTGCTATTCTTTTCTGTCGCTCAGAAGCGTCATTTGCTAGTGCGAGAGAGAACGACGGAACGCTTCAGCACCGGCCGTGCTGCCGACGCGGCGAAATGCTTAGCATCCTTTCGCACGCCGTTGGAACGCTGTCTCGCGCTATAGCATGCTTAAGCACGCTATAGCATCCTTAAGCACGCTATAGCATCCTCCTGCGTGCGATCGCCCGATTCGTAGACAAGACTGGAAACAACTTGTCACAGAATAAATACATACAATGCCTACAGAGTTTGACTTTTTCATATTGCGATAAATAAATTCTAGTCAATTGAATACTATACTTATTTTAGTTTCTAGCTTTTCTTAGACCATATTAGTTAATATTTACCTTTACCGTCTTAAAATGAAAACTATATTCTGTTTAGTAGGTGTTTATCCCCAAGCCTGGGACTGAAAAAATTTTCTGATTTCAAGTTTTATAGGATAAGTACCTTTATGCTTATTAATTACGTGAACAAATCGCAATAAACCGGTCAAATGCAAGTCGGACTCGTAAATGAAGAGTTCCGTACCTCTGTACAACGTTTTAAAACGCTGAAAAATCATGTTTCTTGTACGAACCACTTTAATTTTTAACTTTCATGTTATTTTTAGTAAGTACCTCTATTTGTTGTTATAGCAGCCACAATAATACATATTCAGTGAGAATTTTAAAGTAAGTATCTAGTTAATGCCATTATAAAGATCGAGTTAAAAACGCTGATAAAAACACGTTCCTTGTATGATGATGACCTCCTTTAAATTTTTAACTTTATCTTATTTTTTGTATTTTTTGTTATAACAGCCACAGTAATACAAAATTGTTGTAAATTTCAAGTGTTTAGCTATTAAGGTTCAAGAGATAGAGCCCTGTGACAGACAGACAGACAGCGGAGTCTCAGTAATAGGGTCCCGTTAGCAACCCTTTGGGTACGAAATCCTAAAAAAGCATACGTTTTGATGATCCCATACACAAAACTTACAAAATGCTACTTATATAATTTTCACAAAAAAATCAATACTTTCCAGTTCTAAGTGGCGTTAACTAATATGTATTCTGTGGTCGTATGCCATTTAGATTTGATACGCATGTACGTACCTACCTACATAAACACCTAAATAAGTTATTTCGTTTAATAAACAAGGTACACACGTACCTTTGCCATATGTCTATCGTGCATTGTAAAAATAAAATTATTTTTTATAACCTGCGGTTTATTTAAAATGTTATTTTTTTAAGTAGAGAAATAGACACTTAACTAACTGATACCTTAATAGATTAAATTATTCTTTAAAAGAAGACAACCCCTTTCGTCGTCAGAACAGGTAAGAGATACGCGATAGAAAAGCGAGAGTTCCTATTACTTTAGTTGATTTTTGGAGTGAATCTTCTTTACTTGTACTAATATGTATTCTGTAGAGGCGACAGCATGCTGAAGCGAGCTGCAGTATACTTTAGCATGCTGCAGCGTGCTGACGCATTCCGCAGCACTCAAATGCGATCGCGCGCGAAAGGATGCTTCAGCATGCTATCGCGTGCTCTCGTGCTGCAGCATGCTATCGCACGCTGTAACACAGGCGGAACAAATGCCGTTCCGTGCTGATAGATGAGATCCAACCCTTATCTTTCATCAAATACATACTTAATACCCGCAAATAAAACGTACATAGCCACTGCACTTTATTTGCATTTTGACTGACTGATCTTAAATTATTAGAATATTAAATAAAATATTAGAAAATTCGTCTTCCGCTTTTGTTTTTGCATACATCTATGATGAAGCGAAAGCGGAAAAGGAATTTTGTTACGAGGTAGCAGTAGCGGTTGAAGAACTCAAAAAAAATGCAGAATTGCTGCATTATGAAGATGCGGAAGCGGTATCCTCATTAACCCTATTATTGTATACAACCAAGTCGGTCTTTGGTAACTATGGCTAATGTTATACTTAATTATTAAACATGTTGATATTTATGAATTGATTCGTGAGTTGAGTGTGTAGTCGGGAAGATCCGTCATCATATACTCGTAGTCATGTCTTGTTTATATGTGCATCGCTTAATGTGACCGCACGCTGATCATTCGCACCTACACACGAATCAGCTTCATCGGCTTTTGCGCTTATTGGCAACGACAACACCAAATGACTCCCGCATCAGTCCCATCACCGAGGAGATCCTTTATGTCCGTTTGATGGTGTCGTGGACAATGAGCGGCTTGTCGTCGTAGTGTGAGCATGTAGTGTAGTGTAGTGTAGTTTAGTGTAGAGCGGCGCTCGGAGGAAGCCACGCGGGGTTGCGATTCGTGTAGCGATTGCTGTAGAGCCTGTGACGAGCCCGCCCGGCCGGTCGTGCCGCGCCCACGTGTGCTGTTCTGGTATGGCGACAGTGACAGTCGAGACAAATGCGACTATGCTTTGTAAAATATACGTTGGAGTCCTGTGACAGCAGGATGGAACGATACATTTTGAAGAAGAAAAAAAAGTCATTATTCAGCTTATATTTTACAAGGTTTAAAAATATCTGGCGCTGTTTTCGGAATATCATATGTGGGATTATCGTAGTGGTTTTAAAAGTGTGCTATCATTACCGTTTGGGTTATTTCATGTGATTCGCACTTATACCACTGCGATAGGTCGAGATGGAACGGCACGACACTGCGAGTGCGATTAGCTTCGTTCGTTTGTAGCGAGGGACGTTCCGAGGCTCATAGTTGAATTGAATACAAAGAAACACTTCGGATCAAGGTGCTAGATGACGACACTCAGCAGACGGTCGTCACTATCAAAAAAATAAAGTTGCTCATGTCAAACTAATATCTATACCAAGATAAGAATTGGGTGCCGCTACGTATAGATTATATTTATGTCTATTATTCGTGGAAATTTTAGTGCAGTTTTAGTGACAAAGTTGTATCGTTATGATGAATTATCTAATAATATAGACCTAAGTATGTAAATTACGAAAGATTATACTATTAACAAGTTGTTATGTGGTTATACTTTATCGATTAGCGCTTCAGTAACACAATCATCTTCAAGCTACGATCCGAAGTGTAAATTGTAGGAATGAGCCATGGAACGCCATATCGCGGACAGACGGGCGGACAGTCCGCGCGGGAGGCTGACGCGTTTTGTCTGTCCGTAGAGGACCGCGGCTCGCAGGCTTCCTCCGCGCGCTGGCGGTGCTGCGCGCCGCGCCGCGCGCCCGCCATGCGCGACGTGTACACGCGCGCGCAGCCCGACGTGTCCTCGCCCGCCTGCCTGCACGTCGTGTCCGTGCGCCGCCAGCGGCCCGTGCGCAGGGACCCGAGGCGGCCGCTGCCCCTCCCGAGGGACTCGCGGGCGAAGCCCGAGTGCGAGTGCGAGCTCGCGGCCGACGCCGGCGAGATCGACGAGTGCGAGCTCGCGAGCCAGCCCGGGCTCGGCACGCTCCGCGACGAGGCGGCCCGCGTCACCGTGCGCGGCCAGGAGGAGTTGCCATACTACGACGACTACGTCGACGATATAAACGATGACAATAGGTCCGTGTCCACGACGTGCGGCGCGCCGCTCGCGCGCACGTGCAGCGCGGGCGCGCGCGCGTACGCCACGCTGCCGCGCCGGCGCGGCGTGGCGGCGCTGCTGTACGGCGGCCGCAGACCGCCGCCGCAGCGCACCACGCCCGACGGCACGCACATCTACTACTGGTGCGACCTGCCCAGGAGGAAACACCACGGTATACCACACAAGACTCTTCTGATTCTAATATTGGTCATCCATTTATTGCGCGTCTGAAATGTGTTCTATTGGCAATATTTCACATTTGCAAAATTTTTTTTTACGTTCGTCCTCCCCGCTATAAAAAAGCCACCATCTGGCAAGCCAGAGGAAGACGTAAATTTGTATACCCACCACCCCGGCGGTAAGACTTATCTTTTTCACCGCCATTTATGTTTAATCTTCTATAAAATATGTATATTGTAATGCAATTTAGCGTGTGAAAGTTAAAATGTGTCGCCTGTTTGCAGAGCTGGACGACGGAGCATACAACCCGCTGTGGGCGATGCGCGGGTTCTCGCAGACGTTCCACCTGTGGAAGGAGGGCAAGCGGCAGCAGTCGGCGCCGCTCAACGCCTTCCTCACCTACGTCACGCTGCCCTGGTGGAGCATCGCCAAAGGTATGCTCATTTCATTTTAAATAAAATTTTTAACACTTCGATCCACGATCCAAGGCGTATCAAAATGTTACATTCAAGAACTAAACTACATATAATTCTAATGTTGGTAGAAGTTTCTCACATGCCGACTTATGTTTCTCACTTACTTCCATAGGTTTCTCACCCCCATCTCATCCCATCTCTTTTTTATATTCTACTCCTTCTTATTCACTTTATTCTGTTTTCCCATCTCGAAAACGCTGATTTTAAATGACCAGTAATCATGTTACAATATAGTACTATATTCCAAAACCCAAAATCGATGTAATACAATAGATAAAATAGTAAGAGTTTGTTAGTTGCAGACACGATAATAGGATTAAACGTTGTTTTCAGACATCCTCGACCACCGCGAGGAGCCGATCCTGACGTTCTGAGCCGCCCGCCGCGAGTCCCCACTGCTACTCCATTACGACTACCTTTCCATTAGTAAGAAGAGAGCTAAAACTCACGACCCAGGGATAATGATGTTTACGCGCCGCTCGTTTCGCTGACATATAAAAATTACTTTTTTTTCTGATTTCTGCATAATTATTTATAAAATATAATATTTAAAAAGTTTTGAGAAGTGATCGTACCAAATTTATGTACGATACATTTTTAAAATAAGTTAAAGGAATAAGTAAAAAGTACAGGAAAACGTTTTCTGAAAAATCATATCTTTATTTGGAAAGTCTTTAGGCACCTACTGTAATCATCAGCCATAGACTGATCTTGCTATACGATTAGATGTATTGGATTGAAATATCCTTGGTATCTGTTACTTTTTAAACACATTTAAATTTGTTTTCGAAGGACTTTTGTTTGTCAGCGAATGCGTAGCGCTTCTTGCCTTACCACGAGTACCTCCTGCTACGTCGACGTGGCGGTCACCGCCAAAAACAGGATGTGTGTTAAAGAACTTTGTCTTACAGCTAGGATTATGCATGTCTGTCCAGTGGGAGACGAACATTTTACATTCCAATACGTATACATACTAATTTATCGAGCTGTTGACGATGCGAGCTCTCGCGGGCCTGTCATTGCCGATGTACTATAACAGCTGCTAAATATAATTAAATCATACATTTGACGAAAAATTTAATCTCAAATATCTATTGTTTAATCGTAGTTTGAAGTTAACACATCAAATAAAATTACGTTTATTTCATTCACAGCAAAGTGTACAAAAATACATTGTTAGGACCAAAGTATGCTATCAAATATTTGATATGTCTCACGTGAAGTCTACTGCCCTGCCCCAATGTAATTTGTTTTCATATTGGGAATGTTATAGAAAGAGTTAGACGTGCGCCTCATATCGCGCTGCGAGTGTTGGTATCATCAACAGCAGCAACCCGCAGGAGTATGTACCTGTACGGAATTTATATTGATTTGACGACGACATTCCACTAGTTAGGCTAACAAATTGTCGTGTGATATATCGTGTGTACGTTAATTATGATATTATACTCTATATGCTAGTCAGTTAAGTTCAAATCCGTTTGTAAGTTTAGTTAAGTTATTATTTTTGTATTGTGTGCGCTTGCTTCCGACGTGACTACTAGCGCCATCTGGTACACGTTGCTGAGGTTATTTGTAGGAACAAGTAAACTATTCGTATGAACATCGCTGTATTCTCAGTAAGCCCAAAGTACCTGAATTTTAAGATCTAGTCATCTAGTCCCACGCTAGGCCTAAATGTAATTTGACTATTTAGTCAAAAATTTACCGAGACGAATAAATTATAAATATTGGACTTTTTAAATAACTTTGAAAGCAATTTAATGAGTATAAAGTAAAACATTTATTTACTTATGCTTATAATACGACAATGTTTTAACTAAATATGACTTATATAAATACTCGATTTATGTGACATCACATGATGTTTGTATTACATGACATGACTTGATGTATCTTATGTAGGACTGCATTTATAAATAATCAAATTCCGTGTTGTAATTTTAATTAATTAATGAATATTATATTTTTTTAATAAAACCTGGAATAGTAAATAATTTTAGTAACTACATAAAGGTCATGTTTCAATTATAAGTGAGGTTCCACCGGCCGTCGACAGATGGCAGCTCCGATATTTTCTTACAAGATGTTATTGAAATAAAAAGTTAACTGATAAATACGGACGTTACCAACGTAGTGTCCGGGATAGCGATATAACTGTGCCTGGAATAAGATAAACAATGAGAGATTTCGTTACCGGTCTGGTTCTGCGTGAGCCCGCGCCCATCTGGTTGAGAGCTTTACATTTATATCTAGATGATTTTTTACGACGCAAAAGGTGATATTATGAGATGCCGTACGGCGAGGGGACGTGGCTGACACTCCGGACTCTTGCTAGTTTGGTCTCGTTACTCTACAGGCAGGCTCGTTACAGGCAGTTCCTTCCATTTATTATTATTTATTTAAAACTTAGCTGTAACTCAATAATTTGACGTTAACAATTATTATGAAATCAAAAAGTTATAAAATTCACAATTAAAAAAAAGGTGATAGTATCCAAACATAAATAAATAATGTTGCCTGCCTCTGAGTGAGGATGCGGAACAAGGCAACAAGGGTCTTTATCACTCTCGAAGACACTCCAAGAATCGTCTCACTGCTTACAGTATAAAGTCGCAGTCGTAGATCTGACATGAACATGTCATGGATTTGACACACACGATTGTCCATGGACGCCAGCCTTTCGAAGAGACCGGGTCCGGAGTGACGGCGAAAACGTATCTGGTTTTAAGGAATTGTATTGTGGTCCGAGCGACTGACGACGCAGTTTGTAATGTATCATTTGACTGAATAAAATATTGCCAGCAAATTATTGATTTTCTTTTGTTAAATCCACTTAGCAATCGTTTGATTTGTCAATAGTTAAAATGTTAATTAATCATTATTTTTGATGTTTGCCTCCAATATATAGTTTGGTACTAGATATCGGTGGCAAAAATTTGTTCATAAGTCATGTGACGCTTATCTACATATTTCAAAATTATTTTTAATTCTATTATTATCATACATTGGTGATAACACAAATATATGAGGTTGGCCTACATCTACACTCTACAGTTCGGCCGCA
The DNA here is from genome assembly GCA_963576875.1 of Acrobasis repandana. NCBI lineage: Eukaryota > Metazoa > Arthropoda > Insecta > Lepidoptera > Pyralidae > Acrobasis > Acrobasis repandana. Next base: position 24,088,922 of record OY756218.1, on the reverse strand, counting down.
ATATATGAGTAGTTACAGATATGTTCAGTATTTATGCCCTCGACCTTGTTAACTGCCGACTACCGAGATGTGTTAGATGAGATACCACTCAACTACTTTTCAATAAGTACTGCGCGGCGCCGCAGATAGTTTCAATGCCTCTCCGACGATCCCAGATCAGTATTGAATTCTATCACTTACTTCTAAATCTAGTTATCAGTAGGTAACAAACATTTATTCGTGTTCAACAAAGCAAAGTGTAAGTGTTGCGAGCCGCAGCGCAGCGAAGTTGTTTCTGTTAGGAAATTTCGTAATGAGGCGGGAAGTCGTAATAAAACAGGCGGCTCTGTTAATTGGGAAGACAATCAAATGCTGGATCTGCGTCGGCCACGGGAGAAAGTATTTGATTGGTGGTATGGGCTGTTTGCTTGCTGTCACACAACCTTTAACGGCGCTCATGAATCAGACATACCTATTGATCGGACTTCATGTTCACTGGTATTCTATACCTGAAACAAGATAAAAGAAATGTTAACAAAATTCAAATGCAAGAGTGGCGTATTTTCATATTCGGCTCCCGTGTCTAATAGTTAGCCGCTCCATGTAACCATTGAGGCGGTCGTTAAAACTATTTGCTTTTCAAGACCGTAGATAACATGTTATGAATCTAGTTTGCGTCATCGACTTCATATGTCCCGTTTACGTTGCAAGGCTTATTTGGCCCGTTAGAGGCAGGGCTCATAGTACCTCAATAGATAAGGACAAATCACACTGATTGCGCTAGCCTCAAACCAAAAACCAATTCAAATTTATATTATAGCATAATAACTCAACGATACTATATTTTATCATAAATACATAGGTGTATAGGTATATAAACACCCAAGACAAATAGTATGAAGGATGGCCTCAGCCGCGCTTGCGCTCTTCTCTTTGTGCTCCTGTAGGCCACAGCGAGGCTGTTAGCCGCTCCTTATTTAAGTCACCCCCGGGCTATGATATGACCCTCTTGAATAGATAGCTAGGTATTCAACAGTCCAAAGTTGTTCAAGTACATTTAAATTGAAGTAATGATAGGTATAAGTAGCCAGAAGGTCTCGCGAAGACAGCCGTGATGCGTCAGCGGCCGCCGAATATTCTGAACGTCTGACCGTGCGTGAGTGATGTCTCTCCGCACCCGACGTGTCGGAAGTACCTAATAGCCGCTTAGGGCCGGCTGACGCGGGCGACTCTTACAAGGCTTATACATTTTCTGTGATCTAGCGCAATTCTTAACAATATCAACATAACGAGAACTAACAATTTTTCAAAGGGTCTAAGGAAAGAGCTTCATAACAAAAGTTTATCAGCTTACTGACGAAGTCGAAGTATTCTCCCTTTGCGTTGTATGAATGCCTTGGATTTTGTGGAAATAGGGCTCCAGTGTCTCGTTTGCGGAGGTCCTGCGTGTCGGTCGTAGGCGGGACGCGGTATGCGGCACGCGCTAACCGCCGGAAGCCGGCACTTGCCGCGTCTTCGCTCATTGCGGCGCCCGCTCTCGGACATCACACAGGTAAGCTCAAATAACCATGAATTAAATACTCCCAAGCAGCTTGTTTCCCTTTTGGTGGCTTACCTTCCCTATTTTTTTCGCCTATCTATTTCCGGAAGGCGTGCCATTCTCGCTGTCGTGAAATACCCAATTACAATTTAACGCGGAAGATATGTAAAAGATTATTAACGATTTCTGAAAACGAATCTCCGTTTTCAGAAATCGTTAATAATCTTTTACATATCTAATATTACATAAAAGTGAAAATCCCGTCAAAATCTGTCGAGTGATTAAATGCCAACTGGAAAAGGTTGGTTTAACCCTAAAGAAGAGGCATAGCAGTGTAAGATGCGCACAGTTTGTTTTTTGTGTGTTGAGTGGCCAACACTGGTGTCAGATTTTCAAGCCGCAGGCATATGACGTAGCTTCACGACAGCCATACAATAATGACAGTCGGGACCAGGCGGCGGCTTAACGTGCCTTCCGAAGTACGGAGGAGCTCGAAAGCCACTTGTCACTCCATCTAAGTGCGGACCACGCCCGGTATTGCTTAACTAGTAATTCGTACTCCCGCCGGGCCACCGGACATTTGCTTGCGCACAAGCAAGATTTAGATTGTAAAGGTACTTATATATATTGAGGATTTGGCCATAATCACCGCGCTGGGCAGGCGGTTGGTGGTCGCTGTAGATTGTATGAAGTATTTATAGGTACGGAGCTAAGATAGCTCCCTTAGTCTAACAACAGTAACATAGGTACTAACTTCCATAAACTTGGAAGTTACAAGTATGATAAGTACTTACTTATGACAAGCTATGAATCGTAACATTCTGGATACGACTATCGCGACGTCGTCATCCTATTTAGATCTAACCCGAGCCAACTTTGTGCTCCTAGAGAAACAATAGAAACGTCATCCCTTAACGTTATAGGTACCCTAAAAATAAGCCCAAATTTTTAAATATTCGCAGCTTCTCACGCATGAATGTTAAAGCATTACAGAAGGATGCAAGCAACATTGATTGGTCGGCCGTCTATGGTGCCACGTCAGTAGACGGAAAAGTCTCTCTTTTTAATAAAATTATACTGTCACTGTACGACACTCATGCACCGGTGCGTAAAATTAAGGTTCGACGTCCTCCTGCGCCTTGGATAACTGAAGGTGTACGTATGGCAATGAGGAAGCGTGAACGTGCATTTCGCAAATTTAAAAAAGACCGTTGTAGTGACAACTGGAATGTTTATAAGGCTGCAAGAAATCTGTGCAATCAGATTTGTCGGAACGCTAAACGCCAATACTTCATAAATAAATTTGGAAAACTCTTCACCATCCAATATTTGAAAATTTCTTAATTCTGTTGGTATAGGTAAAACGCAGACTGTTGCTTCTAATCTTCCTTTTAGTCTTAACGATTTAAATCAACACTTTACTTCTGTCCCCACTTTAAATACTCAGGTCAAAACCAGCACTATTTCATTTATGTCTGCCTTACCTACTTCTGATGTTAGTTGTTTCGACTTTGTACCAGTCACTGAGGAATATGTTCTAAAAGTAATAAACTCTACACATTCTAACGCGGTTGGGCCTCATAACATAAGCAGAGCTATGATTATGCATATACTGAACTATGCTTTACCAGTTATTACTCACATCGTCAACTCTAGCTTATCCCAACACGTTTTTCCTTCAGCCTGGCGTAATGCCTTTGTGCGTCCACTGCCTAAAGTTTCAATACCGAAGTGTTTAAATAACATTCGCCCAATTTCTATTCTCCCCTTTCTTTCAAAAATCTTAGAAGCCCCTGTTCACCAACAACTTTCGGACTACATGCACAAAAATAATTTCTTTGATCCCTTTCAATCTGGGTTTAGACAGGGTCATAGTACAACGACTGCCTTACTTAAAATAACTGAGGACATTGGAACTGGCATGGAAAATACCAAGGTGACGGTTCTGGTGTTGATCGATTATTCTAATGCCTTCAACACTGTCGACACAGATATACTTTTAGCTGTCCTACTACATATGAATGTATCACCCTCAGTGATCAATTGGTTCTGTTCATATCTTCGTGGGCGCCAACAGTGTGTTCGTTCTGAGCAATCTGTTTCAGACTGGATGGAAGTGACTGCTGGTGTCCCACAAGGCGGCATACTCTCTCCTATTTTATTTTCTATTTTTATCAATACTCTTTCTAGGCTTCTTAATTGTTCCTATCATTTCTATGCCGATGACTTGCAGCTTTATGTACAAACTGATGTTGATCAAATTAACGATGCCATAGCTTTACTAAATTCTAATCTTGACCTCATAAGAGACTGTTCGGAAAGCTATGGTGTTGCTGTTAACCCAACTAAGTGCAAGGCTATTATTATAGGGAGCACGCGACAACTTACAAAATTGGATTTCAGTTCGATGGCACATGTAGTGTATAATGGCAATATCGTCCCTTTCTCTAACTCAGTTAAAGACTTGGGTCTCCATATAGATAATGCATGGAACTGGGATACACAAATTGCTGAGGTGAGTCGCAAGGTTTATGCTTCAATGCATCATTTACACCTCTTTAAAAACTTTCTCCCCTTCAAAACCAAACTAATGCTGGTCCAGTCTCTCATTCTTCATATCATTGATTATGCTGATGTGTGTTACCTGGACACCAGAGAGGAACATCTCAATAAACTCGATCGTCTTCTAAATAATTGCATTAGGTTCATATATTGCCTTCGCAAATATGACCACATCTCCTTTTATCGTTCTGAGCTTAAATGGCTTACTATCCGACAGCGCAGAGACCTTCACATTTTATTTCAACTTCATAGTATACTATATAATCTTTCTGCCCCTAACTACGTAACGTCTCAATTCCAGCTTCTATGCTCTAATCATGACAGGGTACTGCGCTCTTCCGACAAATTAACTCTTAATATTCCTTCTCACCGTACTGGATTTCTCTCAAATTCTTTTACCGTCACGGCTGTACGACTTTGGAATGCCCTTCCCGATAACATCATGAGAGCACAGACGCGGGATCACTTCAAATTGCTAGTTATTCGACACTATCGCGAAAAGGCTTTGCTGCAATAATTTAAGTAAGTATATTTTATGCTTATGTATTCATATTTATGTAAGTTTAAGTATGTAAATATGTATATGGATTAATGGAATTTATATATGAATATATGTATAGTGTATATATCTTATGTAACTATACGAATTATATATGTTTTGTTATTTGTATATAAAACTCCTCTTTCTTTATTTTAAGTAGTTAAACTTGCACCCCATTTAGTACCTTTTCTACTACGTCCCTAAGTTGAATTGGTAGACAATGCTTAGCATTAAGTTTTACCTTTTGTCTCATAATCGTTAGATTATTTTCCAATAAATATTAAATTTAAAAAAAAAAATCGGTCGTAACGGTTGGTTCGTCAAAATGCAAGCAGATATAACCGCAATTTAGTGTAAAACGCTATGACAATTTTGCAATCGCCGCATTCCCGGAGCGCTATCTGTCCCGCTGACCTCTGCCCCTTTATCAGCGCCAGGCGTCGTAGATATCATTCTGCGCGGGACCGCTGCTGGAGCGCCCGCAGCCAAGTGAGTATCACTTTTAAAGAATAACAATTATATAAACTGGGAATAAGTATACAAGGTTAGGTATACTTATTCCTCAGCATTTTAATCTTCTGAATTTAACGTTTTTGATGAAGCATTTTGTGGATACGTTTTGTACACATTTTGACGAAGCTCGTTGCTGACAAGTCTTTATATCCTTTTGACGAAGCTGTTGCGAATAAATCTCTGTAAATTTTAATGTCAAATTTTATTTATTCTGCACTTACTTAGATATAAAATAGGGTTTTAACTTCTATTTCGTTTAGATAAAAAATAATTCAGGATATATATTTGTTGTAAGAGCTGTCATGCTTTATGAAACTAGATACTAAATAGATGACTACTGTACATTTGGAGGCACTTGTCACATTGTAACTGTATGTAACTTATTTACAATGACATGATACGATACTATGATTTTTAGATTGTGTGTGTATGTAAGGACATCCTAACCCTGTAAAAAAATCAGTGGCACGCTTATAAACTCGGAATATTGTACCTCGGAACATTGTACTTACCTACACGAGTTCAAAGGCGACGTGATAAGAAGCTACTGGAAGGGTTCTTCTGTTAGTCAGTATTTACAAATAGTAGGTACAGTTGAAGGTTTTGTTACAAAAACATAAAGTGTTGCAAAGTTGTAACTAAGATAAAAGTAATTTTTTTTTTAAATCTTCAGATGAGTGATTAGCTACAGAAGATGTGGCGTAGTTTAGTTCTGCTGGCGCTGTGCGCTGCAGCGCGCGGCTGCGAGCTGGTTCCCGGGGACTCCGCCGCGGCCAAGTCGCCGGGGGACAACTTCTACCGGCTGGTGGTCAACGGGGACGTGGAGCGCTACGCGCCCGGGAAGAGATACGTCGGTAAGACCTTTAAGATTAGCTTCAGAACACTGCGAATTCCTGTTTCATTTCTTAAGACAACAAGGGGAAATACGAGTTGACTTAGATAGATTTGTCTCTGTATCCTGTTTTTCCTCTGTATCTAAGCTTTGTTTGGTCGAATTATATTGAATAACCAAGATTGAGATCTGTTTTTAATCCCCTGCAAAAAGAGGAGTGTTATAAGTTCGACGCTAATGTCTGTCTCTGTGGCATCGTAGCGCTCGAATGGATGAACCGATTTCGATGCGGTTCTTAGCTATGTTTGATGAAAATCGGTTTAGCCGTTTAAAAATTATTGGAGGTTAACGGTTGATGGTCAGGGCTTTCTCTAGCAAATGATAGATGGCTAGTATCGGTAGTTTCATCACTAGATATCGTTCTTGCCTGTCCTAGATATCGTTCTTGCCTGTCCTAGATATCGTTCTTGCCTGTCCTAGATATCGTTCTTGCCTGTTCTAGATATCGTTCTTGCCTGTCGGGGGTTTTTTAAATTTGCCTAGCAAATAAACTTGTTATACGAGTAGAGGTAGTTAAATACGAGTACGTAAAAATGTCGACTTGGTTTGGGCCAGGAAAATCTTTGTTATAAAAAATGATATTTCACGTTTGTTTTATTGTTGTTACGTCGACTTATAACATGAGTTGTGTGGTGTTCCAGTGACGCTGGTGGGGTCGCGCACGCACTCGGTGGTGCAGCAGTTCTCGCGCTTCATGCTGACGGCGTCGCCGCTGGACCCGGCCGCGCCGCGCTCGGGCTCGCGCCAGGGCCAGTTCCAGCTGTTCGCCGACACGCTGTCCCGCTTCGAGGACAGCTGCGTCAACACCGTGGTGGAGGCCGACGACCTGCCCAAGACGGAGGTGCAGGTCATGTGGAAGGCGCCCCCTACTGGCTCGGGATGCGTACTGCTTAAGTAAGGACATAAATGCACAAAAATCACGTTTTATTGCTTGCGGGGGAGACAGGGTCTAGGACTATTAGACTACTTTTAGTGTTGGTCTACATGACCATCATCACGCTGAAAGTGGTGTCATAAAGTAGGAAGTCGTGGGGGTTAAAAAAGGTAATGATGTTTTCCTAGGTAAATTGCATAATGGTATGTTTTCTCGCGATTTTCGCCCATTCCCTCGATCTGCTCTTACGACTTGCGCAGGCTGGAACGTTGGTTCTACGTTTTTTATTATCTATATGAAAGCAATAGCTTTAATCAGCACCGCCTGTAGGTTGAATGTTAGAAAAAACCTTGGGCCTTAAGTCCGTCTGTTACATTTTTTTTGTAATAAACTTAAAAAATTAGCATGGACAAAAGTTAGGAAACCATTTAGGTATTTCCAAATGTTTTTAGTGGAGGAGCTGGGTGTCCTGGCGGAACTGGAGTAACTGCATTGCAGCGCACGTGGTCTGCATCCAGATGGTGACCACAATCGGCATATAATATCTCGAGTTCTTTCGCGGTTCGACGTTAGTAATAGCTGTCATCAGATGGCTTTGCCCTTTAGCGCATATGAAAAACAAACTAATAATAGGTATTTATGTCCAAATCCAGTATAGGGTATTGAACCTACATTATGTACTGACCTTCGAAACAAACATATTGTAGTGGTGAAGAGTAATAATTGATGCAACCCGATGACTCTTCGCAACAAGTTAGACACCTGCCAATTAGCTCGCAAAAATGTTATCTCCATACATTGTAGGTACAGGAACAGCGATAGTAAAATGTCAGTTGACAGCTGTAATCCATCATGGAGCTGTAGCGATTAACGATGTTGCCAGTCAACTTTAAATCACCTTTGTGATTGATTACGAACAATTCATTGGTGCAAAGAAGAGTGTTTGATTTCGCCGCCCGGGACTTAGGCCCCAGCCTGGCCCTCCCTAGATCCGGGACTGCCACGTTGTGCTTATCACATGTTCCTGTCTGCATGCGGCGATTAATTCCCGCATTCGAATGTCCCCAGAGCCATGGTGTACGAGAACGCCAGCCGCTGGTTCGCGGAGGACGGGCAGCTGACGCGGCGCGTGTGCGAGGACACCTCGCTGGGCGCCTCCGACTGCTGCGCCTGCGACGACGCCAAGTACAGGGTGAGGAGATAAGGAACTTATATGGTTTTATTAAATCTGATTCATTGACATCGACCTAAGACCTTCGAGGTCTAACAATTACCTTTGGTATTATGTCTTTAGATTATTGTGCAATAAGTATTGTTCCTTCGTTTATTGTTTTTGTTGTACCAAAAACGAAAGATGATTTCGTGCTTTGGATGGCATGCAAAGCTTTTGGTCCCAAACGCCATCTTGCGTTTGTCTTAGGATTGGTTCTGGCCTACCCTTTGCGTTGCGAAGGTCAGACGGCAGTCGCTCTGTAAAAACCCGTAACCCTAACGTCGTCAAATCACCTAGGTTAGGTAGCGACTCCTGGGCTCTGAAGCATTAATGCTGAGGATGCCAACCGGGAATACACTCTGATGATGATGATGGAGAATTGTTTTGTTTTTCGTGTGTGTTAGTGGCTAACGCTGGTGTCAGATTTTTCAAGCTGCCTAAAGGCATCTGACATAGCTTGACGACTGCCATGCAATGATGGCAGCCGGGACCAACGGCTTTACGTGCCTTCCGAAGTATAATATTAAAGTACTAAATAAATAAAATATTACTTTACTTGTATATTATAAAGGCGGTGCTTTACGCACGTGTAGTGAGTTTAGTCCAGTCCCTTGGCTGGCAAAGATGAGGTAATATAAAGAAAGCCCTAGGCCGCCACCTCGTTTTAGAAATATTTCAGTAAAACTCCTCAATTCACATTATTGTTAGTGCGTGGTGTTGGTTCGCAGCTGGTGTTCGAGGGCCTGTGGTCCGCGCAGTCGCACCCGAAGGACTTCCCGGTGAGCGCGCTGTGGCTGACGCACTTCTCCGACATCATCGGCGCCTCGCACCCCAACAATTTCTCCTTCTGGGGCCCCGGGGTCGTCGCCACCGACGGATTCAGGTCGGGCTCGACGTTCATACTCACATATACTTTGGCCCTACTTGACATTCAGAATACTGAAAAAACTAGACCAAACAATCTAGGTTTAGAGTTTTGGGTTGCTGTGATCTCTGCGTGCAAAAGCGTAGCCATAAATTTGTTACAGATTCCTAGCACGTGGTTGGGGTAATATTTTATCATAGACGGATTTACTGGTTTGGTAAATAAATTGAAAAACATCTAATTAAGTTGGTTGTCGTAGGCCATCCCTTAGGTACTACAACTGAAAATTTGTAATATGGGTCTTTTGTTATTTTTCGTCGTACAATAAATATCGAAATAGGATTGCCATAACTAGTTTGTGTAGTTATGGCCACACTTAAATTTATAGAATGTTAGCGGAATGGGGCTCCGTCCAGCTGCAGGAGCGCGAGCTGCGGCAGCACGGGCGCGCGCTGCGCTCCATCATCAAGGCGCCGGGGCTGTGGTACCCGCACGTCAACTCCAACACCAGCGCCGTGTTCACGGTGGACCGCAAGAGGCACCTCGTGTCGCTGGCCTCCATGTTCGGTATATTTACTACACGCCATACATCCGTATTGCTACTCACGTAACTGGTTACTTGCGTTTGTACATAGTCAACCCGGGCCGACCAGGTTTCTCTGTTCAAAAAATTGAATCTGATGAGGAGACCATCTTCAGGGTGGTTGATACATTTTATTTGAGTATATATAGTGGGCCATTAGAACAACTGTAACTTCCTTGCAGGCCCGTCTCCCGACTGGGTGGTGGGCGTGAGCGGGCTGGAGCTGTGCCAGAAAGACTGCACGTGGGCCGAGCACAAGGTCGTGGACCTGTTCCCCTACGACGCCGGTACTGACAGCGGCATCACCTACATGGTAAGGACACGTCACATTTCTTCCCTCTAATATCTTTTAGGTACAAATTTCCCAGATGAATGTCAATCGCCCCAAATAGTTTTCCGGATTTCATACGGTTGATTTTTAATTTCATTTTAAATTCCGTATAGATTTCTCAATGAGAAACCAACTCGGGAAGTACTTAATGTGAGGTACCAATAAATGTCTCTTTTATCAGCATTCTATTTCCCTGGAATGACTTTCTGGTGACGAGAAATTTTCTGGAATTTCGTACCAGCGTTCCTCCAACACAAAGTAAATATTTGACAATAACACAAAATATTTATAAAAGCGCACTGATTTTTTTTACCATTGTATGGAACATTACTTATTTAACAAATATTAATATTTAACAATCTTCCAGTCGCCAAACGCCGAAACGAATCCCCGCGAGAAAATGTACCGCATCACCACCATGTACCCCGAGGACCCCCGCGCGCCCTTCTACAACCCCTCCGCCAAGGAGATGGCTCCCATGGCGCGCCTCTACCTCACGAGGGAGAAGCTGGTCCCGAGGGGCTGCGACGAGGAGACCCTGCAGGCGCTGCTCGTGGAGGACGAGGACAGCGAGCAAGCCGCGGCCAAACGTAAGTCACTCTGTCTCACTCAACAACCCCTCCGCCCAGGAAGTGGCCCGAGACTCGCCTCTAGCTTACAAGGGAGAAGCTGATTCCTCCTGGTTCTGACAGTGAAAAACTTTAAAACTAATAATTGAGTATACGATGGAAGAGTCGTGGCAAAAGGTGAATCATAGTCTTTATTGTAAATCTTCTATTGTATATACCTGTGCCCCACAACTCTTATATATTGCCCCCGCCCCCCTCGTTGCTCAACGCTGGTTGCCTCCCCTGTCGTGCAACTGATGGAAAGTTTGTACCAAAGTATATCACTTTAGGTGTTTCCAATATTTCTTGAGTCTCTCGTCTTACTGCTTTCTTCTAGTGTGGTGTTTCAGTGTATGTGTGTGTGTGTGCAGCGGAGTGCGCGGTGAGCCCGTGGGGCGCGTGGTCGGCGTGCTCGGTGTCGTGCGGCAAGGGGCTGCGCATGCGCGCGCGCCAGTACCTCGCGCCGCAGAAGGCGCAGATGCTCGCGTGCAGCCGCCAGCTCGTCAGCAAGGAGATGTGCGTGGCCGCCGTGCCCGAGTGCGAGTGCGTATCCTTACCAACTACCAACTTAGCCAACTAGTAGTAAACTGAAATGTGAACTCGAAATTGCTATAAACCTATATTTTGGAAATGCCTAGATCGGTCGGTTTGACCTTAAAGATTCTTCTAGTGTCATAAACTCGCCTTCCAAATTACATATAGTTTCGATTAAAGAGATTTGAGTTATTGACGTACATACAATACAAACGTTGTATTGTCTTAGTAGACTCGAAGAGCTTCGCTCACACATTTAAAATGTCGCCATTCTTTATTGTTAGCTTGCTATTCCGTCTAGATTTGCTCCTACCTAAGCAATATCGAAATTGACATTAATTAGAGTTTAATTGTTAATTCCCAGGAGTGGTGCAGCGGCTGAAGAGGAGCTGGACAACGAGGCGGCGCCCGCGCTGCAGGAGCTGGACGAGGTGTGCCGCACCGGGGACTGGGGCGCCTGGAGCGAGTGCTCCGTCACCTGCGGCGTGGGCGTCAGCACGCGCCGTCGGCAGTTCCTCGACCACATGGGGCTCAAGAAGTGCCCGCTTGTCAGCATCGGTGAGTGACCACTTGAAGCAATTCGAGTATGTTTATCACGTATGAGAGCTGTCAGACGTAAGGTTATTGTGTTCAATAACTGTTCGCCATTTTGTGTCGTCGTCGGTCATCGCAATCCAGTTTATTGTTGCAGTTGAAGTTATATGCAATTACAAATCTGCCATCAGTGGTATGGTGTCGGATTCCGTGAGGGAGAAAGAGAACTCAATCAGTCACCAATTAATTGAGCTGATGTCGTTGTACAACGATATTGACAGGTGGAGACCGTCCGCGATCTGTACGGTTTCTATCTGCTACTATTTATTGTTGGAAGATCCGTAGGACGTCCACAAACCTTATTCGTTGTCGGCAGAGGAGAACCGCAAGTGCATGGAGCCGCAGTGCGCGGAGCAGGACAGCGCCGTGTCGGACCCCGCGTGCCCCGCCACGGAGTGGGCGGGCTGGTCCCCGTGCTCGGCGACGTGCGGGCGCGGCGTGCGCTTCCGCACGCGGCTGCTGCTGGTGCCGGCGGCGCGGCAGCAGGCCTGCTCCGCCAGGGTGGAGCTCATGCAGCAGCGCCCGTGCCGGGAGAAGGACGACTGCTCCATCGACATGCTCACCGCCAAGCGTAAGTATACTCAGCGAGCTGGGGGGAATGGAGGGGAGGGATCTGTACTAGACTGGTGGGTGGACCACGGCCAAGGTGTGCCCCCACCAGAGAAACAACGGAAATATTTCTGGTCTATAGTTACAAATTGTAAACGATAAAGGAATTGACAAAATAAATATTTAATTACTTACTAATAATACCTGAGTACATATATAACAATTAAAATCATTAATTACCTACAGCACGAGTATGCCAGGAGGTTCGATTGACCAGTCATAATGTCAATCGAGTTGACTGATAGTCAAAATTACATATCGTTTCAATGTTTACGTAAAACTGATTTAATAATAAAAAGCGGAAAATTTTGTTGAGATTTGTTATTTGTCATGTCGGATGTCGGTCCAGCTAGAACAATATTTTTGCAGTTGAGTGGAGTTCTAGTTCAAAGATTCTCCAATGGTTGGTCACTCATCTCAATGGTCACTCATTCCATTGGAGAACTTTTGGACCCATTGGAGAATTCAACAAACCATTCTCCAATGATTCCAACCATTGGAAAATGTTTGAACTTTCGATGCCCATGGATGCAGTGGTCGCACAGAGCATAGCTGATGATGACGTAACAATCGCCGTGTGCAGGAATCTGCATGGAGGAGCCGGCGCAGGGCCCGTGTCGCGGGCTGTACCAGCGCTGGGCCTTCGTGGCCGCCAAGGGCATGTGCGCGCCCTTCAACTACGGCGGCTGCCGCGGCAACCAGAACAACTTCCTCACGCAGGAGGACTGCCTCGCCACCTGCTCCGTCGTGCTGGGTGAGTACAACTTTAGCAGTGTGTCATTATGATGTTATATTATACAATGCAAACACGACCAACAGCTAGTAACAGTAGCTCGTTAACCGCCGGACGGTGCATACCTGGGCATTTTACGAGTAGGTAGATCCTCGAGACGAGTATTATATAGTGAGTAGACCTCAGTAGATCCTTAAGGCGACCGTAGCTTGAGCCCATCAGGCAAAACATGGGTGTTGCAGCACGCTCAAAGCGAAGGTATCCCACCTGCGAGAGAGCATCCCTTTGAGCAGCTACTAGTAGTTTATGAATATAGTCTGTTGGTCCTTTGACTCACGCTTCGAGTACCATACTCGTATATCATTAGACGCAAGCTTAATTGGTCAACCCTAAAAAAACCGGGAAGTTTGTTTTTGGAAAATTAGGACTTCGCCACGTCCAATAAAAGGCCAGTAGGAAAGACTTTGTTTCCTGTGCTGCTCTAAATGTTAAGTTTTAAGTTCCACACTGACATCCGCATAAACCTCATTTTATATTATCTAAATAAGTATTTCTTTTACTAGGTAAGTATGTGGTAAGGTAGCCCTTTCCAAACTTAGCTTGTGACCAGCTATATTTCTGTAAACCCAAAAATATCAAGTAATAATCCACAACCAATCTCGTAGCCGCGCACAGACCGCACGTGTCGTGTGTCGCGGTGTTGGTCCCGAGATCGACTTACACAAATTAACGAAGCAAACAAGCTTCCGCCCACCTCTTCACTTAAACTTTACTTTCCATCGATCGGAAGAAGCGATGGAAAACTCTTCATTTAATATTGATGGCGAGGATCCGCTACCGTGTGTGCTCGTTAATAAACCATGGCCCCGTCACGGCGGACGCGATAGCATCGCGCTTGTGATCCTCTGGACACTTTTATTAAGCTCTCGCGCCATAGACACAGATTGATTGATGATACCTAGGTTTTATTTTTTTATTTTTACTGTTTGTTGTTCCACAATCCTGATACGTATTTCATAAGTTTCGTCAAGTTCATTGTCTTGTTAAAGATATATCAAAGGGGATATTGGGATACATTACATCGATAAGGGTAGGTATATATCTCTCATTTACTTATAGCGTGATCCCGTTTTCATCATCCGACGTGCGGCACGATTGGCATACATTTCAGTCTGCATGAAACAGCGGATTTGTTTACATAATTGACCTGGCGGCGTAGGATTCATACATGACAATAGAATTGGCGCCAACTCATTAACTTAGCATGCACGCTCATGTGCGACTGTCAGATACGATTAGAGATAACAGCGAACGGGCTGCACAGTGCACACGCTACGACCACTTGCAGTGGCTTTAATTAGTGCGACTGGTATACAAGTTTATTTGCTAGGCAAATTAGAAATACCCCCGATATTTTTATACCCCCTATATATTTGCTAGAGAAAGCCCTGATTTTCAAGCGTTTATTCTCAATAACTTTTAAACGGCTGGACCGATTTTCATCAAACATAGCTAAGAACCACTGCAAGGGAACTTGCTATCACGTAAAAATAACCGCATCAAAATCAGTCCATCCGTTCGAGCGTTACGATGCCACAGACAGACAGACCGACATTAGCGTCACACTTATAACACCCCTCTTTTTTGTCGGCGGTTAAAAAGACCGAAACTGTTACTCACTTTCACAATTAGAAGAGATGGAGGTGGTATTGCACATCATACTTGGCTCAAAAGAGTTGTGATAGAATTAATATATTTTTTGTATATAGATAATTAATAAAAATATTAAGAACAGATAATGCAGAGTAGATCATCCAAAAACCAGGTGGCCAGAGTACTCGATAGAGGTCGTGAGAAATCTCTTTACATCGCTTATCAGACCTCTGTAACATATATGTGTATAAACGTGATACATTAAGGTTTATGTAACCCTATTCACGAACGGCTGTTACTGCTTATAAATTATGTAAGTTGCATTTGTATGAGCCGACCACCTCCACGTGTTGTCGATACCGAGTCCTCGGACACGGCACGCTATAGGACGGATTTTTTAAAATAATTTTTAGTTAATTTTAGGGGCGACATGCATTCATTTAATGTATATTTTTATACCTCTAAGTGTCAACTCATGTACTGCCGTCACTTGCTTCCGGTGAAGGAAAACATCGTGAAGAAAGACTGTCCGTCCGTATGTCACAGCCACTTTTTGCCGAAATTATAAGAACTTAACTGTTGAAACTTGGTAAGTAGATGTATTCTGTAAACCGCATTAAGATTTTTACACAAAAATAGAAAAAAAAACAATAAATTTTGGGGTTCCCCATATTTAAAACTAACGCAAAATTTTTTTTTTCATCAAATCCATACTTCTGGCGTATCTATGGATAGGTCTTCAAAAATGATATTGAGGTTTCTAATATCATTTTTTCTAAACTGAATAGTTTGCGCGAGAGAAACTTCCAAAGTGTTAAAATGTGTCCCCCAACATAATCCGAGCCGTGATGCCATCATCGTGATGTCACGGCGGGGCCTCGACTCCCCGGAGGCTGCGCGGGGTGCACGGGGTGCACGGGGTGCGCGCCCCAGCAGATTTGCACAAGGCCGGTGACGTCAACGCGGAAGGGTCGAAAATGCGCGGCAGTAAGTTGGAAATAGATTTATTGAACGAGCGGCCGAAGATCACATCCACTTAGACATCTTGATGTTTGTATGTATACAAACTATGCCAGTATGTCTGTTTGACCATAACTTGAATATCTTTCGTCGATACACCATGAGTGGTAGTCACAATAATATTTTTAAAGTGCAAACAGGTATGGTACCTAATATTAAAATAAAAAAAAAAAACTTATTTAAAAGACATCAACCTTGTGATTGATTCGAAAGACTATGAAATATTTAAAATCCGCGAGCGATACACGAAGCGACTCGTAACGTAGCTTATTATAACCACCTCCGGCCGGATGATTCACGACCGCTCATCTGTGATGTGGAATATGTATCTAGATGAAAACCAGGCGCCAATAAAATTAAAAGCGCGTTAAGGGTTACGAGCGCCGTAAATAACCGCCGGAGTGTACGATCCATGCTTACCTGTACAAGGTATTGCAGAGTTGATAAACAGAGGCAAAGCTATCGTTTTGAATATTTTATACGGTTTTACTTGCGTAGTCGGTAACGCCGACTAGTTGCAGTCAATTTAGCCGACCGTTATCATTGCGAGTGTTGGGGGTGGCGACACGACGCGACTTCGCTTCCCTATTTTTTTAATATTTATAATGAAATGAAAATGATCTAATGTTACTTTCTGATATTATCATCTAAGTGACTACTTACGCACGCTATAAGCCGTGGGGATCCATGGCTGCATGTGTCGGCTCCTCGACGAGTTGTTGCACCCTTGTGGAGGGTTTGAATTGTGCGAAGACCGAGGCGAACTCGAACATCAAATGAACTTATCCCTTGCGAAGAAACTGGACAATAAATATTGGTTTTGCACGTAAGAATTTGAGGAAAGGTTTCTATAATCAGACTTGAAGTGGAGGTCTAATATATATCGGGCAAAGAGTGGCGCTTCCACTTCTATTTGTAACCCCCCCGCTTCTACTTCCGCAAGCATATAAACGTTACTTTTACTTTGTAAAATCCATCGGGTTAATGGTATTCCCCGCCCCCCGGTAGCTTGGCCTTGCGCCAACCAGTGCTGATGGAGGCGTCCATCATCGTCCGACGGCGCCGCTGGTTACCGCTGTCGGAACAAATCAATTTACACACTGTCATGCAAGGTTCACGGCCACGTGTATAGGAACAGAAGTACTTGCGAAGAATTTCATATAAATTCCAGATTGAAACAAACTTCAATACTGACAATATGTGCAGTAACTTTGATTGTCCATTTTTTTATTGCTAAAATATTTTTAGAAGTTCGCCTCCATCAGAATTCCCTCTCCAAAATCTACATACTTCCCCATTTACGCCTGGTAGGTAATCCGGGCTCGCGGGCGGCCCCATTTCCCTGATTACCCGGTCCGCAGTGGGCTAAGGGCACGCTCCCGAACGCCGCACGTAGTTTTGCGTGACGTCAGGGCCACTCTGTGACGTTACTACACCGGCCAATTTCTTGGGCAATTACTTAGTTGGCTACAAAGTGATCTATAAATGATGGAATCGTACTTTCAACGTAGATTGCGAACGAATATTTCATTTATTTTTGATACATACGTAATAACTTTGAGATTATTGTAGACCGAAGGGTCAGGCTCCACTGAAGCCGAGCAGAGCTGTACTACTTTAACAACCAATAAGATTTAGTCTTTGACAGATTTGTAAAAAGCTGAGGGAGTTCCGTTTAGCTGCTGTGTGGAGGCTGAAACTGTCGTTACAGGTACTTTATTGGTGGTAGTGAGTAGCGTGATGTTCTGGCAACCCTGTACATATCATGGATTGTTTACTTCTACAATACCCAAAGTTGTCAGAATGAAAACAACCGGCGGAAACCAGCGCGTTCAGTTATTACCGATGACTGATGCATTTCCGATGGATGACTCGCGTTGTTAGCATTGGAGCTGTTTCACGGGATAGGTTTGTTGTCGTTGCATCAATCGGCATCTAAATACGTTTATTCTGATACTGATTGATGTATTTACTTAGCGCAATTATTACAAATGGAAGATATTCACGGCGGCTGAATCGAACGACAGGGTTTTGGGAGTCCAAGGCAATTGTATCAAAGGAAGTAGATAGTTTGTAGCCAAAGAAACTGAGTCATCAGAGTCTTGAATATTTCCTGACCCCAGCACAGCACCTTTCCGGTACTTTGAGTCTCAAAAGGCAAAAAGATATTCCGAATCCGGAAAAATCTTAGCTAAGAATAAAAACCCAACCTTGTCTAATAGCGGCAGTGTTTATTTACGCTATCCAGCTTCGTGATCTATATATTTAGTCTACAGAGCTTTAGATGCTGTTGACTCATAAATGTTATATGGCAATAATTGTGATTGTTCTGCAGGAGGCGGCGCCGGTGCAGTGCCGGCTCCCGGGGTCGCCGCCCCGCCTGTGGTCAACTCCAACTACCCCGGCCTCAGCGTTAGCTCCGTCGTGCCTGTACCTTCCGGTATCGCCGGTAAGTCGACCTTAACACTGATTGATCTATACGACCGGTTGATAAATCACAATGATGATTTTTGTCACAAAAAATATGCCAAAAAGCAAACAAAACATCTAAGAGTCCGTCTATTTCACCAAGAATAATTAACGGAACTTTGTCATGCGGACAAGTCCGGTTCTCTAACACCGAGCTCCTCTCCTCTCGGTGTGCGACCGACATGTGGTAGGGTTCTGATTTCTTATTTATACTTCTATTACTAATATTATGCAGATAAAAGATTTGATTGTGTGTTTGTTTATAATGAAACCCAAAAATACTGATTAGATTTTATAAAAACATAGGCTATATTTTATGTCTGTCGTAGGGCCAACGTTGAGCAACCCCGGCGACTGCCAGATGAGCCCCTGGAGCGCGTGGAGCGCCTGCAGCGTGTCCTGCGGCGCCGGCTACCAGCAGCAGACCAGGAGCGTGCTGGTGAGTCCAGTATACCTGTGCTGGATCTATTATACAAAGCTATTTTTATTTCAGTACAATTATTTTAACAGGTGATTCCGTCCATCATTGTTAACAACTTTTCCCATTAATGTATAGCGAAATCAGAAAAAAATATCATCCTCATAGAAATCGAAGTAGTCACGTGATCTAATTAACTACTACGAAATGTGATGTTTTTTCAAAATAATGCCTCTTTAAATATTTGTACTGAATTAAAAATAATAGTGTATAACGTGTTGTCTCATTTACTTCTGTTATCTTAGCGCGTTCCCGGTTGTGCTTCGAAGCGCGGTCAGCCTTTGCCCTCTCTTCATTATTTATAATACATTTAGTGCTGTAAACCGTAAAGTACGATTCACACTTGCGGCAGCGCGTCGGGCCGCTTCGGGGCGTATTTTACAATTTGCCAAAGGAAATTGAAACATCCATAAAGTAGTTAAGTGCCATATTAGCATGCAATTTACGCAGCTTTGAAGCCGACCGGCAGCGCTCGGACTCCGCGGTATACTCGCGTACGCGATCGGCTGCTCGACGCGGCTCGCGACTACTGCCGGCGTCTGATGATTGGCTCCATCATGCCTATGAAACTTAGAACATTGCAGATTCATTCACCGACGTTGCACCTTTTCACCCATAAATCATCAACCCAGATTCTGCCCAGTTTTTTCCCGTTTCTTTTACGATTAATATTTTCTTCCTCCAATGCAACTGCCAATAATACCACGTCCCATTCACTCATCATATATAATTAAATTACGCAACGTTAACACGTTAGCACTGAAACAGACTGACTGTGACGTGGTACTAGGATCGTGCCGTCGGATGCGCGCGCATGCCCTCGGAAATAGCCGTCAGGCGGCTCCGTTCGGCTGCCGGCGCGTGCGCGAGCATCCGAGGCGACGCGCTCTGACGCGACTCCTCAAGTGTGAATGGTACTTTATACGTTTAGTGCGTAATGAAAACTCTTGACTTGAGGATTGTTAAGTATGTAATGCAGACATTGTAAAGCTAAGTTTATCGATCTATAAATGTTTAATGTTTCAAAAAACCTCACGTTTGTGAGGTGCAATATGGAAAATGACTTGCCAGCACATGAACCCGTGTGAGTCGGCGATTGAACAGCACTTATCAGATCAGCATGCTCTGTTTGCATGGCATTACGCCGACAATGCTCGGCACACCGCTGATAATGTGGGAGCTATAAACATTTTATAGCCTCAACCCGTTGGCTTCAAGTATTTACGCGAATGGAATAACAGATTTCTCAATAAAACAACAAATCCCTTTGAAGGTTTTGTTTTGATCGTAAATGTTTCATTAAAAATATATGAGGTAAGAAAATGAAACATTTTAGAAATTGTTATTTTCTATTTCTTAAAATATTTCGAACGTGTAAAGGTACTTATAAGAAAAATGTTACATAAATTCAGGATAGAAAATTTTAGTATTGACTTTGTTTAAAAGTGTGCCAGCCCGTGTGTGTTTAAAAGTGAGCAGCAGTCGAGCCCTCTCCAGAGTTGTTGACACGCTTCCAGCGTCGCCTCGAGATGCTATCTTACAGACCTGGCTTTTGTGCTTTACACACCTCACTTTTTAATATTTTCTTTAAAATTATTCATATGAATTCACGTTAGAACTACTGGTGAGATTTAGTTGGAAAGTCTACTATATTAACTAATCTACTAAACTACGACAACAAATTTAAAAGGTGAATAATATCTTAAGCTTTGCATCTTCTTTCAGTTTTTCAGTTCTTGATGTTTCTTAAGTCTCTCTTTTAATTCTTTGTGTATTGATTATATCGGATTCGATCACGTCTGAATGAGGTGGAATAGAAAAACATGTTTTTTCGTTTAACGTAGGTAGAGTTAGAGTAGTTAGTTGTTTAGACTGGCAGAAAAAAAAAAAAAAACGTAGAATGTACCAGCTGCTTCTCTTCCGGCGCAGATCGTAAAAGCCGATCAAGGGAATGGGCGAGAATCTGAATCATTTTAATAGGCGATGCGGCATGCCGCTAGCACCCCATCACTAAACTAAAAGTCGATCATGTACCTAACTAGAATTTAACATTTTTTGTAACATGTTATATCAAAATAAAAAGATTAATTGCGTAGAAGTTCATCAAGATAGCGCGGAGCAGCCAGTCTCATTTGCATTTACAAGACTTCTGAACATCATAATCATTCAAGCTCCACTCGAGTGCGTCTTATGACAGTCGTTATCGTGTCGCAGGCAGTCGCTCGGACGATGTTCAGATCCTCATTTGATTCTATTGTCTCCTAACACGAAGGTAACCACGTCTTACCATTGGCGATGTTTTTGGTAATTCGTACTAACGAATATGTAATATACGTGTTATGAATGATCATCATGAAATACAATAGCTCAATTTCCACCTACTCATTTAACATGTTGACTCGTATACCGACATAGAATTTTAAAATACTGCCGTGTACGCTATAGTCGTAGGTATAATCGAATTAAAGTTTGTGAGTTTAGTGAGCATGGCGCACTAAGTGGCGATGGTCACGGCACCACTATTATTAGAATGTTTAGTTTTCAGTTGTTTACAATGTTTGAAAAACTCACAGCAACACAAACAACAGCGGAAGCTTTTTTTTCTAAACTTTAGACGGTTGTTTTCTTAGCTTAGTAGTAGTACAGCTTTGTCAGAAAAGAAGGGAACCTAAAACTTTTTAATGTATTTCAGGCTTTTCTTTAATGGAACTTGATTGCATGACACAATTTACTCTTCTAAATAGCTCCTTTTATCCTATGCTAGCGTGCTTGTCGAAATTAAAAAGTTTTTTATAACAATCGGGCTATATTTAGTGAAAAACAAATAACCCTGTGGTCGAATGTTGTATAGGTTGGTGGAAGTACTCGGCCACTTTTGGTTCTGATTTATTGATTGGTGAGCGCTGTGTGACGAGCGTGTTTGCAGGGCTGGAAACGGGTGCTGGATAGCGGCCGTTCACGTCGCTACCATCGACTTTTCGCGGTTAATTGCGGTTGACGTGAAAGGGCTAGTTATTTGGTTTAATTGTTTAATCGAAAAAGTGATAAACTATAGACCATCAATACCTGTTAATTGTAGCGGTCACGTACAAGTTTTTAATTATTTTTGAAGTAGTTTGTATAATGTAATGTAAACAAGACTAATGCGTTTTATGCCTGCTGCTGTTTAGATTTGCTCTTTTTTCTTCATGTTCTTTTAGCAAAATCCAAATACTTTATTCATCGTTGATAGGTTCCTATATCAATCAATGAATACACTGGATATTCAGCAATAATTGAGAGAATCATCACGGCGTGTAACCAGCCAGCTGGGAATCAGCTCACCTATGAGACCTATGAAACAAGCAAGTGTGAATCGATACTGAGTCACTGTTACTGCATCGAGGAGCGCGCTCGATCTGCCGTGGTACCTTTGTACAGCCTGAACTACCGTTAGCAACGTGTTGCGAAGGGGACCACACCACGTACCTGTAGGCAAAAGAGAAATGTTCAGTTTGCGAGCAGATTAACAAAAAATACTATACTAAATTCTCGAAGACAAGAAAGAGGGTGTCTCTGAAATTAACATTTATATACAGGATGACTTTTAAAACACCTGCCAAATTTTTGGAGCAAGTTAAGACCATGATACTGAACTACTTCCTATTAAAAATCGATAAAAAATTTTCGTCTTTCCATACAAAATCCTTTTGGCTGAGCGCTGATTTGTATGGGAAGGCGAATTTTTAATTTAGTTTTTCGTTAATTGTTTTTATAGAAAGTAGTTCAGTATCATGGACTGAACTCCAAAAATTTGACTGGTGGTTAAAAATTCAGCCTGTATTTGGAGAAATTCTTATGAAAATACATCGCGTGCTACGAGCGTAAGTACCAAAAATGTCGGTAAAGTCGTTTTAAAAATAATTTTTGTTTTCTTCTTATATATACTCTAGTACTATACTCGTAACTTCAGAGGCATCTATCCCGCGATAGGATACCAATAACAATTGTTGTTATTTTTATGCTCCAAATAAAGATTTTCTATGTCTATTTCTATAATTATCCATTTGTATGTATTCACATCGATGATATAGGATAGGTAGTCATTGTTCTGCTTATTTGAGTCATATTGTCAGGTAGGTACTGTGACATTCCTGACACAATATAGCCATCTCAATAGAGCAGTAGGGTCAATGTTGTGTGAAGTGTGCCGTGATTGCGGCGATCATCACTGAGCGGGCGGCGCTCGCAATTAATGTCAAGTTCGGTCCAGGTTGCAGGGCAAGGGCGGCCTAGTTGGCACTTTGACTTGTATTCAATTAGAAGGCAATCGAATTACCATTATGTGGTAATCAACACACACAGGCACAAATATATATATATTATTTGCTTTTCAGTGTCCATAAATGTACTGACTGACATGATGTGATGAAGATTTTATATGTCCTCTATAAAAAAATATTATTTGTATTGTGAAGAAGACACATTTACCTAATTGAGGGTGACAACACTACGAGTACAAGACATTGCTAACGCGCCATCAATTTCCAACTTAGTGTGGTATGAAAAACACGAAGAAAGCCACCGTGTCGTGCCTGCTTCATAGCACCACGCGCTTCTCAAAGGGCCGCAGCCCGCGTTCATCAGTGTTTTATAAATGCTGTTGTTTTGTTGCAGTCGGCCGCAGCGCCGGGCGGCGCGCCGTGCCCGCAGCGCACGCACCGCCGCCGCCGCTGCACGAGGCACTGCTGACACCGTCTGACACTCGTCACCTACCCTCACACCCACACTAACACTACTTTCCAGTGACATGACACATCTACCGATACACCGGGATAGAGGGCAGAGCAAATCGTTAAGTTCGCCTATTGTTCTGTACAATTTGTATTTGATGGACAATAAAGATTAAATAAATAAAATAAATCGAACAAAAATTTTCTTATGTCAAACAAAAAGCACAAGCATATACATAATAAAGATAGGTAGGTTTGTTTTAGCCTTCAGGACCAAAATGTTTGAATTCTTATTAGGTCTCTCTTTGCGATTCCACTGTGAGGACCTACCGAGTTTCATTGAATCTAACATTTTAATAACATTGTTTAACATATAGTAACCTAACAAGTCGAAAAAGCACAACCCGAGGATATATTATTAGCGAAAGAGCATTTTGATCTATCATGTGATTGAATCATCAGACCGATCGTATTTATATCATTGCTGACTTACGAGTGTAATCCATACTAAAGATATACCTACAATGCTCGAGTACATCGTGTCTTGGCTCTACTTAAGCATTTGGTCGCATTTAGTTATATATTTTTGTAAGCTATTTTAGTACAATAAAGAGCTTTAAGCATTCCTATCGCATTTTTTTTGCACTTGACCTCTTATGTCTATGTTTATGTCGTCACAGACCAAAGGAGCTGAGATCACCGCAAATATTCCACGGAAACCTCGTCAAACACGAGTTCTTGCAATGACTCTATAAGCGCTAGTTCAATAGAGACGTAAATTAGCAGACTGGATTCGCGTAGTTTTATTGCCATTTATATAATGGTCTTGAACGCTGACTAAGAATTAAATTAAGATTTGTAAGTTCCGTATAACCTGCTTATAATATCTCCCAAGACTATTAAAACTTTTAGTTTTGTTTTTTTATTTATTTATTTATGATTTAGATTTATGAGTTTTCTGTTTATTTATGAGTTATTTTTATCTTAGGATTTACTTTGCCTGCAAAGAAGTTATTCTATAAAGATCTACAACATGCAAGGTTGACAACAGCCATTTACTTGTCAAATTAGGGTATACTTTCTTATACAGACAAAAGTTTAACAGATTTTCGTTATTTAGAAGATTATCATGTCATAGATAGAACAATAATTAGAATGTATGTTATCAATAATTGGAAATCAAAGAATTTTATTACAAATAACATTTACCTTTGCGATGTTTCTGATATCAGAATATCAAATTAAATATTATTATTTTTAATAAGTTTAGTTAATATAATATTTATGACCTATAAGTTGGCCCTATTCTAGTAAAATGGATAAAACTTTCCCAGTGTTGGTCGCAGTTCTAACCTAACCTAACCTATAAGTTTGCCCTAACCTATATTATGGTAGCGATTTATAATGTATTCTAACTTATTATATGGTAAAAAGTTAGAATACATATGGAATATTATATGGTATTTAATTTGATTAAACAATGTTTTCACTTAATACTTCCTATATATAAATAATAATTTTCAGTAAAATAAAATTCAATGGAAGATTATACCACAAACAATATTCTTTAAAGAAATATTCTACTGTTTGATTAGTTTATTAAATGAAAATATGAGATTCTAAAATTCATTGAATTGTGTTTCTATAAATTGTGTTTCATTCAAGTAAATAGTCTTTAAAACAATAAGAATTAAATATTGTATGAAAAATTTTCTGTGAATCAAAATTCTATAAAATTTCAGTCTGTGAAACAAGGGGCACCCGTCAAATTACCGCACTACCCGGTAAAACGGAAAACAAATATTATGCTAAGCCCAAGAATCAAGAGATATACAGATTTGTGGATATACGTATGAACCATGTACATATTTTCCACCGTTTAAATTTGGTTAGACTAATATGTCAGCTGGTATGCCACTCGTGTGTGCTACGGTCACGTCGCCTCCGTGAGCAGAATTAGCGCATTTCAATGTCTTCCGTAGAGGAGGAGACACGCAGAGACTACGTTTTGTTCTTCCTTTAGATTAGAGTTTAGTAAAAAGTTATCCAAAAAATTGTCTAAGCTAAGACTTAAAATAGTCTTCTTAAAAATTTACTTGCAAAGACTTGAGATAATCTCACATTAGTAGTGACTAGAGTTGTCGATTTTTTAGTTCAGAGAAATATTGATTGAATGGCTACACTATAATAGCATAAAACTACGTAACGTAACTGCTACAGTTACCCTGACGATCTTGTAAGCTATCAACAATACACCGACTGCGAAGCTTTTAGCCATGGATTTAAGAGCGTTATAACATAACCGATTCACCGTTAACTGCTTGGCGAGCTTAGTTACAAAGTAACGAGCTGTACATATTGTTTCGCACACAGTCCAAGAGGGCGGTGTTGATTAATTGATAATAATAAAATTTTTTTTTAGTCTCCACTCAGTCAGTTTAGTCTCCAGTGTAGGAACATGACCCCCTCTGTACTGTGTGTGCCAGAGCAGCCAGAGGATTTGACCTAAACTCTCCACGCTGGTGGCAAGACGGGTTAGAGAGGTCTCACTGACTTTGTTTAGCTTGTATTTCCTAAGTCACCTACGACATCCACGGAAAGACTTGGAAATCCACGGAAAGAGTGGTCCTATTCTACTCTGGCGGGAACCAAACAGCTAAAGCGAAAGTGTGTATGGATGCCTGTATGAACGTTTTGAAATAAATTTAGCATGTAGATATCTTATTACCTAGATTAACACATAAGTGAGATACTTTTTAAACCGGGGAAATGAGAGGTTCCCGTGGCGTTGTCAAAAATTTTACCACAAATGCAACGCCACGGGCATCAACTTCTATAATATAAGGCAATTTGTACGTTGCTTATCATTTATGTAATTTTTCCTGTACATTTCAGCCTCACTAGCTTTTAGCTATTGTGTTGTTTGATGTATGCTGTGTGGCCACGCATCACAACATGCAGCAATGCAATTGGATTCTATGTCACGCGGCGCGGCGTGCCCGACATGTTTAGCAAATTATACTTATTGGTTTTCGAATTGCTCTCGTTACTCAGTGACCTAATGCTACTTACTCATTTCCCCTAGCGGTAACTGAGGCTGATTAACTCACACCTAAGACGTTTTCTTGAGACTATTACAGACAATCAGCTCTATTATTTATTTATTTATTTAATATTTATTGCACAATAATCTAACGATTATAATACAGTAGGTAAAACTTAATGCTAAGCATTGTCTACCAGTTCACCTTAGGGACGTAGCAGAAAAGGTAGTAAATGGGGTGCAAGTTTAACTAGGTACTTAAAACAAAGAAAGAAGACTGTTATATACAAATAATAAAACATATATAATTCGTTTAATTACATAAGATATATACACTATACATATATTCATATATAAATTCCATTAATCCATATACATATTTACATACTTAAACTTACATAAATATGAATACATAAGCATAAAATAAATATACTTACTTAAATTATTGCAGCAAAGCTTTTTCGCGATAGTGTCGAATTACTAGCATTTTGAAGTGATCCCGCGTCTGTGCTCTCATGATGTTATCGGGAAGGGCATTCCAAAGTCATTTGCCGTGACGGCAAAAGAATTTGAGAGAAATCCAGTACGGTGAGAAGGAATATTAAGAGTTAATTTGTCGGAAGAGCGCAGTACCCTGGCATGATTAGAGCATAGAAGCTGGAATTGAGACGTTAAGTAGTTAGGGGCAGAAAGATTATATAGTATACTATGAAGTTGACATAAAATGTGAAGGTTCTCTATCCTCAGCATCAGCTTATCAGGTCTCTTCAGTATCAGGTCATCAGCTATATTTACATTGGCAAGTGCTGTCCGATAAAAATGATTGTATTTAGTCTTAGTCTCCTAGAGCTACAACTTATAACTCTAGCGTCTCGCAGATACTGCTTACCAGTCTCCTTATATTTCTTAGAATCTATTATCTTCTTTAAAAGTCGGTCAAACTCGGCAATATGCACCTCACGTGCAGGTTTAATGGCTCGCAGCCGCAAAACATTCATTTCCTAAACTCGTAATTCTTTCACTTTTAATTAGCTCTATTGATCAGCTATGTAGGTTGATGTTCACTGGAATTTTCATCTAGGTATCAAAGATATAAAAATGTAGAAAGAATTCCTATTTTGTCTTTTATTGTATAGAAATGAGAGAACCTGCCTTTAAGACTTACTTACATTAGGAACATTTTTTTCCGTTGTTCAACATGTTAGCTAGAAATAATAATAAATTAACACCATTCTGTGTGTACTCGTATATATTGATTATAGGTACAGAGAATTTTCTTATCATATTGCCAACTTCAACTTAAAATATGAAAAAATCTTGTTATAAGCCACCTTTGATGACACTAGGTAAGTAATATTACAGTGAACACATTTGTTTTACGCCATATGTGTGAGTCCTACAGGTAAATAACATATAATTGGCCTCAGCTGTGGCAACATGACCTACCACATATTACGAGTATAGAGGGATCTCGAAGGTTGAGACCAATATACTTACAGTAGGTGAGTAGAGTGTTCGAGCGCCGATATGTGGTGAGCGGTACAGTCAGACAGACAGACCATATGTAACCTTCTATATGTGGGTCTGTAGTTAAACAAGAATACTATAAATACTTGTAAACATTATACCTGTACCTTCAGCGACGAAACACATAACCCTCCTTTTGGCTGCGCCACGCCGCCGTAGTCGGGTAAAAATCGTATAATAAATCAATCATAGAAACTCGGATCAGCTGATCGGCCACAACACATGTATGGGAGGCCAAAATTATTATTTTTCATAATTCAATTATGTTCCTAGGGGAAAGTTGTTCAGTATCATGGCCTGAATTCAGCCTTCAAATAGTTACAATACTAATACAATAATAATTTGTTAGACCCGTGTGGTTACGGGTTACCCGTGTGGTTCCTGGTTAGAATAAGACCACTCCATCTCTTCCTATGGATGTCGTAAGAGGCGACTAAAGGACAAACATCTCGTGCTACAATTGTATTCCCAAGGAGGATTTACTTCGGGCGGCGGCCGGTTGTAAAACTTTTTGCACAAATACACCAAAGAGGGTTGACATCAACCCTCTTTGGTGTATTTGTGCAAAAAGTCGGCGGGCGGCGGCCGGTCGTAAAACTATAGCCAAATCATTTAAACTGTTCCGGCTATTTCTTCTCCATTTTGCAAGGTCTTTGGCATCCTTGGGTGACCATTGACATGTGCATGTTATATTTGGACTTTTGGAGAAGAAAAAGCGGGAAAGCGCACCCCGGGTTCCGAAGCAGCACAGCTGAGGATGCAACCGGGAACGCGCGTAGCCGAAGAAGAAGAGTATAATTTGTTAGACCCTGTATCATCATCATCCGAGCGTATTCCCGGTTGCATCGTCAGCGGTAACGCTTCAGAGCCCGGGGTCCGCTTCCTCACCTAGGCGATTTGAAGAGATTACTAGTTTTTAGGGTTCCGTACCCAAAGGGTGCAAACGGTACCCTATTACTGTGACTCCGCTGTCTGTCCGTCTGTCCGTCTGTCCTTCTGTCTGTCCGTCTGTCACAGGGCTCTATCTCTTGAACCCTAATAGCTAGACACTTGAAATTTTCACCGATTATGTATTACTGTGGCGGCTATAACAACAAATACTAAAAATAAAAAATATTTAAAAATTAAAGGGGGTCGTCATACAAGAAACATGTTTTTTTCAGCGTTTTTAACTTGATCTTTATAATGGCATTAAATAGATACTTGAAATTTTCACCAATTATGTATTACTATGACCACAATAACAATAAATACTAAAAATAAAATAGAGTTAAAAATTAAAAGGGGTCGTCATACATGAAACGTGTTTCTTCAGCGTTTAAAACATTGTACGGTGGTACGGAACCCTTCATGTATGAGTCCGACTCGCACTTGCCCGTTTATTTTACACAGAGCTACTGCCGTCTGACCTCCGCAACCCAGAGGGTAGACCAGAACCAATCCTAGTTTTTAGACCATGTATATGGTGGTTTAATGATGTCGTACTGATGTCAGTACCACAGTACAGGGCAGGGCATACAACATTACAAAGAATTCATTGGAGAGAAATACAATTTTATAACTATACTTACCTTCGATTTATTGTTCATATCGGTAAATGCCATACGTTACCTTTATTTTATTGTTCAATAAAACAATTAAAATGTAATAAAATTCTGTGTTTATTTTCCAGCGCGATTTTACAGGCTTTGCAGCTGAAATCAATATGGCGATGCAATAAAATTGGCGTTGACGCCAGCGGCCGTAAACCGCGGGTTACGTGCTTCATGAACTACTGTACGCCCTGACACGCCCGCGCCGGGAACGACCACTTGCTTGCTTTATTGCCCTTGAGCATTTCAAGGGCAAGTCCTCATCACAAAATAAAAACAGAAGGTACCTACTTAATCCTGTTTATGTGTCAAATTTCATGACATGTTTATCTGTCGATAAATATAGAATCAGTTAAGTTGATTTTAACAGGTGAATGGTTGGTTGGTTAGGATATATTTGAGCTGGTTAAGCTCTAATAAATAGTGAAAAGATTAGCTCTATAATCTAAATGGTACATAGTTATGTTACTTATATTATGACTGCCTCCGCGGGCCAGTGGTCAAGGCGTTTGCCTTGTGATCCGGAGATCATGGGTTCAAATCCCACTGGGAAGCACACTTTGCGAAAAGTTGTTTCCAGTCTGTTTAAGATATTGCAGGCTTGAATCACCTGATTATCCGAAAAGAAAGATGATTCCGTGCTTCGGAAGGCACGTAAAGCCGTTGGTCCCGAACGCCATCTAACGTTTGTACCTATCCTAGAATTGGTTCTAATCTACCCTTTGGGTTGCGGAGGTCAGACGGCAGTCGCTCTGTGTAAAAAACCAGTAACCTCGTCGAATCACTAGGTAAGGTAGCGGACCCCGGGCTCTGAAGCGTAACCGCTGACGATGCAACCGGGAATACGCTCGGATGATGATGATGAGTTATGTTACTTATACTTGAGACATGAGATGTTAAACATTCTAATAAATCAAGTAGGCACCATTAATTTACAAACTATGCGGCTAAACTTTACTCCTAATAAAATTTACATTAGCATCATCAACTCTTTTTTAGTCTCCACTGCAGGCGCACGACCCTCTCTGTACTACCTGAGCACTATATTAGCCAGAGCAGTCAGAGGATTTAGCTTACACTCTCCGCGCTGGCCAGACGGGTTGAAGAGGCCTAATTGGTGTTTATAAGCTTAGTTTAGCTTGTGTTTCCTAAGTCGCCTCCTACGACATCCACAGGAAGACTTGGAGTGATCCTATTCTACTCGGCCTGGAACCACACGGCTAAAAATGAATGCTACATGTAGTAGTAGTACAATACATGCTAGGTACCTAATACGAGTTATAAAGTGTGGGTACAATTCTAAGAGTAAGTAGGTATTATATTCGCTAACATTGTCGTTAAAATTTCAGTGCACCGCAGCATGGGAGCCGCCAGCTGGACGTGGGGATACCACCAGCCACTTGATGTTTCATTCATCTACTACACCGCATGCTTATGAATTCGTAACGTCTCCGTGACGGCCACTGTAACTTATGGAGGGCGGCGGAGTGAACGTGCTTGTAGCCGGTACCGTATCATTTTCTGCCGTTTGACTGTGTGTAGATATGGTATTTTACGCTGCAAGAAAAATATAATTTAGAATTTGGAAGCGTATTTAGCTAATGGCTAAGTATTACTCAATTAGAGCGACTCGACACTGACCTCACAAGGATACACTGCTGTTTGTTACCATCTATGATTCAACCCACTATTACTTCATGCCAATTAGATATCCATCGATAAAATACTTAGCAAGCTGAACACTGAACAAGGCGTGTTAGATATTCGCCAGCGCGCAGGTCACGCGTTTATTTTTGTAGAGTTCCCTTAGGTACCTTAGACTTTTCCATAAAAACGTAATCTAGCTTTTATTTTCAAATGAAATGTGAGTTTTTGGCAGTATTTTGTTATTTTTAAACAAATTGCATATTCATATCTAGCCATTTAACTAGTTTTCGACTGTCAAAATATGAACTTGAAAGAAAATATAAGGGTGTAGGTAGAAGTTTTCCATGATATGATACACTATATTTTGTTTCAACTTCATATTTTGACTGGGAATCCAGGTAAATGCCGAGATAATCGAAATCATTACAGCTACACTACGTTGGTATGGGACAGTCTAATTCTGTCTAGGGTAAGGGGACTCTTATGGACCTACGTTTTTTATTATTTCATAGTTAAACATACCTACGTACCTTCTTATATTTATTTTTCTAGTATAATATCTTCTTATACTTTAACTCATTATTTTAAAAAATAACATATCTAAATTGACATTGTTTTGATTACATTGTACTTAGAAGAGAACTACTTAAAAAATATATTAAGTAGGTATCTTTATGGCTAGTTAAAGTAGACTTTGAGATACCACATTGTTACATTATAACCTGTGACATCACCAGAAATTCGGCTTAATAACTCTAGGACAATGCTCAAGTTTAAATTTAATTCGTTCTTATATGAGCTCTATCGCTGGCTACCAACATTAGGATCTGTGAGTTCATCTACCCATTTTCCTCAATCAAAGTAATTAATCGTTATTTTAATATGTATTTTAATATGTATGAGATCATTAATTTAATATATGTAAGTACATATATTAAATTAATTATGTACTTACATATATTAAATTAATGATCTCATACCCAGCAGTTATTAAACAGCATTATGTGCTTACCTACCTAACTAAAATAACTACATTGTTATTCTGACAATGAGTTTTTTGCGGCGTTATTATAAATAGGTATTGACCCTGAAAATTACTTCCGGTATCTGCTTAATATTAATGTTATTGTAGCATCATTTACCATCCACATAAGTGTTGGGACGGATTCCAAAGTTAGATATCGTAATTTCCTGTAGGAAATGAAAAATTATAAGTAGGTAGTTTAATGCGATACATACATATTGTGTGATTTATCTCCGGAAATATTTATTTTAAATAGGCAACTAAGTATATTTATGGATTGTTCTCATTGCGTACCTATATGATAAGATTGATCGTCATTTCAATTTTTTATGACAATAGCAGGAATATGCCATGATGTACTTAAACAGGCAGATTTCCAGTGCGCATTTTTTTACTTATTAGTAATGACAACCACTTCCCAACACGGCATCGGTATGAAACATTTAAATTCTCCTTTCGTATTTGATCCATATGTTTATTCGGGAATGTTGTAGTAAACAGAAAATCCGCGCTAATATCGGTCCTGCTTTTGTTTTTTGTTGTTTTTGAGTAATTGATGGAAATCATCTCATGCATAATAGTATTTACTCTGTCGAACAAGTGTACCGTCGTCGGCGAGCGCGGCGGAGCGTGAAACCTATTTGGTTATCTACCGGCTGTCTATTGTCTATGACGGCTGTGACGGGCAGAGACAATGTGTGGGCAACCAGCGACCAGCGACAAAGAGCAGGAACGGGCTGTTAGCGATTTACATGCTTCTCAAGGAAGCGACGACGATTCCGCGATTTGACCAACTCTAGTTCTATTCTTACAAATATACTTTTTTTTTAAATATACCAAGTACCAGGTAGGTATAAGATCCTACCCGGTGATACTTAAGTGGTCTCGGATGTCTGTAAATCTTCAGCTTAAACAAACACGTTGTTTAAGCTAAAGAAATCTATGTAAGTAAGAACCACGTTGTAGCCACGCGGAAAATACCATGACACTATTAATTCCTCAACTTTAAGCACGTAGGAGGAACCTCCAAAAAAGAATTACCTAACTAAGTTTCTTTATCGAGTGCACAGAGTCACTTGTTACATAGACACATATAATATAAACAATAAGTAAGTCCAGTAGAGTTCTTTTGTTTTATTATTAAAATAGAGCCAAGTTTTTTTTAATAGACTCGAGATATGTTTGCAAGAACTTAGCAGCTGGAGATCCATACATAGTCTCTTCTCTGGTTACCCTCCATGAGAAACAGGAATTATTACATGTAGCTACAAAACAGGCTAGTCCAGGCAGGAAAAACTATCTTAAACACATAGCTCTCTATTTCTATACATTTTACTGTATCAATTTAAACTATGCGGTCGTTTGTATATGGATCATTTGAAATCGCCAAAGCGATGTAAGTTTAGGGTACGAACAAGAAACTAGAGCAGCTTTGTTTAGCACAGATGTTGTCATGTTATAAAAAGCTTTGTGGTTTTCCAGGACCAATGTAGAGTAGATAATAGGTTTACATTTGTGACTGAAAATAACAAATGATAATTAACTAAAAAGTAAAAGAATTGTCTCTAGTCAACGCACATAATTAATATTTGGATATAAAAAAACTAGTATTTATTTTGTGAAATTCATTCGAGAATATCTTATACAAAATTGTTAACTTATACATAAGGAAAAATCACCTCCAATAAGAGATGCTTACCTATAATTAATAAAAAAAATGACTGACCTTCCAAATATTTTATCTTACATTTTCAAAGAGCAAGTGGTGACACTTGCTCTTTGAAAATGTTGTTGACAATTGTACTTGCTTGCAAAGTGAGATGCCAGTTTTAAAAGAGAAACATATTTCGTCTCCCGACGATACATATGTGAATTATGTCATAAGGTGAAGGCTGCGGACCTGACCGCCGCGCGCCACGCCATCCCATGACGTCAGCGACACACCGTGACGTCACCACGGGAACTCGACCCCGTCTTTATGGCCTGGAGACGCAAACGACATCCTACGACTCTGTTTACTAATGAGTAATAGTAAGATGTGCTAACAGCAACACATTAAACCTGTCTGCAGTAAAGCGAGTAAAGCTTTTCTCATACGTTTAAGAGTGCTGTTCTTACCCGGCTCTACCCACGACTGTTTCACCCCCTTGCTTTACCTACCATTCGATTCTTTTTCTATTTTCACACCCCTATCATGCTAAACGTGGCCTTTGAGTCTAACGGCCGTGGGCTCTGTCTTCCCAGTTAAGAATAAAGACATCTGTGCTCTACCAGTATTGAATCCGTATGTATCCATAATGACGCTTTTTCAGCGTCATTGTTTTCAATCTCATAGAGAATTACACACACCAGGTGACCTCATATCACGTCTAATAATGTGGGGTAAAAATTAGGTTTCTGTCTCATATAAGTCAGAAGGAGGAAACCCAAGAAACGCCTTTCTTGACGTATCCAAGGACCCAGGATACTGAATATCGTGCGAATTAGAAGAAATGGCGGAAAAAGGATCCCCAGATTCGAAACAAAGCACAGAGAGCTAGGATACAATACTACCGGGGAGATAAAATTACGCTGTCTTCAAGTCAAAATCTTATTTATCTGTGGATGTTTGTATCACTTGATGATTGTCATTTATTTCTTTTGACTTCCTTAAAGTTGTTGACGTTAGATTATTGACTTACAGCTAAGTTGTATTGTAATACTCACCTAAATATGGTCATTAAATAAAGTATGTAGGCTAAAATTAGCATGTTAGTGGATCAACAAAACAAAATAATCACAAACAAGTTCCCCTGGTACATACCTACCTAGACAGGTAAGTACTCGTCTGGTACTAACAATGCCTCCCGAGACCGGTCCAGCTGGATCTGCCGGCTGCCCGGCGCTGCGCAGGCGCCGGTTGTTCGTATCATTTAGATTTTACATGTAAGAGCCTACCACAACAACCAGAGTCTATCGCTGTCTTTATGTGATTCTTGTACAGATTTCCCGCGCATGGAAAACCACCTCTTTTACATATGCTTGCTGCTTCGGAGCCTGAGGTGCCCGTTTTGAATTTCTCTTAGTGCAAAGATATGCACTTTCTTGGTCATTCAAGGATACCGAAATCAGCCCTCTTTAGGATTGCAGTTGTAGCACGGGTTGTTTGTGCTAGTCAAGACTTTTACAGGTAGAGATGGAGTGGTCATATTTTAGGTCTAGGAGTCATATTATCGGACTCTATATTATCAATGTCAACTGATGGTCAGACATACAGAGCCTGTGATCGGCAGCCAGAGCAGCCGTCGTCAGCCATTAGTCGCGCTCCATCGCTCGCCAACGAGCTGGTGTGACCTTCCATTCGTTCCGGAAGCGAGGTAATCGCTATATCGCTGTGGTAAAACATGCTTAAATACATGTCTCATTGGCTTCCGCCCGCGTATACAATTACCTTATAATACCTAAAATACCTTAGTTATGGTGATTTGAACTGGAATGATTAACTTAGAATCGGCACAGGACAATCAACTTTTCACACAAATTTATTCCCAAAGAGGGTTGACGCCAGGCAGGCGGCCGGTCGTAAAACTATAGCCAAATCGTGGTAACTGTTCCAGCTATTTCTCGCACCCGGGCTCCGAAAAAGCAACAGCTGAGGTTGCAACCGGAAAGATTACTAAAAATAAGGTAATAAAATATTATACAGTAGTTTTTCTGATAGTTGGTACCACCCGGTATAGATATAGCCAAAATTGACACAGGAAAACAATCCCCGCGAGATATTCAGAAGCTACAAAGAGAGGTTTGCAAAATACAGTTTCTTGAATTAAAATTATACGGAACTAGGTAGAACAAACCAGCTGTGTAACAGCTGGCTGATCTGAACGGTTGTTGAGTATTTTACACTAGTAAAAACTTGATTTGGTTTCTGTAGTCTAATTATCTTATTCAGAAAATATGAAAAGAACTTCGCAATCGAGTAAAAAGTGTCACAATCACAATAGATAATGAGCGAACAATGAGCCAAGTAATGTTTTTGCGCTCCAAGGCAGCTCGTCTCAAGGTCTGCCAGTGTGAACCACTTCGTGAGTCACCAGCACCACTCATCGGCAACCACTAACTTTACAACTATATATTTATGTAAAGGTTTAAGTTCTACTTAAGCTTACGTATCTTACTCAATTTTCCATGATATCGTGTAAACAAATTTATGATTACGCCTGAGAAATTATTTCTCATATAGATGAAATAGTTAAACTTTTTTCTATCAATTAAAACTTCGCAAGTCGTAGTCAGTGTAACGACGAGTGCGCCGGCGCATGCAGGTCGACGTCACGGCGGGCGCCTGCGCTCCGGACACAATGCTTGCTCTTGAACTGGGACTACAATGCATGTAGCTGTCCATCTCGACATTTTATAAGAGAAAACCTCAGAATTTTTAGCAATAGTTAAGATAATGGGCGTTCGGACTTCTGCGTGGGCGGCCAATTACACTCGAACTAATTTCAAGGAGAATCCAATCTATGTTTATTTAGGATTTTATTAGTCTTTCTGATTTATTAGATACACCTACTAGTAGTGCTATAATATAACGGGCAGCTACGCGTTAAGTATAAGTAGTAAATATATTATCTTAGCATTAGGTAAGAAGGTCGGTCCATTGTAACATTAATATAGTCCAAGTAGCCTACTTTATTTAGTAACAAATCAAAATATATAAAACAAATTAATAGGTTGGCTTTCTGTGACTAATATGGTCCAAAACACTTTAGATCTGAATTTTTTTTTTCAGAAGCAATGCACAAAACCACGTGGTCGGATTTGGCTCTGAAATATGCAAAATTTTCCCGCTAGGGGGACAAAAATGTCAAGATGAAGTTACATAGAGTTAATAATGTGTAAACGGGACAATAGATGTAGGTAATCATAAATTGTAACGTAAAAGCTTACTTGTTTCTTTTCGTCAAGACTTCCAGTCCGCGATACTTATTAAAATTTTCAAATCAATCAAATCAAAGAATTATTTTGTTTAAATTATTAATTCTGAATTAAGGCCTTGGCAGACGTCATTATAATGTACTTAACACTTTAGTAGACAGGCTATCAGTAGAAAAAGGCTAAAGTCGAAAATACAGTAGTGTGCGTGAATGCAAGACGTTTATTTAAAAAGCGAGTGTAAATATATGTGAAATTCAAATAGCACTTTCTAAAAAATCCAAGTTATAGTTATTCGAATCTTGCGTAAAATTTATTACTTTTTCAATTTATTAGTCGACCTCCGTGGCGATTCCTTAACACGCTAGTCCGTCACTCGGAGGTTCGATTCCCAGCCAGGGCAAGTTGGTAAATGGCCTTTTTTAATTTGTCTTGGTTCTTGGGTGTTTATTTTATCCCATCAAAAACATAAATGTAAAAATGCCAAGTTCAAATTCCGACAAAACAATTGAAATTTAAATAGCTGCCAAGTTATGTAGGTAGAGAAAACTGAAATTTATTCATAAGAATCTCAACATTTGACTTGGACAACATTAAGATTGAAAACACGGTCACCCATCCTAACTGTAACCAAGCTAGAAGTTGCTTAACCTGTAAAAGCACGGTCATTCATCCATCAATTTTTGAATTTATCGTATGCGAAGTGGAGCGAAATATTTGCACAAGTGGTTTTGATTACTCGTATTTTGAAATTTGTTAAAGCGCAAATGACAAAGAACCCTTAGAATAGAGAATCTGTTTTGTTTCACGCAGCTTTTTAGGGTTCTGTAGTTAACAAGAAAACCTTATAGTTTCGTCATGTCTGTCTGTCTATCTGTCCCCAGTTTTACTCATAGACTATTAGTACTAGAAAGCTGTAATTGGGCATGGGCATGGATATGTGGTAATAAAAACTTGAAAAAAAAAATGTGTGGTGTGAGACGTCGTTGAATAGGTCTTTCAAAAATATTGTAAGATTATGAACACCCTTTTTCGTTTTAGCAATCCGTTTGTGAAATATTTGGTTTTTGATTGCAAATTTTTGTTAGAATCATGTGTCTTCCCTCTCTGTTAGTTAAACGGTTGTATATGGACACTTAAAAAAAATTCACGGCAGTAGTATATAACGTCTCCCTGTACTAAAACTAATTTAAGGTGGATTCAGTTCATGATACTGAACAACTTTTCCTAAGGAACACATAATTAAATATGAAAAGAAAATGTTTGCTTTCCATTCGACCTCCGTGGCGTAATTGTTAACACTCTAGACCGCTAATCCGGAGGCTCTGGGTTCGAGCCCCAGCCAGGGCAAGTTAGAAAATGGTATTTTTTCAAATTGTCCTGGGTCTTGGGTGTTTATCTATGTATGTATTTATCATAAAATATAGTATCATTGAGTTAGTATCCCATAATACAAGTTTAAAACTTACTTTGGGGCTAGCTTAATTAGTGTGATTTGTTCTTACATTACCATACATATATTACATAAATATTACATTTTGCCAAATCTTGTGTGTAAGAGATCAAAAATAATTTTTGTATTTCGTTTGTTCCTTGGTGAATGTTGTTCAGTATCATGGACTGAATTCAGACCTAAAGTTAGGCAGTTGTTAGTAACATAAAACAAGTAGGTACTGACTACAGAACCCTACACTGCACGTGGCCCGTCACGGCACGTGGCCGGTTTATTTTGGCTAAGTTGAAATTTTAGGGAACCATAGACAAATTTATGATATTTCTGTGTAAATCAATATTACTTACCGCTGACATGACGTTCTCAAAAATACAATCAAATAGTATTTTACGCGAGCGGTGACTTGGAAAACTACACGTTTTGAGTTCCACTGACAGAAAATGTACACATTTGAATTTTCTTTGTGGAACAATACGTTTAGCGACCATCTGCAATCGTAACACCTTTCACTTCTATTCACCTTATTATGTAAGTACGGAGGGTAAAAAAGGATTGCACGTTGAACAGATCAACAGTCTTGGCGTAGCAGCTGTACGTGCTCAATCAATGACTTGACTGTTTGATTTTGTACAATATTTTAACGAATCAACAAAGAGCACTAAAAAGAAATCGTTTCCTGAAAACAGCTAAGAAAATTGGTTGATTAATGAAGCAGTAATTAGCATTATTGCACCCTTTTATTTTTTATCTTCTAATAGGTTTTCCTGTAATCTATAGGTAAAGAACTATTAACTGTATATTTTTCAAAAGATTGGGTTCAGTGGTTTCGGAGATAAGTGTATTTTTATTCAAAAATAACTTCAAAAACACCAACTTAAGAAATATAGAAAAATATATTGAATATTATCATAAAATACTCTTTCATTTGATATTTTACGCGATATAGTTTACAAAACCCTTTTTTTAATGTCTCATTTATCTCCCATAAAGTGGCCCCATTTTTTATTTATTTATTCATTTACCTACATTTTACTTCCGTCTTTGGGTCACAAATTTACATT
The DNA here is from genome assembly GCA_963576875.1 of Acrobasis repandana. NCBI lineage: Eukaryota > Metazoa > Arthropoda > Insecta > Lepidoptera > Pyralidae > Acrobasis > Acrobasis repandana. The sequence continues at coordinate 24,049,358 of OY756218.1, read as the reverse complement.
ATGTGCACCACATTTCAATTGAATCGGTCCAGTAGTTTAGTAGGGGGGGGGGGGGGGTAAATTTTCGCCCATTTTCTTAAATAACTTAAAAATACCGATCTAAGAAATAATAAAAAATAAATATATTTAAAATTGTCATAAAAAGTTCTTTCATTTGATATGTCACACGATTTTGTTATCAAAACTTTTTTTTTAATGCCTAATTTACCCACAATAAGTGGCCCCCTTTTTTAAATTTCATTTATTTACATTATACGTCTATTAGGTCACTAAGTTACATAAGTGTAGGTACTAAATCTCAACTAAATCATTCTAATAGTTTCGTAGCAAATTGGCTGTGACTTACGGACAGACAGACAAGCGAAACCCTAAAAACAGTAAAAACACCGAAAAAATCGGTTCCTATACAAATTTCCCGGGCGGCTGCACACTTTTGTATAAAAATGCAGATTTTTTTTTGTTTTTTGACTGTTGTTTTAATATCATTATACTATACTAGCAGTCCATCCCGGCTTCGCCCTTGGTACACACAAAGCCTATGTCACTCGGGGATAGTGTACCTTTCCAACGGTGAAAGTTTTTTTTAAATCGGTCCAGTAGTTTCGGAGCCATGTAATGCAAACAAACAAACAACCAAATCTTTTCTCTTTATTATATTAGTGTAGATAAATAGCCTACTATAGCCTGCCTGCCAAGCCAAGTATAGATCTAGTATAGCCTGTGGTTCGATATATTACGCATAATGTCAATTCGTATTTTGATATACATTCATGGGGAAAAGTTGTTCAAAATTTCAGACTGAATCACCCCTCAAAATAATTCTAAAACCCTAATTAAACAGCACCTTTTATTACAAAAACAGTTAATATGATTCCGCGACCCGAGAAAGTTCCAATCCGATTTTCACCTTAATCGCCAATTAAAAAATATAGGTAATAAATCAAACCAAATTATTTTTTTTATTTTTTTTTTTTTTTTCAATAAAATTAAAAAAAAAAAATGTGCGATGCCGTATCTGCGATAGCATTACATCTTTACTTGAACGTCAACAAAATGTCAAAACTGTACCATAGTGTAGCAAAAGTATGACATAATTTGGCAGTTTGTACATAGTTTTTTATTGAAATATTTTAGACTGTAATGCAATTTTACGTAATTTGAAAATGGATTTTTTTGAAAAATTCGACACGGCCTCCCACCTGAACACCCGGCGGGCAACTGAATTTGTATGGAAGAATCATGGCCGCCATTTCAGAGATTTCTGTCAAAAACGTTGCAAAACATCCAATTTTTAAAATTATTATTTTTATTATTGCGTGATTGCATTGTAAGCAAATATTAAGAATAATGTTTTAAAATAGCCTTTATTTTTATAAAATATGTGCAATCCCTTGTTAGAATATTTCTTTACGCAGAAAAACAAGCCAGTTTGTAGCAAGATTTTCTAAAATATTTCTTTCAGGTTTCTTTACAATTATCTTACTTTTTCTGAATGAAAATTAAAAAAATACGATTTTCGTCTACTGGCTAGTCTATTCACCTATAACTAGGTATGTAATTTTCTTAGTGGTCTTTTCTACTTAAGCCATAACTATTGCCCGCGCAAAGTGCGTTTTGCATGTTTTTGGGTAAATTCAATGCTTGTTTTTAGGAAAACTACAAAATATTTTAAAAAATCCTTTTTTTCGTCTACTGTCCCAACTCTTCCTCTATCTATGTGTATACATTATTTGACTTAAATCAAACGCTTTCTGTACAAACTTGTTGCCCGCGCAAACCCAGTTTACATGCCGACCCTTAAATATGGCTATTACCCATACTTGTACCCAACTAAGTTCTTGCTCGGTCACCTGGGATATAACTCATTGGAGGTGCGAAGAATGGTACAACAACTCACCATTTGCCTCAAGGTTCTAAGAGGTTCCGTCGACTGTCTTCTTTTACACAATCTTTTGTGCGCGCTGTTTGTGCCTAACGAACTCGAGATCCCAGTGGATAGACATGGTCGTAGCCGGCCTCATGACATCTTCCATGTTGACAGGGGCCACACGACATCGCGCGCGATGTCACCATTAGTACGACCGCTGGACAACCTCAATGCACTACGTCGCGCCAACACTAACTTTGATTTTCGTTTTGACAACTGGTCAACCATTGTAAAGGCTATATTGACTTATTGTGAAAATCTGTGTGACCAGTGGTTTAACAACAAAACTGCTGATAGCGATGATAGTGAATAAGTGACATTTAGTACGGACGGACAAACATGTATTTTGACTTATTTTAATTATTATTTCTTTTTATATTTTATTTTTATATTGATTAATTTTTGATAATAATAGATTGTAATGCATGTACGTATATTTAATTGTAATGTGTGATAAATGTAATTGGTGTAAATCGTTTTTATCACAATAAAATAAATAAACAAAATAAATAAACAAAAAAATTGTGCGACAATTCGTAGCACAATATAGCCTAGTAATTAACCAATTAATAAAGATTATTTTATCTCCCACAGCTTTTTTTGTAATGACTTTATTCTTGTAGGAAAACACAAATTAGGTAATCAATATCAACATATAGAGTTGGTAAATTGACATCGGCGGACTTATCCCATAATGGATCCCATCCAGTGTCAACCGGCAAATAAGTAGATAGGACAATTATTGTTGAGTAAGTATTTAAATTATCTCCGAGTAGCAAATTATTATTTAATTAGAATCAATTGATTTTACTGTGTACAATGTCACCAGGTATTTCAGTTCACCAGGTCTCCATTCCAAAGAAAGCTACAATTTGTAGCAGTGTCAATACAAAATAGGTCTTCTACACACAGGAGATGGTAATTATCGACCATAAACGCTTGCCCCTGTCTCTACACAAGTTTTGAGTAAAGCCTCAAAGATTTGGCTTCAAGTCGCCTTAAGGCAGACCTTCAGAACACAGGCACGCACGCACAGTCACGAATTGTCAAAATTGCAAGGTCTCGTTGCCAGATTATAGTTTGTAAACAAACTTCGAAGTCAACTATAGGAACCTATATCATTTAGTTACTTGGGCAATGCAGTTAGGTTTTAATTATTATATATAATTTTTTTAAGGTTTTAAGTACCGCTGTAATACGAATTTCATTATGAATCAAATAATATAATGGTTATAAAACTATATATTAGATACCTATTCATTCAATTCAAGTCTTACGACTATTACCACCTGAGATTACCACTGTTCTTAATTAGGTACAAAATGGTTTTTTTTCCTTTCAACTTTGAACCGAAGATGAAAATCAAACATTTTAGTAAAAATAGGCTACTCGTAAATGTAGTCGTAATTTAAGTAGTTCACTAAAATGAATTTCTATTTCGGGGAAATTAGGCGTGTCATTAGGTAGATAAAGGTATTTCATGTCCTAATGTTATTATTACAGAGCCGATCCCTGCTATAAATATAAGGCATGCTTTGATTTATGTAGTCAAATCGAGCCTGAAGGTCAGCGGCGATCGAAAGCTTGGAATAGACAATGCGTGAGTGAGCGTCATTATGTCGGAGGCGGCGCGGCGCGGTGCGGTGCGGCGCGGTATGGACTGATTTATCGGATGTCCGGGTGTACAGACACTCCTTACATTATTTTTTTTTCAGGCTGAAGACTACCTGTCTTGCGGATAGGTGAAGATATAGGCAAATGGCCTTGAAGTGTGAAATAAATTGTTAACTCGTAAATATGGTGATAATTTCCATATTGCTCTTCGTCATGCACTAGATAGCCCTTTAAATTATTTTATGAACTGCCATTGAAACTATTATTGGTGATCCGTCTAGCTTTAAAACTTGCCGTGGCCACTTTTGGCGGAGGCAAGTTTTAAAGCGGAGGCAAGTTCATAATATAATTTAAAGGGCTATCTAGGGCATGACGAAGAGCAAAATGGAAATTATCTCTATATTTACGAGTTAACAATTTATTTCAAATGAAGACGCCACTTCAAGGCCATTTGCCTATACCTTCACCTTAATTGTGCTATTCTGAAATGGTCTATCTGAGAGGTCTCTATATTCGTTTTCGTGTACAATGTCCCTGTACTTAAATATTCAAGGCATATTTATATATTTATGTTTTACATAATTTTTTTAATGGGTTTGGTCATATGGCTGAAAAGCATATTAAATTGTTTCATATTCATTTATTTCATTGCATATTCATATTATAGAATAATTATATAATTATATTCTTATATAATATATAAATCAGGATGAGAAATGTTTATTAAGAAAAAAATTAAATACAATTGAGATTAAACTACAAACTAAACCTAAAAATAAAACCTAATCTAAATTATTGATTTAAAAATCTGAAAGATTATGACCGTGCGGCATGGTGCCAAGAACGCTGGCTGCGTTTCCTCTCTGGATAGCTATGCTAATTCGTTGAGAAAAGAAGCAGCCAGCTCTCTTGTCACCGGCGGCGGTGATCAGGCGCGGTGTTATCTGATTCAGGGAAGCCCTCGTGCTGAGGCCCCATGGTCCAAACGTTTCCACACCAAACGGCACAAATATGTAATCCTTACTGAGGGACACGTATTTGCGTCGCTTGGCAAGCTCATAACCTTCGGCAGCCGATCCGGCTCTCGAGAGTGATCCCCTGAGGTGGGAAGGCGCTAGTGTGTCAACGCATGTAGCGTCCTACACCAGCGCTCTCCCACGTTCCCAGGGGATCAAAGACATACCATCAGGCCTCTTGCCATCATCACGCGCAACATCTCGAGGTTCGAGGGTGTTAGGGACATTGATAGTGGCAAGAGCCCTTCTGATGATGTCATTCAGAGAGCCGTGTCGCGAAATCCTACCAGCGCTGAGTTGACAGAATAGGCCATGGCGCCCGAACTGATCAACATCGCTGCCGCACGGGCAATGGTGTGGAGAGCACACAGATGCTCCCAGCCGAAGTCCGATAGCGGTACGGAAACTATTGTTATCCAGCAATGTACCAATGTTGTAAGATGGAATAGCATGGAGCCAGTGGCTGGACTCTTCGGAAGAGACTGCGAGGAGTCGAGCGCGGTCAATATCACTGATAAGATTTTGAGCTAGATTTTTAACAGTTCCCTGCACCAAGGGATCCCAGAGTTTTTGAAGGTTTGATTCCACTGGGATATCATTTTCGGGGCAGGGAGCTGTCCAGGCATCTCTTGCCTGCGCTAACAGGTTAATGGCCAAAGCGTCATCTTTAAGTATTTTTTTACACAAGGCCGAGACGCTGTAAGCAGAGGAAAGAAAAGCGGGAAGGGCAACACTAGAAATTTTGCGTATGCCTGTGCCGCCATCTTTAATTGGCAATGTCAGTTGGGTCCAAGCACAAGCATCTAAACGTAAATTTAGAATTGTTTTCTAAGACGGCATGAAGACTGGTATCTAATTTATTTATGAGTTCCAAATGTCTCCAGATTGGACTTGAGCGCAGGACGTAAGTGAATTTAGGAACGAAAAGACAGTATTTAAGGATGGTGTAAGCTACGTGCGAGTTTAGAATTTCCAATCTGGAGGTTGTAATTAAATGAAGTTTTCTAATTTCTTTTCTAAAAGAGGTCCAATGCTGTCATCTAATAGAGGCGAACCGAGGAGATGGAAAGATTCCTTAGATATTAATTTAGTGTCTGGGGATATTTCTAAAAATTTTTCCATGATGTATTGTTTGATAGGCTCCGAAATATGTTCAGGAATAATGATTTCACATTTTTTTAAATTTAGCTCTAGTCCGATATTTTTGAATTTTGCAATAATTTCCAAAAAATCAGCGTAAACAGAATCTTTACTTCCCGAGATGGTCCCGTCATCAAGGTACCACACATTTAATTTTAAATTTAGGGATGAGATGATTGGGTGGATACCAAGACTGAAAAATGCTGGCCCCAGAGGATCGCCTTGTTGCACTCCTGTTGAAGACAATATAGTGTTACCTTCATATAATAATTTGGAAGGAGAAGAATAGCATTGAGATACGAAAGGGAGGATATCTGGAATGTGTAAGGAAACTTCATGCATCAAGACGCTCCTATTTATAGCATTAAAAGCATTTTTCACATCAACTTTCAGCAGTACCTCTCCACAATTGTTTTTCAAAAAAGTGCGTACGGAGTGTACTGCTGCTTCGCAGCCGCCTCTACTGCCAAATCCTAATTGAATTGGTTGTAATTTGTTACTCAAAGTGGAGGCTATGTGCTTGCAAGCTAACTTTGCAGCTAAGCGACGGAGTGTGCACCCAATTGCTATAGGCCGAATTCCCCCGTCTTTTTTTTTAAAAGCACACAGCCTCTCACCATAAAGAAATTCAGTGAAAGAATCTAAAATTTTGCCGGAAAGTAATAGATTACAAAATTTTGTGATTTCTCCCAATAGCTCGGTTCCGGCGTCACCAGCGGAAACACTGACCAAATCTTTAAGATGTTGAGGAGTGAGACCGTCGATGCCACCAGAGGAGCCATTAGGAAATGACATTAAGGCCGAGAGAGTATCTTTATTTTCAATAAGGAGTGGATTAGACCAGATATATGAAGATGGACAGGCGGCTAAGTTGGGTGAAGGATGCTTTTCAAGTAAGCACTCCAATGTCTCGTTAGTTGGAAGAGCCAGGGTATCATCAGAGAATAAAATCCACGCTGCATTTCTCAGGTCTCCATTCATGACCTTATTTTCGACAGTTCGTTTCAAATTAAAAGTGTAATTAGGTAGGTTACTGTTAATTTAGTTATTTTATTAATTTTCTTGAAATAAATTATTTTGAAAAAAGTCTGACAACGTCAATGATATATATATATATAAATTATATAATTATATTCATATTCATTGCATTTCTACTGCTTACTCAATACTCAAATATTTATTGCTTCCTTAATGTACAATACAGGTGTTTTACAAAATTAGGATCAATTAAGGGCCCTGATGGGCGCTGCAATACGCAGCTTACCTATTATATTATATTATTATTTCATATTATAATATAAAGTTACTTTAGAGGTCCACCTCGAGTATTTGCTAGACATCAGATTGCTCTTGTTATTTTGAGTTATAAGGAATGTGAAGAATTTCAGACAGGTTTGCTCTAGCGACCGGACATATTCAGACTTGGGGTTGGGACACATCTGTCAGCACAGCATTTTCCTATCCTGCTATCCTTTTCTGTCGTTCAGAACTGTCATTCGCTAAAATGAGAGAGAGTGATGGAACGCCGCGGAAAATCGAATCGGCGATATGACAGGTCTGAGCAACATTAAAAGGATAGGAAAATGCTGATCCGTGCTTACAGATGTGTCGCAACCCTTAGTGTACTGACCTGTGTAAAGTCAAGTTGACTCGCGGCGCGGGCAGAGCCCATGACCAGCGAAAGTGTTTACTATTACTGCTATTACTACGCTAGCACAGCCTACAACTACACTGTGCTCGCTAATGCGTTAGTAAATACTTCAAACAATAACCCGTTTTTTGATCTCGACGGAAATAAAACTTTTATGCGATTTCAATAGAGACGCACGTGCGCGTGGTTTGTGGTTCGTAGAAATTGTCTGCGCTGAGAAAGTTATCCATTACCTTTGATTGTATATATTTAGATTTACAAAATTGAAACATGCAATTTCACACAAATTGATACATTTATATATAGATAGACTCTGTTACAGTTTTGGTTGAGCCGCTGGTGATAGAAGATGACAGACAGCAGTGGAGTGGGATTCTGAAATGTTTCTGTAAATTTCTTAGAAAAACAGACTTAGGTAGTTTACAACTAATTTATAATATTGCGAGCATCTAATAATAGGTAATCTAATAGGTAACGGTCTAGAAACTATTATATTGCAAAATCTGTAATTAGGGTCGAAAGTTGCTTATAAACAAAAGCTAAGATTGCCCACCACACTCAATCAAACCATACTAAGCTATAAACAAATCATGTCTGTTGCCATGCACACGTGCTTGGTGGCGATGTCAACGACCGCGGAAGAACTGACGTTGGTGTTGCCTGTACTGCCGCTTTTTGTGCTGGTCGTGTGCCAAACACTATAATAGATCAATTGAGTTACATTTTATAACACGTCCTTTATTAATTTTAATCGATCTTATTCGTGTTCCAGTAAAGTTACCATTCAATCAAACGTTGATGTATTTATGTAAGTATGTATGTTTGTAATAAGATTGACATATTTATATGTTGGTACCTACTTAATAAGGACGCACTAAAAATGACAAAGAATCATCGAAATGTGGTTCGACGTTAACGTCAGTTGTAGGTTAATACGTAAGTACCTTTGTTCTATTTTAAAGTCGATCAAAAATACATTGCCGTAAGTGGTACGGCATTTCATTTTGGGTACTCTTCAGTTTATTTTTAAATGTTTTTGTTTCGCTATTTAGGTACGATCTAATACAAAATATTGATCCGCAACAAATGCTTCGTCAATGGGTCACCGAAAAGATTCCACAACATGCTTCGTCAAAAAGTAAACAAAAGTTAGTTTTTAAATGTTACTTGCGTAGTCCGATAAATAGCTGGCATTTAAATTACAGGTAATAAGTACTTAGTTAAGTTCAATGTTATACAAATGGAGAACGTAACGTAAGTAAAGAGGATATGCCCGAAGGTCGCATACAACTTCACACATTCACTTAACATCATTTATTCATACACGATTTTCCCACAAAGAATACCGTCGAGTTTTTTTCTTTCAGGGTGAGTGGGCCAAGGCGCTGTATGTACACAATGGACGTGTGTCAAACAAAGGATTTAAGTACATGTTAAAGATAGTTCATCGCAGCAGAAAGAAAGCTTTGTCTTCTTCCTTTGGCTTGCTTTGGCTATAATCTCCTAATGTTTCTTCTTCAAAGGGATCTCTTTTGTCTTTATAGTTACTGGTTCCATATTGGTCTTTTCCGTTTTCCGAATCTTTATATGACTGTTTGTTGCCATGAATAATACAAATGAAATAAAAATAAACATTCATTTACTACAAGGTTTAAATGGTACTCTGTCGCAATATTTTTTTATATTAATCACCCATCTTTTCCGCTTGAAGAAATTAGCACCACCAGAGTTTCCGCCTCTGCTCTGCCAGCGTAGTAAAGTAATAACAATTACGAGTATATTAAGGGCTAGCGCACATGTGGCGTGCAGCGGCTCATCAAAAGTGAACGTGCATGTACCGTAGGAACTCTCTTGGCCTGTTTGATGCAACTAATTTACATAGAACATTAACTTTAATGAGAAAAATATAATTTTTGAGCTAAATATTTCTAAAATTATTAGTTTTTCTTTCTATCTTGAGATAATTATATTACCTTTGCTTTAGGATATTGGAAATAAAAATATCAAAATAATAATAGCATGTTCATAAAGGTCTTTATCGAAATGATTCATTTCTACCAACCCCTGTACTCTTTTGGTCTCATATAGGTCACATTGGTTTACTTGACCGTGTCAGCGAGAAGCGCAAGCTATTAGCGTCTCAACTTGGGAAAAAATGCTTTCGTATACTTATCTGTCCGGCTGTCGCATTTCTCAACATATTCTTGTAAAATTTTGTAAGGCAGGTTCAATAATTCAGTTCAGTATTTGGAAATTTTCATAATGACGGAGTCATGGCAGTATTAAGGTGCGCGATGAACTTTTATTCAGTTTTAACTATGCAAAGGTCTACAGCATACCGAGTCACTAGTACTTTTATGAACAAATCACCAAAATAAACGAGAGCCTAATGCAAAGAAAGCGCCGACCTCTGAGCAGGCAGCAGGGACAAAAAACATGTTCGCGGCTGGTTCAGAGGGTTTCTACTATTTTACACATGCTACGAACTTCCCATCAGATGTTAGATATATATATATTGGGGCTAGCTCAATTAGTGTATATATATATACTAAATATAAGACTAATTACACTAATTGAGCTAGCCCCAAGGTAAGTTTTAAACTTGTGTTATAGGATACTATTTCAGCGGTATTATATTTTATCATAAATACATAACACAAAAGTCCCAAGACTGACTGCCCAGGCTGGCGATCGAACTCAAAACCCCCAGGTGGCGGACTAGCGTGGTTACCAACACGCCGCAGAGGTCGTCTGATGATCTCAGTTTATTGACAGCTTAAAAAATCGCCTAATATCAAGCGCATTTAAATAACCATTTGTGGACACCGTTTACATACCGAGCTAATCTGAAATTTAGATTTGCGAATATCGATCTAGACTTTGACAAACAAAACATTAACATAAAATAAACGGGCAAGTACGAGTCGGAATCATAGATGAAGGGTTCCGTCCGTACCTCCGTACAATGTTTTAAAACGCTAAAGAAACACGTTTTTTGTATGACGACCCCCTTTAATTTTTTTAGTAAATAATACATAATCGGTGAAAATTTCAAGTATCTAGTTAATGCCATTATAAAGATCGAGATAAAAACGCTGAAAAAAAATAACACATTTGTTGTATGACGACCTCCTTAAATTTTTAACTTTATCTGATTTTTGGTTTTTGGTGTTATAGCGGCTAATATATACATAATCTGTGAACATTTCAGGTATCTAGTTAATGCCATTATAAAGATCTAGATAAAAACGCTAAAAAAACACGGTTTTTGTATGACGACCCCTTTAATTTTTAACTTTTTTTTATTTTCAGTACTTGTTGTTATAGCGGCCACAGTAATACATAATCGGTGAAAATTTCAAGTGTCTAGCTATTATGGTTCAAGAGATAGAGCCCTGTGACAGATGGACAGACGACGGACAGACAGCGGAGTCTCAGTAATAGGGTCCCGTTTGCATTCTTTGGGTACGGAACCCTAAAAAATATTCACGACAACGCGTATGAGGTATGGATGTGAAACGTTTGAAATATGATTAGATTGAACAGCAGCGGTATGCCATCACCTCTAAAAATGTAGTTATTATCATTCGCTGTCGTGAAAATTCGTCAATTTCGCAATACTTCCGACGTGCCGTCAGATCCGCGTCGCGTCCCCGCTCCCCGTCGTCTTCCCAACCACTTGTTGGCACCGATTGATGGCTCTACCGTGACTAAATCTAACTGTGGTAGCTAAGTTCTTCAATAAACTTTATGTGTAAAGTTTTTTAGCCTGAAATGAGACATTTTCCTGTCAGTCTCTGAAACATAGAACTTCACATCATGTTTGTATGTATTGATCTGTGTAAGTTGTCACAGAACTTGTCCGTGTGCACAGGACAATCTTTTGTGTATGCTTTTGCAAATATTCTGAAAACACATTACAAATAGAGTAAATCAGTATACACTCGTTGATGTCTGATGTCATCTCATTCAATCATACATTCCAGAGCATGCTGTAATTTGTGTAAAAACAGCCTGTAATCGCAAAGTAACAGAGTATAAAGATACGACTTCATCAAGTGAGTACAGTGAGTGAGTGGTCGCGATACTCAATGGAGTAAATGACAGAGGCGAGCCCTGATCAGAGAAAAGAAACAATGAACGTGCGTACGATATAATTATTTATAAATTCAACATACTTTTTTTACAGGAGCCACAATAAATAAATTAAAGTTTCTCCTACAATAATTTTTGATTTATTTAAACTTTATTGTACAAAATACAATTTGTATAGCATATTAGGCGGACTTAATGCTAAAAACATAATGTGACAGCCCACCTTTGGGTTGTTAGAAAACTTAAAGTGGGTGCAAAAGGGATTTGTAATGTAATTTAAGTATATTGTTAGAATTCAGATAGATATTTACTTTCTACATAAACTACTTTATTATTACTTACTATACTTCAACAATATAAATATAAATATATACATAAATATACACACCTACATTGATATATATTATATATTTATAAAATGATTCCTAAATTTATTTTGTGCTCTAATTAATATTTACCTTTTAACTAACGTTTGAATTCATATATAACAATAAATACACACATTACCTATACGTAAGTATAACATCTAGCAAAGGAACGATATATATTTGATTTAACCTATTTTGTCTCAATCCTGGGCAAAGGTCTCCTATAGCCACGAAGGGGTATTCCGAAAGTAGAGGTAGGCCAAGGACTCGCTGGAAGGATGACTTAAGTAAGGTGGAGAAACGATGGTCGGAGATTGCATTGGACAGAAAAGTTTGGAACCTATATAGGGGAGATCAAACTTTTTATTTATTACGAGAAAAAATATTCTACCTATGTAATTGACATTGGTACTATAACACCGCTCGGAAAAAGAGTTACTCCATCTAAATCTTCACTCGTAGTTTTTCTCACCTAGTGGTCCCATTTTCCTTGGCTAACCTTTACCGTACGTGTCAAAAACATCAGTTATCTATCAGCATGTTCTCTATTTACCAGTTTTCAGTATGTACATTTAGTTCTAAGAATTTGTACCTATTTCCTAGTTTCCCTGACCTGCGGTCGCCGCAGGCGCGGGGCGCGGCAGCCAGTGGGCGTGACTGGCCATTTCGCTAATTAGAGCCGACGCGCGACAAATGTCGCATGCCCGAATTGGGTTAACAACATGCGGGTGCCTATACAGTATACATGCCATGTCACCATGCCGCCGACAGAATTGTACTCGATATATGTTTTACTTTTCAAACACGATAACTCATAAAGTGTAAATCTGTATTGCAATAAAGCTCATCAGGCTGGGTAGGGACCTATACTGAACTGGGTTTCTTTGGGCGTGTCTTCCCAGCACTGGTCGTTCCGAAACCACAGAAGACAGTAAGATGCGGAAACGTTAGTAATTTGTAGCTTTTGCACTGAAAATAATGAACACCAGTGATATATTTATCCTACATTTAATTATTTTTTTTACTTTGACTAATGAATATTACATGCATCCTTATTCATCAGCGTTTCACATAAAGTCATACGATACTGACCGGCCATACACACGAGGTACATTACGCCTCTGACCCTTAGATCTACTGGCTTGAGACATAGTTAAATCTCCTTTTTTTACTTTGAATTGAGCAACTCCACACTACTATTATTACTAGCGTAAGAATGAGCGTGCGTGTCATTAGTAAAGCAATGTCAGATAACAGAAGCCATACGTGTGGCAGCGCAGCAATGTGCTTAGCACAGGTGGTGCTGTCAGCAGCTCAAGGGTCACGCTAGCGTCCAAGTTTAAATAACTTAATAGGTAAATAGGTTTCTATGAAACTACCCACGGAAACAACACCTTAGATAAAACCCTCCACGAATTATTAGCAACTATTGGCCCGCCTTGGCTTTATTATTAATTTAAAATCTTAATTACTAATTAAGATTTAAAATCTTTACTGAACCAAAACATAGTGATACAGATTATTAGATTATAGAAAACAGATGATAAAAGGCGGCCTGAATTGTTGAATTACTCCATCCATTGATGAAAACCGCATTAAATCCGTTACGTAGTTTAAAAGCTCTAATCGCACATGCCTACACACATACAGAGGGACAGGCGGCGGAAAGCTACTTAACAAGCACACGCATATCTATAAGTACTTATGTATTTTTGAAGATATTTCAGAAAATAGGCGAACGTTTATCACCTTTCTACGAAACTACTGGACCTGAAATTTAAAACAAAACCCAGGAAATATTTCCTTTCTTATATAGATTTCAGGAAAACCTATGAGAAGTACTTACTCTTCACGCGAGTTTTAACTCGCCGGTTTATTCTAGAGAACAAACAGACTTGTTTGATCCTAACTAGCACAATAAGTCTTGGTAGCACTGCCACGTAATCATCGTTGTCGTCGTTCGTTGCAGCAATAAATGCAAGACGGATTTGTTTCGTAGCAAAATACTACGATCGACCGGTGTTCGGTATGCAAGTAGGTACACTGAGTAGCACGCGACTGCAAAGGTCGACGTGCCCGCGCTCGCGGTGTCCCATCGATCAGACAAAAAAAATAGATCTTCCTACCATATTTCCGCAGACACAGTACACACAACGCCTATCATTGCCAACAATCACTCGCGTCTGATAGTTTAGTAGGGACCTAACTATTTTTGTTAAAAACTGCTTGAATTTGATAAATTGCGTATTATCGCTTGAAGAATGTACATACATTGTTTTATTGTATGAGTATGTCATTATTGATGTAAAGTTAGCCTTCATGCAATTCGAAATGTAAAAAATTAAGCCCTAAGTAGTAATCGTGCCTACCTCATTTTTACTTTGATGACCTCTTCATCAGTATCATATTTATAGTCATAGTTCTTCATGAACTAGGTACAGATTAAAGATATAGATACGATCAGATGTTGTTCTGATCGTTAAGTAGTAAGTTAAGTATTTGAGCAGTGCTCAAGTTCAAGTTTTCTCTAACAAGGCGTAATTTTAAATTCCCACCGGGTAGAGACCTCCCCTGGTCAGTCTGGAAGTCTCTCAATAGATTTCGAGCTGGTGTTGGGAGGTGTCGAGATAAACGAGTTAGGTGGCGTCAGGCTGATCACGACCTTTGTGACTGCGGTGCCGATGGATCACCTTCTGTCGTGACCGAGCTGCTCTACGTTATGTATCTATAGGATCATAATGAGGCTAACGACAGGAAATCGCCGTGGCCACAAACTGGTCAAAGATGATTTGAAATTGACGCAACAGTGAAACCATTTCAACACGTTAAGAAGAAGATACCAAATGCAGGTAAGAAACCTAAGTAACTCCTTCGCAGGAACCATTTTGCGAACCAAATAAAAAAAATAGTTGAAATAAACGATGTTGAAGTAATTAGGCTAGTCATCCTTGTAATTAAGCAGCTTTCAACCGAATGACGCGTAAAGATGACTTATTAAGTATTGAACATTAAAGATTAGAGGAAAATTACGAGGTTAGCTAGTTTCTTTATTTTCCGGCTTAGTTTTAAATCTTCTTATTCCAATTATGTTTTACACGTCATCAAAAAAGTAAGTAGCTACATCTACTTGTTGAGATCATTGGATGACCTTCATTGGTCACCACACTAAAGATTTTTATGTACTGTAACACTATAATACATAGTATTTTTTTAGAAACAAAATCATTAGGTAAATTATCTATGTTTTGCGAAACGTTTATGTCATATGCCTGGCAATAATTAGGCTCGTAACGACTCTTTCTGAAACAAGTTGTGTGCAAGAGTTGACATTAGCATTTTAAAAGACGTTTGTTTAAAATAAAGCAAATTTATTAGACAAAACAAAGACATTTACGACAGTCAGATGATGTATTGTGCTGTACAGTGGCTGCCACTAATTCAATACAGAACGTTTGCTGAGCGTTGAACTCGTGTTATTGTTGTTATTTTGATTGTTAAGTCTTATTTGCGTAAGGAAAATTGGTGTCAAAACTGTGGGCAAACCATTGGGTTTGCCCACAGTTTATATTGATAAACATCACAACAGCTTTTATATTTAAATTAAATTGCATCGCACATTATTTATTTTGATGTTTTTTCCTAACATTGTTAGGTATGTTGTAGCTTGTAGCTATATTTTTTTATGTTGTGTCATATCTATACCTATAGCACTGCATTGCAACAACTGCCTAGTTACCGAACAAAGATATCGTATCTCGCAATTTGATTTATAGACAACCTCAAGAACCAATTTGCTTTCTTTCGAAGTAAGCGAATTGTTCGGGTTCTTTTTGGTATTTGTAGCAAGAAAACATAGCGCACATTGTCTTTAAGTATAGTAGGTAATGAGGGATTATAATATTTTTCAAAAATGTTGAGTGCTATAATAACAAACTGTGGTGCAGGTTTTCACCTTGGTGGGCGATTACTGTTACCACATAAGGTAAGTGAGTGATATTAAAATGTAAATCGCAGAGCTACAAACTAGGAGTTTGATAAACCATCTTTTTTGATTAGCTAGCGTACCTAAGGGCTAATAATTCCGTACGTCCACGCAAAGTAATCAGCCCTAGACGTGGTACATACCTACTTGGACACGGTACCACATGTGACATAAAATATCTGAAAATTATCCGTGCTTTGAAGGGCAGAGCCTTTGGTTACATGGCAGTCATTAAGATGTAAGTAAAATGTAAGTATATAGCTTCAAAATTTTGACAGTTTCCCAGTGTTGGCCACACGAAAAAATAAGGTTTTTGATATGTGACCATAGCACAACCAACCTCGGAATAGGAGAAATGTTGACAACAACACAACACACATCTCCCGCCGGCCGGCCGTGACCCAACACTTTTTAGATCAAGGTGCACCCGTATCTGTGAAGTGATGCGGTCGCTGTGTTTATGATTTATACCACTCCGGCGCAGGAAAACAATACGAAGACGTTGTTTGCTATGTTAGTACCTATTTTATCTATTTATATATAGATTATAGATTGTACATAAATAAATAATAATAAATAAATGAATAAATATATACGGACAAATTACACTGATTAAGCTAGCCCCAAAGTAAGTTTTTTAAACTTGTGTTATGGGATACTAACTCAACGATACTATATTTTATGACAAATACATATATAGATAAACACTCAAGACCCAGGACAATTTGAAAAAGGCCATTTTCCAACTTGCCCTGGCTGGGGATCGAACCCAGAACCTCCGGATTAGCGGTCTAGCGTGTTAACCATTACGCCACGGAGGTCGCCGTACATATATGTATAATCTATTATAAATCACAGCATATATTATAATCCAAGTAATAAAGTCCCCCGGAGCGTATATCTGTCTGTCTGTTCAAGATAATTTTGGAAGCTAGGCGGATTTTCATGTAGTTTTCAAAATCATGTAGAGCCACTTTTCCTTCTCGAATTCGAATACTCGTATACCTAATTGCTTAAGTAGGTACATGGCAGAGTGCATAAGTAGCTGACCTAAAAAGATATTATCTATTTCAATATTCGTATGTTTACTTACCTATATATAAGGTACTTTTTTCTTTTTATCTATTTATCTATCAAACAGACCTACCACTACTAGACCTGCATAGTGCGTGGCCACTTTAGTGCATTCAATTCAATTCAAAATTCAAAATATCTTTATTATCATAGGATATTTATAATATCTCTTAATAATAGTCACTTTGTTTTGTTTTGCACAAATGTTGACGTCAAATCGTTACTTACAGCTAAGTTTACGCCGCTTCCTAGGCGCAAGTGCAGAAGCGGCAACAAACTGCACTGCACGTTTTCTCCAAAGACGTCAACTAACAAACTAAAAACTTAAAATTAGTTATATGGATGGACTGAGATTACATTGTTTGTTATGTCATAATTAAATAGAATTATAAGAATTACGAAATTTAAAATAATGTCAATTTGTAAATTTTGTATGTACCAATGTACCTAAATTATGACGTGTCTAAGTATACAAACCTTTAAGAGGGACCCGCGCCAAGCTCAAGCCAGACCTTTTTGTCTTTAAGATAGTCATCGGTCCTATAATAAGCCTACTCACAAAGTACTTTCTTTACATAAGCTTTGAATTTTCTGTCTGGCATCTCTTTCTATCTTTGATTGTTGCCTCCAGCCTCCACCCATATTGTGCACACTTCAAAGAACACACTATGGTTACTATATTAGCTCAAATAAAACCCTAAATCACCTTTTAAATGATAAAATCCCTAAAATTAATAACTTTCTTCGATCGTTTTGTGGTTTGGTTGGCCCAAATTTTGACAGTAGGCCAGCTTATAGCAGCCACGGCGATAGAGACAAAAAAACATATCAGCGTTTCTTTCACACTCACGTTGTACTGTATTTGACAGTCTCTTTCTAGCAATATCGTTGCAAGTCTAGTAATGGTAGGTCTGTGATCTATCAGATACTACTACAAACAACAAAAGTTGAACAAACAAAAAATAAAAATAAAAGAAAAGTGTTTAAATTATTAAAAGTATGGCGCTAGTGGTGGTGATACTATACCACATAGAGGGTCGTGCTCGTGTTATGCAGTGGAGACTAATAAATGCTTAAATAAATATAAAAATTCATTTTTCGTTCTTCTTCTTCGTCTAAGCGCGTTACCGGTTGCATCCTCAGATGTGCTGCTTTGGAGCCCGGGGTGCGCTTTCCGCTTTTTCTTCTCCAATTATAATTTGGATGTCATTGGTCACCCAAGGATGCCAAAGACCTTGCAAAATGGAGAAGAAATAGCCGGAACAGTTTAAATGATTTGGCTATAGTTTTACGACCGCCGTCTGCTTGACGTCAACCCTCTTTGGGAATGTATTTGTGCGAAAAGCAAAAAAAAAACAATAATTTTTTGTTACTGTAAATAAATCCTACATCAGGTAATACAAAAAATAAAATAAAAACATGACTCGTCAGTGCCATAGTAGGGTAACAATTGGATTTTTTGAAATACATCACTGAATTAATGTTCTTCTTCTTGCTCACCTTATTCCACTTTACGTGTGGTCGGCACAGCATGGGACTCATTTTTATTTCCCTTTATCCTTTGCCATGGAATAAATCAAGTATACAAAATAAAATATATCCACTTACGAGTTATATATTCTAAATATTGTTTAGTTAACTGAATAAGTTGATGTATTCGGTAAATCAACTTTCAAGTATAATATGTACACACTTATCGGAATTTTAATTAACTGTTCGCTCAAGAGCACGAAGATATGTATCATAATTAATCAGGTAAGTAATTATTTTTAATGTAATATTTTTACTTGTGCATTTTCCACCACATTGTATATTTTATTTATTCAAGTATACGGAAATTTACAAACATACACATAATTTTTTTTATTGTACATTTAAAAACAAGAAAAATCATTAAGTGAGTAATTTATATTAAAAAAATGCCACATTCATCCAAATTTGTGTGGATTGAACTACTTTATAATCAATACAAACTCATCACTTCATTGCTCAATTAGTATAATACGAGTAGGTTGTATAATCCACCAATTAATAAAACTGCGATACTTCTTAATTTATACGCGTAATAAATAGCAGCCATTACTGTCATATATATATACTCGTATATGTCAGAGAGATGATATAACTGTCGCGTGCGGCCGCCCTATAAATCAGCGGGAATAACTTGTAGCTTGTAGCGAGAACAGGAGCGGCGCGTGACGTCACACCGCGGGACTCGGGGACTGCTGATACATATAGTACAGGACGCCAGCTGAAGGGCACGCCAACTATACAAAATTTTAACGACGAAGAAGACAATTTCTAATGTGGACAACAGCAGCTCCATGGTGTATAAAAACAAATGTCCACCTCATTACTAATTTTTTATTTATCTACATACAAATGAATAGTTTTGGTCTGATCTAGTGGTCCTTTAGTGATGGAGCCGATCGTAGTAGTCTGATAATAAAGCTTGATGGTACTCCCAACAGAACTAAGCTTGTATCTACGTACAAATATCTAATTTTTGGGGAAAAAAATTTATTTTTTTAACACTAGGCAGATACGATAAACAAACGACAAATTTCAAGTGTCGGTAGGTGGTGTGCCTGGGTGAGGTCTGATGCGCGCCTCGCGTGCGGGCTGCCTACAGGCAAGGTCGGAGTATTTTCAGTAGCCATGTCTAAACTATTTGGCAATATTTTTTTTCACAAATAAAATGTGCTTTTTTACATTGTATTCACTCAAAGAATAGAACTTATTAAAATTGTATTATTTCGTTATTACCTACTTTAGCGTGTTTCCTTTCGATATTTACTAATATGTACATGTTGAAAAATTGTTGACAAATAAGGAATTAAGTACTTGTAGGTACCAATTTCTTGTAAAGTAAAAGTTCCGTAAACTTTGTAATTTTTTATTGTTTTTATTTGGTGCAATAAAGATTTTTGTATTGTATTGTATTGTATATTTAATATAATTATAATCAAAAGTTAAAAGTGCTACTTTATTGTATTTCTTGAATACTTTCTGTTTTAGTATAATTCTGAGGTGATTTGGAACTTCGCAATGTTTTCGAAACATACGAGTATAATTTATATAGTTAGTCCTGAACTTTGCTGTGTTTTTATTTCAAAGTGAGTATTTTGTTACTATTGATAATATTTAAGATCGCTCTAAGTACTATTAAGGTCATACGGGCTCAAGAAAGCTTCACATATTTTATTTTTCATCCTATCATCCAAAAGCGACTTAAGAATGCCTTGGCATATTTTGGTGGAAAAAGGGTTTTAATTGTAAAAACTATTTTATTTTTTATTACCTTTAGGTACCTAAGTACTATAAGGTTACTAACTATATTTAATAAGTGGAAACGAAATATTGCTTAAACAAGCTTGTTCTGAGAAGCTCGCCGCAATTAGCAGAGCGCAGGCCAATACCCGCAAGGTCGGCCAACCGGAATGCGGGCCACTACCACCTCTACTACCCACTACCATATACGGATAGCTATCACTTACATAGCAGTTGTTTTATCTTAAACGAAATTAACAGTTCCCCCAACTGTAAAGTCGCGGTAATCGGTGTCTATCAGCAACATTTGATTATTATTACTAATTTTTTATTTATCTACATACAAATGAATAGTTTTGGTCAGATCTAGTGGTCCTTTAGTGATGGAGCCGATCGTAGTAGTCTGATAATAAAGCTTGATGGTACTCCCAACAGAACTAAGCTTGTATCTACGTACAAATATCTAATTTTTGGGGAAAAAAATTTATTTTTTTAACACTAGGCAGATACGATAAACAAACGACAAATTTCAAGTGTCGGTAGGTGGTGTGCCTGGGTGAGGTCTGATGCGCGCCTCGCGTGCGGGCTGCCTACAGGCAAGGTCGGAGTATTTTCAGTAGCCATGTCTAAACTATTTGGCAATATTTTTTTTCACAAATAAAAAGTGCTTTTTTACATTGTATTCACTCAAAGAATAGAACTTATTAAAATTGTATTATTTCGTTATTACCTACTTTAGCGTGTTTCCTTTCGATATTTACTAATATGTACATGTTGAAAAATTGTTGACAAATAAGGAATTAAGTACTTGTAGGTACCAATTTCTTGTAAAGTAAAAGTTCCGTAAACTTTGTAATTTTTTATTGTTAACACATTCCTGAATCAGCAACCTGAGTGTGATGTGTTTGTTGATGGAACGAATATGGTTGTAAGGAACCTATTGGTATATTGCGAGAATGACAAAAATGTTTTTAAAATGAAATGACTAGAATGAAAAAAAAGTTTTTACTGTACATTATTAGTGGTGGCGCCCGTCGTACCAGCTGTGTAAATTTTTTAATTACATTTAGCTATAAGTTCTTTCTATATGCTGTAATTGGTGAAAGCCGTTGTATTTAGTTTTTACAATAAATAAATAAATAAATAAATAAATTATATTATTATTAAAGACATGAATGAACATACTAAACTTTTTTTATAATCATTCATCGTATCACTGGCCATACACTTAGCAGCTACGGTTGTTGTATTAAAGCTGCCTACACACGACACAACTTGCCCTGCAATCTGCAGTTGCGATGTTGGAGTCGCGGTTGGCTGTATGTACTGTACACACGTATTGCAGCAATTGCGATCACTATTACAATCACAACTTTAGTGCGCGTCCGAACGTCAGTGTGCAGCCTGACGAGGCTCTTGATTGCCTTACATTCAACTACAAATTGTAGCCTACAATGGCTACTATTCAGAGTCACAGTGATTAAGAGTATTCTAAGAATTACTCACCATCGTAACTTCGTTCATCAAAAAAGTATGAACGAAGAAGAACGTATGTACATATTAAATTAATAAAATAATTTATTCCGTCCTAGGAAAAATAAAAAAACTTAAAATGTACCAGCTGCTTTTCTTACTGCGCAGATCGTAATTCAATCGAGGCAATGAACGAAAATGTGAATGATGTTAATAGACGATGCGGCTCCAACCCATCACTATTTTAATTAAAAATATTAAAAGTCTGCTTAGGACCTCAAGATCTAACATGCTCTGTCTGCCCTATTAGGGATAACGATGATCTAGTATTTTTTTAAGCAACGAAAGTTCTAACCTATGGCTAGGAATCCACTAAATTTAAGATTCTGATTTTACATTGACTACATTGCAAAGATAGGTCAAAATTGTATCCTTACAAAACCAGCTTGACGTACACCGTGAAATACAACCGACTGCAATTGATGGGACCCGTTACGCCCATAACACGTCTACACACATTACAATCTGCAGTACAGCACCAGATTAATACTGCAGATTGTATGAAAAATTGTGTCGTGTAGGCAGCTTACGTATTACCTCCCTTTATGTTGTATTGATACTGATAATGAACATTGTATATGGACTAACAAACTACACTGAAGTCACACTATTTCAAGGGCACAATGTGACAAATAATTATATAATATATACAAACTTTTAACTAAAACTACTCTTAAAATAGTTGATTTTATTAGACGCCCATTATAACTAGTAAAATATTCAATCCGACTGCAGTACCAACAACGGTGGAAAGCTGTAAAATAAACCAACTCGTCTAAACCGCGTATTCGCGGGAAAATTTGCTATTAATATATTTTTTCAAATAGCACTTTATAAATTAGTGCGCAGGTGCTAATTACAGCTAAGATCACTTCCCCATAACCCCACCAGTTTTGGGAAACATCGAGGAAAATCATGTGCTATTTAACTGTCGGTTCAGCGAATCAAATATTTATTAACACTTTCGAGCGAGCACCGACTATTCACTGAACTGTATGTCGTGACGCAAATACGTTAACATTTTTATGCGTTCCGTTTTATATTATTACTTTGACGTAACTTATAATGACACTATCGTCAATAAACGTTAACGTTTTGCGGCAATCAATCTATTGTACATGCTGCTAGAGAGTGTCAACGTCAATACACGTATCTGTAATCTGGTTCGGAAGGAGCTGCAGAACCTCAGCTCCTGTGTTGACTCTTTGAAAAGTCCATAGTTGACTGGGAAGCAGTTGGGTTTCTTTGACCAAAGGAAACACAGTCATTGTCAATATTTCCGCTGCTGAGATCACTTATCTTCTCCATTTTAAGAAATGTCAGAAGAGCTTAATACTATTGGTTGCCAAAACACAGCACATCGCAATACGCTTAGCTTGATACCTAAAGTCTATAATTCGATCTTATTCGTTTAGACAGAGTTATATTTGTATACCTACCTACATTAGAGTTTTAAGAGGTATATTTAACTGTATTTAGTGTGTGTTAAAATATTAAAATAAAAATTTAACGTAAGTTTTAATTTTAAATTACGTCTTTACATTTAAAATTACGCATTCTATAGTTGGGGTAAGTGTACAGTAGAAATTTCAAAAAATTAAAAATAATATTTAAAATAATGTTATAAAGGCGCGTTGATGTCTCTTTTATGTAAATATTTATCTTATTATTAATTTTGAAACATCTGGTGCGTTACATTTAAAATATGGGAGATTAGATTACTTTTATAATTATAATTATGTGCAGGTACATTGTGCGTGTCAAGACGTCGCGAGCGCGCTCCGCCAAATCTATACTAATATTATAAAGCTGAAGAGTTTGTTTGTTTGTTTGTTTGTTTGTTTGAACGCGCTAATCTCCGAAACTACTGGTTCGAATTGAATAATTCTTTTTGTGTTGGATAGTCCAGTTATCGAGGAAGGCTATAGGCTATATAACATCACGCTACGACTAATAGGAGCAAAGATATAGTGGTAAATGTGTAAAAAACGGGAGAAATTATTTCATCTTTGAAGCCTTCCGTTGCGTGCGCCGTGAAAACGGTTCAAGATACACAAAAAATATGTATTAAAGAATAATAGCTCTTTTAATGATCTAAAAAACAGTCCGCAATAGTATATGTCTATCTTTTAAGATTAACTCACAAAAACCGTTTTTATGGTACCTAATTTGGTCGAAATAATTTGTTTAAGTTGTATCAACATAATAACATTAATCTTTATTCAAATAAATATGTTGTTGGTTAAGAGTACTTCATCTATACTAATATTATAAAGCGGAAGAGTTTGTTTGTATGTTTGTTTGTTTAAACGCGCTAATCTCAGGAACTAATGGTCCAATTTGAAAAATTCTTTTTTTGTTGGGTAGTCCATTTATAGAGGAAGGCTTATAGTCGCCATCCTTATAAAAAAAACCGGCCAAGTGCGAGTTAAACTCGCGTGGAGAGGGTTCCGTACAATTGATTGAATTCTAATAGGTTTTCTTGTAATCTACAAGCAATGAAATATACTTCGTATTTTTTTTCAAAATTTTAGGCTCAGTAGTTTCGGAGATCAGGGGGGGGAGGGGTGGTCAGTTTTCGTCTTCTTTCATGAATAAAATCAAAACTATTCATTTTACAATAATAACAAAAATATATTTGAGATCCTCATAACAGGCCCTTTTATTTGATATATGACACAGTAAGGTTTGCAAAACCTTTTTTTTCAATTTCCTAATTTATCCCCCGAAAATGACCCTTATTTTAAAAAGATATTTATTGACTTTGCACATATGTGTTTGGGTCATAGGATTACACCAACCAATTACGAGTAAAATAGACTTTATCTTTTAAAACGCGGATAACGCTGCGGGAAATAGCTGGTTATGTATTAAGTTAATAACTACACGTTAAAGCCATGCTCTAGTGCCAGCTGTGCTGCTCCAGTGACATAAGACCGCCCGTCCAAGCTGACCTTGACCAGCGCTGGGCACGCCGCCGCGCCCTGCCTCGCTCCCTCGCGCCCAATTTGCTGTTCTGCCTCTGTGTGTGTCCAATTTACTGGCAGCCACGGTCAAGTTCAGTGCTCTACATTTGCACTGACGATATAAATTCATGATTTTACTTCTTTCTTTCTTATCTAACACTGGTGTCAGATTTACCAATCTGCTTAAAGGCCTGGACCGGTCCTGAGACCTTTTAGTTGCGTTCTCAAATCACTAGACCACTTCATTATCTAGGGATGCATCGATACGCCTTTTTGCCGATACGATACCGATACTCCTATAAAAATATCGGCGATACCGATGCCGATACCGATACGCATAGTGAATTTAAATGAAGGTAAAATAAATGAAAAAAATGTATTATTCTTTTATATTTAATATAAAAAATACAGACTTGGATGCAAAAATCTAGGAGACCCTGGACACGTGACGGATTAATTATGATATGTTATGTAATTCTATATTTTATTGAGCAAGGTAAAAATACTAACAACAACCAACAAATGCATCTAGTGAAATGGGTACTACGCGAGGCCAAAGCGGGCGAAACAACACCCTGAATAAAGCGCGGGGATTTCCCGAGTATAGTTTGTGCCTCGTTTACAAAGAAAAAGACGAACTGACGAACGTTTACATTACTTCCTTGAAGCTCAAAATTTTAAAAGTATCGTTGTATCGGCAATAAAAATATCGCCGATATCGGGGGACCGAAGTATCGCCGATATATCGACATCGGTATCGGTATCTCATGATACTAATTATTACTGAAGGTTTGATATCGGACGTAGCGTGAGAGCTGATTTTTTTAGATGTTCCAATGAATGAATGCATCTACTTTTAACACAGAAAATAAACCAGGACACTTTTACTGAAAAGGACACTTTCTCTGATCAATAATCTTGGAAATAGTTACGAGTGAACGTTAGTGACGTGATGATTATATTAAAGCTAGGTTTGAAGCAAGTTTGAGGCTCAAAAAGTGAGTTTTAGTCTATTTTTCTTAAATAGAACTAGCTTAAAACTTGCTGATTAAAATGGATAAAAATCCGGGGAAATATTACCACTTACACAATGACATAAGTTACTTTCTACATTCTGCAGCGAACGAAAGTAGGTAATAAGTATTTTTTCCATGGTTTTTTTATATTACTTTATAGTTTAGTGTTAGATAGTTAAAGCGACTGACACGTTAACTGGCAAATATGGGTCATTGTAAACTGAAATAAATTCGTTTTATTTTTCATGATATAAGTTAGTTGGTAGTTATTTTCAACGTACATTTAGCTCTGCCGTTCATGTGCGCGCTGGTCCCTAATACTTCTAATATACAGTATTTCCGGTTGGCAACCGGCACCGGAAACCGTCGTTATCGACTCGCGTCGTCCCGTTTCCTGCTCTGTTAGCCCTGCAGATTGACGTGTGCACTGGATACCATGTCCATCGGTACTCTGACCTTCCCCTACATCGGTTATTGTGTGCGGTGATAGGCTTAATTTATGGGTTTAAGTTTGTTTAACGGGTAATGTACTCGTATTTATATATAGTATTCTGTCTTTCTGGCAGTTGGTTCTCAGCCATTCTATTTCGCCACTATCCTTATAATATCCGAATATTTTTTGAGATAGATAATAAATAAATATTATGCTCTAGCTGAGCTGGCGTACTTCGTTCCCATTCCCGTTATTTTGCTATTCATTTCTCCATAGTTTGTACACATAAACCTTCCCTGGACTTCCACAAATATTTAAAAATCTAAATTAGCCAAATAAAATTGCTATTATTGGGATCAAAGAGATATTCAGTAAAAAAAATCCGATGCGTAAATTGATTGAGTCACTATATTACTCGTATTTGTAGAAATAATCCGATTTGTCCTGTTTCTGTCGACCCACGTGTCTGTCGACCCACGTGTCTGTCGTCTGCAACAAATGGGTGACAGGAGCTGGCTTTTGTCCATAAGGAAAAGGCTTGTATTGCTTGGCAATTGCAAAGCTGTCCCAGACTCGTACAATGACCTCGGCCAACTTTTCAAATACAAGTGTTTGCGAAATCAACCTGCTCTGGCTGACTGACCGATACATTGTGTATTGGTTGCTACTCACACACATACAAAAAATAAAATTATACACATAGGCACCTGGACAAATAGAAACACGTAAGTATCGCAGTCGTGACGACAATGGCTACCAACACATATTCGAGATCAAGTGGTAAACGGTTTACTTTAAAGATTGGTAAGTACTTACATATTTTTAATAAAAATGTGTTAGACTTAAAAGTTCCCTAACCCTAGTTAGAATGAGAATTTCCCATACAAACGTAGTCTACGTTTTATTTTGAAACGACATGTCAGGTTTCGGTAAATATTTGTAACTTTAATGAAATTGCTATCTAGGGTTATATTTGGTTTTCACAGTCAAAATATGGATCTTTATTACTGCCCGAGGAATTTACAATAGATAGAATTTTACAACAATTTTTTTTCACGCGGCAGTAGCGGACGCTTTCCATAGAAATTTGGATCAGCTGATCGGTCAACCTGTATGGTAGGTCAAAAATGATTTTTCGTATTTCGATATGTGTCCCTTGAGGAAAGTTTTCCAGTACCATGGACTTAATTCTGCCTTAAAATAGTATCACTATCTTTTATTACACCCGGGACAATACCACTTGCCTCCCAGGGGTAGTAAAAGAGATTTACTATCATTCTCTGTTAGGTTAATTAAGCTTCAATGAGCGATCAAAGGAATCGAAATCAACCGACATCATTAACACGTCTGACAGACAAATACGATGCGGCTTGCCATCAAGAGATACTAGTTAAATAAGTAATCCATACCAAGAATACGACCATTGGAACACCACGCCTACTCATTTCGAAGGGAACACTCAACTGATGAGAGAGTCCTATCAAAATATATTTATTCAAGATGACATCATAAAATCCCAATAATATTGTAGGTACAGGGATCTTCTCTTTCTACTCCCATGCTCATGTTTGACGTGTGCCCTCCGCCGGCGCCGACCAGCAAGGTCGTCGGTTACGTGCCGGCACTTCACGGCATATTTAGCGAACATTTTGCAAATCAATCAACCTAACAACACACACAATAAAGTCCACATTGCGCTGGCATGAAGTCTGCAGGAATTCCAATGCGAGATGTTGCATGCGGCGTCATAATAACATAGCAGCCAGAACAGCCGATATGGAACGTAAACGCCGAACAGTCGATCGCATTCCAGAACACGAACCAGCCTCAAAATAAACGTGCACTTGCGATGAGGTAGGTAATTAGGTACTTGTACTTTATCACTATGTAAAGTCTAGGTCCTTTCATATTGCATTCAAAGATTAGGTCGTATCTCACACCTACTACATTATTTTCGATAATAGTTCGCCTCTAGCGACAAGCCCTTGGTAAGTACTTACATAATTACAAATACACGTAGTTATACCAAAATTATTAACCCTTTAAACGCCGTGGACACCTTTAGGCGTCCGTTGGAAACTGTCCTGAAACGCCAACATTCGTGTCACATAAACTGGTCGCGGTATAATAGGCACGCTTGTAATTTTTTCTTGCGGCGTTCAAAGGTTTAAGTAAACCTAAAATTATTTTAGTTAATTAGAATCAGAAAATTTCTAGATTATCAACATTACGAGTAGTACCTATTCATTTCAGATAGGTACCTTATTTATTATTTGGTAAAAGCATCAACAATTGATAAGCTATTCATGCATCATCGTTTAACGGATCTTCTTCAACTGATCAGAATCTCCCAGCTAATTGATGCTGCGCTTCCTGATGAGTGATCGTGATCGTGAGATGATGAGTCATCGTGTACACAAGCTATTTCGGCGTGGCGCTGGTGCCGCTCTCGTGCATAATCAGTAAAACAAACATTTCACAGCGGAATCGTTTAACGCTCGTAATAGGTAATTTGATTTATAGGTGTGCCTTGACAGGTCAAACAAAAGTGGCTTAGACTTTACACAATTTTTGCCAGTAATAATATAAATAATAAGTATCATCTAGGTACTCCTGTTAGTATAAACTAACTGGAATAGAAAAACGAACCTTTTACATTTTCCAACTACAAGGCTGATCGGTTCTCATTGATAACATTTTACTAAGTCTCAGAAGTAGTCATTATAATCATCTTTTCAGCCACATAACGTCCACTGCTGGACATAGGCCTCTCACAATAATTTCCAAGGATGTATACGCTTTCCTTGCTAGTGCGTGGTTGCCATTCTTGTCTTAACGGCCATCGGTTTATCGCTATGTGTCCCGCCCTCTGCAATTTAACGAACTAATCCGCTAGACTATGTCAGCGACTTTTGTTCTCCTACGAATTTCCTTATTTCTGATTTTATCACGTAGAGAAAAATCTAGCAACGCCCTCTCTATAGCGTAAAATTGAGAAGTATCACATTATAATCAATTGTAGGTAATGAGATCCTAACTTAAAGATTCAGGACGATCTAAACATGAAAATGTTCCTTATTGTTTTGCTCCCGGTAAAATATAAGTATATTTAAATTAATAGCTACTTAATAACATATGCCCACGTAGATACGTAATGTTGTGAGAGAGCGTATCTCCATATTGCCAATAATATCTCTATAAATCCGATCCAGTGGCGCGGGAATAGGAGAGCTACCTGTTGCTGGGAACAGTCGGGAAGGCGGGAAGCGCTGACTCAGTGTTTGAATGAGCTTAAATAAACTGACTGAGACTGGAACAACACAAATCTGACTCTGCGAAACATCAGGAAATGCGGCGTGCATTTATTGGGTTTACGGGGAAATACACGTGGTTTCTGATTTTGTTACGCAAGTCAATCATTTTAATTATTTAAATTATCAAGTGACACAAAATCCAAAGATATATAAATGATTTTGACTTTGACTATTAAAACGGATGATTTACTTTAATCCTATCTCAGATCAGGTGGCCGCTAAGCACTGTGTCTTACTCTTATCTAGTTCTATCTTGGGCAACTCTTCACTTCGGGCCAAGATACCTACTTGCCCGATTGTTTTCATTTCGGTCACTACACTAAAGGCCCATTTACACGGTGCAAGTTTCTTGCCTGTTGCATACAACTAAATTGAAGCAATAAAAAACTTGCATGGTCTAAACAGAACGTCAGCTATACAAATCATTTATTGCTTCAATAAAATTGTATGCAACAGGCAAGAAACTTGCACTGTGTAAATGGGCCTTAACCGACCACGACACTCTTTCTTTGCAGAGTTATTACTACAATATTTCTCTCCGTTTATTTGTGCGGGAGAGAGGAGATCTCCTGACAGTCTTTTTTTAAAAGTAAAGAGTGCAGCAGATGATGAGCCATTGCCATTGTTTATATTAATAGGAGAAACTGCTATACTTAGGATTGTTATTTCCCACAGATGCGGTGATAAAGAGCCATCATTGCAACATTCGCTCGGGTCAATCAAACATCCGAGTGCGGCGGCGAATGGAAACGCGATCTTTCCTCCGCGACGACGGCAGGTGCAAGCAGTGCCGGGGGGCAAGCCTAGTTCAGGGTGAGAAGAGGTACCTACCAGTGTAGGGGTGCAGATGAACTATCACGTCTTCATACTTAATGTAGGAGACAGAGCCTAGGGCCGCTAGACCTAAAGACCACGTTTAGCGTGAAGGTCCGTATGTAAATCTATATGTTAAAAGAAAAAAACACTTTATTTTATTGTATGTATGTATTGTATTTTCTTCCAGAATAGCATGGAAGTAACTTGTAAGGTTTAAGTATAAACCACACTAAAATGTTTAATTTAGTTTTTAAGGCAATTTGTTTAATGTTAGTTTATAGTTAATAAACTTTACCATTACTTACTGTATTTTGTGTCATTTTATAACGTGAACTATAACAAACACACGTGTGTGTTTAAGTTTTAATTCAAATAAAGAATGTCTATTCTAGTTAGTGCCTATAGCGAGAGTTTATAAAGAAAGTCGAGCGTGTCGTCCGCCACTTCCTGCGTCGCGACTCGCGCCTCGCGACCACGCTAGCGGCCGCCGCCGGAGAAAGCCGAGATGTGCCGTAAGAGTGACGCAACGCAACGAGTCAATGAGCCTGCACTACCTATTGCCACCATTACTGACTACACAGCGGGAGCTGCAGGCTCGACAGATTTACTTATCTGGACTTTAGTGCACTGCATATAAATAAAATAGAAATAGATAGATATAAAAAGATAAAATATAAATAGATATAGGATGCCGTGTGGCTCCCAGCAGAGTAGAATAAAACCACTCCAAGTCATACCGTGGATGTCGTAGAAGGCGACTTAGGAAACACAAGCTGAACAAAGCTTATAAACATCATACGGAACCCTAAAAATGAGACCTCTCCAACCCATCTGGCCAGCGTGGAGAGCGTAGACGAAATCCTCTGGCTGCCCTGGTCTAGTATGGCTCTGGTTGCACAGAGAGGGTCGTTCTCCTGCAGTGGAAACTACAAAATACCTGATACTGATGAAATACACAACCCATCTGGCCAGCGTGGAGAGCGTAGGTCAAATCCTCTGGCTGCTCTGGTCTAGTATGGCTCTGGCAGCACAGAGAGGGTCGTGCTCCTGCAGTGGAGACTACAAAATACCTGATACTGATGAAATACATAGATAAATAAGTTTACTAGTATTTGGACGGCATTGCTTACAAAAAATACTTCTCCTTACTACATAAATATGATTTGAGCTGTACGCCGCAACGAAAAGGACAGTTGTGGCCTAACTTTTGCCACTGATGAAATGTTTCTAACTTTAAAACATTTATCATAGCCAAGAGGTACCGCAAGTACTATTTACATTTATTTATTTGTCTAAGAATATAACAAAATAAAATAGTAGCATAAGTAGTAGTAGCGTGTATAAAGCAATGTTAGAAAAGATAGACTGCCTAGTAGAGTCCCTAACTAGAAACCACAATAAAGAGTACTAACGTATTAGAACTTAGAACCGTACAATGTTGAGTTGTGATAACACGGTCAGCGGTTTGTTATCAGTCGATACAATCACTTCACACGCTGGGATTATCTCATGATAATAGTAAACAAGTTTGTATAATAGAGATACGTCAGTTTAGACATAATGCTACCTGCCAGGTGAATAGAGTGCGTGATGTGGGTAGGGGATTGATGTAAGGGCTCAGAAAGACGGACAAGGGACAGGGTTTCAGCGATAGCTCGAGACAGTCGCGACCCTGGAATCCGATCAGAGTCGCGAACAGTAGCGTGACTGACGGCGACCGTCGCGAGATAGGTCACCGACCGTTGCAGAGTCGCAAGCTATCGCTGACACACTGTCGCTAGTCTAAGAGCTAACAGCCCTAAATGGGAAAGACTAAAATGTTGTCCCGACTCTATGTAGAGTGACGAAGAACCTCTGACATTTGTCATATTGTCGGAGTGCTTTCCGCCCTTCACGATAGTTTCTTCTCTGCATAGTAGATACAGAAAAAGATTACTACATTTTACTTACAAAGGCGGAGAATATAGTAAGTACATAAGGCTTTTTCTTAGTCGATTGGCTGCAAAATAATGTTAGGCTAAGTAAAAAAGTCTAACTGATAGGTACGTTAAAAAAAATCTAGTATGTATGCGTGCGTGTGAAGGAGCACGATATTTGCAGGAAACGACAGCCTCTTTTCAAGGTTTTATCGCAAACTGTAATTAGTTATTATGTGAGGCTGTCTACAGTATTATCAGCTATCTCATGGCGTCTGTAATGATACGTAATATACTCGTAACAGTCACCCAGGTAATAATCTAGCAGGTTTTACTATTTAATAAGCTATTAATGTTTACATACAGCACTTTATATACGAGTTTACAATAAAAATTGTCTTTTTTAGGGTTCCGTACCCAAGGGTGCAAATGGGACCCTATTACTGAGACTCCGCTGTCTGTCCGTCTGTCACAGGGCTCTATCTCTTGAAATGTAATAGCTGAACACTTGAAATTTTCTCTGATTATGAATTACTATGGCCGCTATAACAAAAAATACTAAAAATAAGGAAACGTCAAAAATAAAAGGGGGTCGCCATACAAAAACGTGTTTTTTTCGCTATAACAAAAAATACTAAAAATAAGATAAAGTTAAAAATTAAAGGGGGTGGGTCGTCACACAAGAAACGTGTTTTTTCAGCGTTATAACACATTATACGGAGGTACATTTTCTATTGATTTTACTTTTAAAATAAAACTATTGTTACAAAATTTCTTCAATAATACTAGGATATTTTGTGGCAAAATCACAGGGTTGAAAAAATATTACATATCTGTGGGGCAAGCATGCTCAGCTGTTTCCGTTTTATTTGATTACCCTTGTGTGGGTATAATCGTTTTAGTTTTGTAATTGCTTGCCAATGAAAAACTGGCCCTGTTCGGCAGGTGTAATTATCTGTGTAAGTCCGCCCGATTTGGCATATAAAGGTAAAGGTGTCAAGGCGAGGCCGCGGACAGAGTTACGAGCGCGGCCCTGTCTGCCCTGAGTCTACCTACAGAGCTATCTATCTCATAGTCATAAAATCACAAACCAAACAGGCTTTGTTTTGTTACAAAAAAGAGACAAAAATTGGCGTTACTGTAATGTGAATTTTACTGCCAAATATATATATATATATACAATTACATATTACATAATATTTATATTATAATCTGACTCTAATTTGGCCAACCTTCAAAAGATGGAAATATTGGAAATAGACCTTGAAATACAAAAAAAAAATAGTTAGTTCTCTTTAGCCTTTATCAATTTTCACAATTTCTTTACTGTTAATTTTAAATATTTCTAAAGCTATCAATCATACTTGCAAATACTTAGATGTTAAAAGTATTGTTTATTAAAAACTATAACCCGGAATAATTTTTATATAGCCTATGCTATGACACTCTAGTGATTAAGACGAATCTAACCACGTATAATTTATTAAAATCGGTTTAGCCGTTTAGTAGTTACGAGGGAACATAGAGTCGGCCAAACATACATTTTTGGGCTTTGCTGCAGTCGGGTAAAACTAGGAAAATAAGAAAAATCAGTAATATAAACTTTTACGCAAATTCAAAAGTAGGTATATTCTAGTTCAGTACGTCCCTACAACATAATTTGAGCGTAGAATTTCACAAAGCTGACAACGA
Organism: Acrobasis repandana; assembly: GCA_963576875.1. Classification (NCBI taxonomy): domain Eukaryota; kingdom Metazoa; phylum Arthropoda; class Insecta; order Lepidoptera; family Pyralidae; genus Acrobasis; species Acrobasis repandana. Next base: position 24,015,535 of record OY756218.1, on the reverse strand, counting down.
AATCATGATATGACATGATTTCTCTTCAATACACATATTGGAATTGAATGTATTGTATTCTGCTGCATCATGAACGGCAGTCAAAAGATAGCAGAGGTGAAGAAAAGTTAATTAGATTCTCGATTGTTGTCATTGCTACTATAGAGGTCAAAATTGCACAAACATATCTTATAAGTTTTTACCTAATTTTATTGCATTCGTTTATTACACGTAACAAGTTTAGAGGTAAAATAAAGGCTCCGGGATATACCTACCTGAAAGATGAACACATCTAGAAATATGACATAGAAAAATTATCATAATAAATACCAAGCCAATAATTTTGTACTATGTAACAAAATAGTTAAACTGTGTTAAAAAAATTTAATGGCTATTAAGAACTAACCTAAATACGACTTTACAGCAATTAGTTTATCAGAAGCCTGCATTCTGTTAACTAGTAGGGCCATAGAGCCACGTACGCGATAACACAACACAATACGACTACAACTAACCCACAAATTAATAATATACCTAGTAATTTATTAATATTTTTTTATAAGTGAGTTCATCTTGGCGTTTCTTCTCAGCAGTGGTCTTTGCGAAACGCTAGTATCGGTATTATCGGTAGCTTGTCTTTAAATAATTAATAATTTAGATTTTTTTGGATATTATACTACCAATTTAAGGAGTGCAGACTTTTTAAGTAATTGACAGAAAAAAAAACATGTTATTTAAATCATATCGTTATTGGTACTATACGACTAGAGTGCAGTTTTTATGAATATGTCGGTCGATAAGTCAGTAGAGTACATACATAATAGATATCTATTAGATCTATCAGATGATCGCTCTTAAATTTTCTTGTATTAAAATATAACTCTACTTTAAGAAATTAAAGTTCTTCGCAAAGTTTACAAGTAAGCATGTACGGTTCCCTGTTTAGGCTCAGGAAATATGTTAAATAAGTCAGACAAATCCGGGTTGACTATGAAATCAAAAACGATCGAATTTGCCTGTGATTTAATTAATCTAAAATTAAATATCTTAATGTCAAATATATTAACTATTAAAATGTTTGACTTTGACTGAACAAGTAGGTTAGCATATGTTTGGTACATATATATTTAAAAAATAAAAGTAGGTAGGTACCTACCTAAATAGCTGTAGTTCGCATTGGCGGGAACTGTGAAGACTATATTGTCTTTTGTTTCGAATAGCCCCAAAGTATGACTAAAGAAGAGCAAGGTCGACATGCTACCGGAAATAATTGATTTTGGTTCTGTATTTTATTTATTTTATTTATTCAAGTACATTTGGAAAATTAACAAACATACACATAAAAAATAAGGAAAACATAGTACTTAGGTGCTACTTATATAACATATAACTTAGGTATTAACATTTTTATTAGGTACCTACCTAAATTAATGCCTATTAAACCTAAATCATACATTTTACTCATAATAAGAACATTTTAAATGTTTGTAAATAATAAACCTACCTTTAGCGTTGAGCTGCGTGCGGATCCGAGCGATCTCCCGCGACCGGCTGCGACTGCGGCGATGCGATGCGATGCGACGCGGCGAGCGCGCCATTTCGCCACAACCTGGCGACGTCGCGGCTGCTACTTCACACACAGGAAACCAAGATCACTGTCACATAACTGGCTGCACAGGAACCGCAACGGCGCGGGTCGTTCCACTTCGCGGTTCTGTTATTCGAACAATGTTTGTAAACAAACACGGTAAAAACAGATATTTTTGAAAATTGTATGAACTAGAGCGAGAGATGCACCGCTTCAAGCATCGGACGAGATCGGACAATAGATGGAAACGAAGAAGATAGGAGTTTAGTCGAGTTCGGTTTCGGAACAGAGGCGGGTAAGGCACGAGCGTCGTGTATAAGGCACTGCGAAGCACTGAGTGCTGGAGCGCGGCGGCCGCTGCGGCCGCGGCCACACCTGGCGCGTTACATCACTGATAACATGATAACACGCGCCGAGGGCCGCCCTAGCGTCTGCCGCAGCGGGTGTGTACTGTGTATCTCCAAAACGCCAAAGTTTATAAAAAGACAGGTTTATGTACAACCTGTCTAAGATAAGATAATAAGATAGCCTCTTATGTCACTTAATAGCGAACAAGTCTGACATTGAACTCTCGTCTCTAATTTTGATGTAGCAGACAAAACCTCCAGCAATCAAGACCAGAAGTTATTTCCAGCATATTTGTAAATTGCAATACAATAAGTCCACGTCAGCCTCACATGTTTTTCTGGGTATTTTTGTAGTAAGTAGATTTTACTTCGTTGTCAGTAAGTCACTAAGGTGGGGTAAGGGTTTTTACCTTATTTTGTTTTTACCCGACTACAGCAAAGCCAGAAGGAAGGGAATTGATTGTAGTTTTGACATGATAGCTTACAGTTGCCTTGTATGTAAATACAAGGAGCGTGGCGCTATATTTTTAGGGTTCCGTAGCCAAATGGCAAAAACACAGAACCCTAATGGATTCGTCATGTCTGTCTGTCTGTCCGTCCGTATGTTACACCCACATTTTTCCGAAACTATAAGAACTATACTGTTGAAACTTAGTAAGTAGATGTATTCTGTAAACCGTATTAAGATTTTCACATAAAATAGAAAAAAAAAACCAATAAATTTTGGGGGTTCCCCATACTTAGAACCTTTCGGTTTTCGGTGATCTCAAAATTTTTTTTCATCGAACCCATACGTGTGGGGTGTATTTATGGATAGGTCTTTAAAAATGATATTGAGATTTCTAAAATCATTTTTTTCTACACTGAATAGTTTGCGCGAGAGACACCTCCAAAGTGGTAAAATGTGTTCCCCCCCCCCCCCCCCTTTAACTTCTAAAATACGAGAATGATAATTGGTTTGAACGACATCTAGTAAGTAGTATTTTTTTTAATACGTCTTAGAATCGTAAACCGCAATTTACCTTTCATTCAATCAACTCAAAGATAAAAATAAAAATATATTATGTTACTTGCTGCTACGGAAAACTTTATGGGCGAGTCTGACTCGCACTTCGTTGCTTTTTATCTTTACAACTGTTGCACGTACCTAAGTAGATCACTGCGCGGCAAATAGCAGGGAGATCTTGGTGACATCGGACAACTGTATCTGTATTTAGTAATTGTTTGTTATCAGGAGCAACTAAAACATAAACGAACATGCTCGTAGTACAAATCGCATTCGCATCGACACATTCAACACTTTTCGAGCCAAGGCCAAACGTCTACTGTACGACTCTTTCTTTAAAGGTGGTTAATTTAATTTTGCTCAGTACTTTGTGTTTACTTATTATTTATTTTTCTCTTATCACAAAATTTATTTTGACTGATTTTATGTAAAACATACATTATCTACTTAGATACTTATTAGATTCTTAACTTAGCGTTTTTTGGCTTTACCGTAAACTTGTGAAGAACTGTTATTGGCTTTTTTTTTGCTTGTAGCTGTTGGTCATCCGAATATATAAAATAAAAAATAAATTTACCTACAAAGTACCTACGAAATAAGATGGCCTTACAGATAACTTACCTACTGCGTATAAATAGAAGTACTTATCTTCCGGACCGTTATAGGTACTATTGTACCTTTGTACATTTTATCTACTCATACAAATTAACACGTCTTTATTCCTTACGGAGTAGATAAGTTTACGTCCCGTCTCCCCAGTAAGGAATTAAGAGGTGTGGCGATCCTGAACGCGGGAACGTTGGCGCCCATTCATCTGAGAGATTTCTAATACCTGAAAATTAACATTGACATGACGAAGGTTATGTCGAACATGCACGTAACGCCTTTACCTGTTTCTGTTGGGAACTCTGCCCTCGAAGTTGTAGACCAGTATATCTACCTAGATCAATTGATCCAGGTAGATATACTGGTAGGAAGTGTCAGCTTCGAGGAAGAGGTCTTTCGACGAATCCGACTCGGCTGGGCGGCGTTCGGGAAGTTACGCAGTGTCTTTTCATCCAAAATACCCCAGTGCCTGAAGACGAAAGTGCTTAACCAGTGTGTTACCAATGATGACTTATGGCTCTAAAACGTGGTCCCTTACTATGGGTCTCATAAGAAGGCTCAAGGTCGCTTAGCGGGCTATGGAAAGGGCTATGCTAGGTGTTTCTTTACGTGATCGAATCAGAAATGAGAAGATTCGTAGAAGAACAAAGGTCACAGACATAGCCCAGCGGATTAGCTCATTGAAGTGGCAGTGGGCGGGGCACATAGCGCGAAGAACCGATGGCCGATGGGGCAGAAAAGTTCTCGAATGGCGGCCACCCACACCCACCTGCTAGATGGTCAGATGACCTGAGCAAGGTTGCAGGAAAACGCTGGATGCAGGCCGCTTCCGATCGGTCGTTTTGGAAATCCTTGGGGGAGGCCTTTGTCCAGCAGTGGACTTCCTGTGGCTGATATGATGATGATGATGAATATATAAATATTATAGTTACAAGTGTATTGCATCGCGCTGGGAATCGAACCCAAGGTAGCACAGACTATCACGACATCCGTGTTGCTCTAGTAGGCTACTAGACAAACTTAGGGTCGCACCGCAGAATTAATTTAATACTTACCTACTAACGAGTTCGACATATTTACGATTATATCTTTCTATACCGGGAGATTTGCGAACACTATGACGTAAAAAATATTCTGTTTAATATGTATTATTAAATGATACAGAAAAGTCGGAAACAACTACATAATATTACTTCACAAATATTTTTTATTATGTCCATTGTCCATTTCACCATTAGTTCACTTTACTGATTATTATTGACTTATTTATAATGTAACGTACTAAATTCACTAATTCACTATTGTAATATAGTAATTTGCATATTCGGCACAAAACTATACGGTAATCATTTGAATAAATTCAATAAAAATAAACAAATGTTTATCTTATCACGCTTCCACGCACGGCTTGTCAAGTTGTCATTGTCAACAATGGCATGGCATTATAGCACTATAACCCGCGGAAATCTACTTGGCATCTGCGTGTATGTGATTAACTGTGAGCGAGGAGACTATGTATTTTTACCGGATTATACTGCTGCCGATTGATAATACCCCTCTCGTGTATCTCCCGCCAATGCAAGAGAGCGAGAAGGGTATATATATCAAGATGTTTGCTGGGTAATAACGTGAAATTATATTGTTGCTTTGCTACCTGTTTTCATCATTTTTTCTCTTCTTTTCCAGTTCTTTGTTGTAATCGGTGGATAAACAATTATTATATGCGCATCTTCTCACCATGATGGTTACTATTGATTAACAGTTCTTAAGACAAGACACGTCGTGTATTGCGTGCGGTTAGTAACTAAACCCTAGTTTAGAGCACAGAAAGGCCCAGAAAGTGCGAAGGAGAAGTGCGGGGACGCCAATTTGCGGGAGACGCTGTGAGATTCCATTCTGTTTGACTCTTATGTATTCTGTGCCATAACGTTACCAGATTTTTAACGGCATTTCAAGCCCTGGTTTCATCTCCGCGGATGCGGAGGTTAACGGAGGCGGAGGCGGAGGTGAGAGTGGATGGAGAAAAATAGCGATTTTTGGTTAATTAAAAGTTATAAACTAAAAACACCAATCACGGTTCAATTACTATTACATTACATCGGTAAAACTTAACCCTGTATAACCAAACGACGACATCCCATCGAGAGTGAACTTATTTCATTTGTTTTTAACCTCCTAAAGAAACATGATTTTTAGGGTTCCGTACCCAAACGGTGCAAACGGGACCCTATTACTGAGACTCCGCTGTCCGTCCGTCTGTCTGTCTGTCACAGCGCTCTATATCTTTAACCGTAATAGCTAGACACTTGAAATTTTCACCGATTATCTATTACTGTGGCCGCTATAACAACAAATACTAAAAATAAAAAAAATAAAAAAAATTAAAGGGGCTCGTCATACAAGAAACGTGTTTCTACAGCGTTTTAAAACATTGTACGGTGGTACGGAACCCTTCATGTACGAGTCCGTTGCCCGTTTATTTTAAAACTTATTTACTAACAAAAAACTTTTTCTAATACTGTTACCACATAATTAAAACATGTGGTTTACCCATCTATTTCTATATGGAGATAAACTGATCAAAATTCTGTAAATAGATAGGTACCAATGTTATTGATGGGTTTCTACAATTACGCGATAATTTTTGCAAATATTTATATTCTTTATTTATATTGGACTGTACCTACTGTAATGTAGATAAACAAACAAACAAAAACAAACAAATCATTTATTTCAGGCTACGTAATATTAACTACTTACAATATTAAAGGCCCATGGAATAAATACCTTATAGACTAGCATACATATAATTATATAATATAAATTAAAAACTACGGCACACGTTGAGGCTGTGACGTGTTACGCGTCATCGGAGTGTCGGGTATCGTTCCACAAAAGCGACGATACATTACACCCTTCAGCCAAAAGTTCGCCTCCATGAGTCGCCAGCTTCTCCGTCGGGACTCGCACCACGAAGGAAGTGAAGTTCACGTTGTGGCGCGACTCCAACTTCACGACCCTCAGCGTGATGTTGGTCTTCACGCTGACGTACTCCATCACTTCCTCAGCCTTCGTGGAGTGGAAGAGTCTGGACACATATAACTGCGTCGTAGGGATGGCGGGACGCAGAAGATGGTTTGGTCCCGTAAGTGCAGTTTCGCACTGATTCCGGCTAGGCTTCTTCTTCCTTCGCTCCACTTTAATGAAGCCCTCTTCATCTGCCTGTCCTTTGTTAGGCGCTGGAGGAACCGTACTGGGAACCGAAGGCACTCGATTCCTATCTCCTCCCTTGGGTTTCTGTTCGTTCCTCTGCTTCAGTTGTCGTTGACGTTGTTGATAAAAAATGTTGGTAGTGTTTTTAGGGTTCCGTACCTCAAAAGGAAAAAAACGGAACCCTTATAGGATCACTTTATTGTCCATCTCTCTCTGTCAAGACTCTTTTTCTCAGAAACGCGTGGACGTGTCAAGCTGAAATTCATATCAAATACTCAAGTCTACTGTCCCTTGGAGCTGTGAAAAAATCGTTTGATTTTTTCACAGCTCCAAGGTTAGAAGTTTTTCTAAGCCAATGAAATCAAAAGATACAGCCGTTTATGCCGCAAATTTTCGACACTCGTAAGTGAATCCAAATTACAGGGTATTTCCCGTAAACTCAGAATCTTGAAAGGTACGAAGCAACGTCTTATAGCACAGATAAAGGAAAAATTGCGAAAAGTAAAAATTTTTTGTTACATCATAAAATAAAAATATTTTAAATAATTTTAAACTTAGTTATATTATATACCTACAGGTTTGTAAGGAACCCTCGGTGCGCGAGTCCGACTCGCACTTGGCTGCTTTTTATTTAACACTAGCTGACCCGGCGAACTTTGTTTCGCCCGTTCCCGTTCCTTTTCCCATATTTTCTCACCGTTTAAACCTTCCCTGGACTACGACAAACATTTCAAGACCAAAATTAGCCAAATCGGTTCAGTCGTTCTCGAGTTTTAAGCAGACTAACGAACAACAATTCATTTTTATTTATATAGATTTTATTTTCCTAGTCATTACATTATACTTAAAAATAGCATTATTTTATTGTAGTTAGGAATGTATCATTAGATAACTAAATAACTATAATCTATTGTTCTGATGACAAAAATACCCTTTTTAACACCCTTGCTCATAAAATCGATCTAATTTCACCGGTTTTAGATATATAAAGCAGCCTATAAAACACGCGTGTGTTAGAAACGCAAATAGTGAAGTTATATTTTTATAACTCACGATTTGCTTTTGCGAAAGAAAGGGACAATTAATGGTAAATCCAGTATGAATGAATGAGAGTAAGAAAGTTTGACAGTTGTGTGTGAGCGAGATAGTTAGATAATATAAGGTGAAGGTTAGACAAAGAAAAATAATAAATCAGACATCCAACGTCATCGTTGTTTCAATATTTTTAATAAATAATTTTACGGCTCTGGATACAAGTCTTTTAGAGCCTATCTTTAATTTTGTTCTTTATTCCTAATCCTAACCTAACCTAATCCTAATTAGACAATCAAAGGGTGGTGTAGGCCTTTGACTGCTGCAAGGGAGCTTCTGGCGACAAATCTATACGAGTCCACTGGTTTACATAGACGATTGAGTGGCGGACGACGCCCACACAGTCCGCAAAATAAATATCACTACAGCCGTACTATGACTGTCCATTTTAACTATTTCACACATTGTTCATGTTATGAGCATTTATAACACCAAACAACACCAATTTCATATTATAAAGTCCACTAAAATCAATTTGTAAAATAATTTAAAGCAAACCCCAACCGAACCCCTTGACTTCCCGCTAAAAACTCCTTTGTATCTTACATACGCTTCAAATTGTTTGTTTTTGTTTTTCAAATTTCAAATTCGCATGCTACGCGGCGCCGTCCAGTAGGCCGCGCGCCCTGCTGGCTGATTTTAAAAAGTAAAACGGCGGGAAAGCAACAGTGTGCATCAAAGTTTTATTGTTGAGTTTATTTAAAATAAAAAATATCAGTTCATTAGGTATTTTCCCTCGTAAGTATGTTGAAAAACGTCGTACGATATACGTGCGTATATTGGTTAAACACACTCAGCTCCTAACGCCCTCGCTTTCTCTCGGGCTGATATTCCGCTTCGTGTGTTATAACCACCATAACGCACTTATATCGTATTGTACTATTAGTCATATTTCTAAAGGGTAGGTATATTCTATAAACTGACATGTTCATGACTGTAATCTATACACTGTTTTTTTCAGCTTTTCTATATATATTTTTCTATATATATAGCGTATTCACATGTTGAATACTTTTATGTGTAACCTGGCATGGCATCACAAAAAAAAAAATATTTTTGATATTAATAGATTTTTAAATATTTGTAATTTTCACAATGGTACAGTGTACCTGCGAAATAAATTTAAGATGACAATTGCTAAGGTGTTAGCATATCACATATTTAGACCCGTTTTAAGTACTTAGTATAACGCAGTACCCAATAGACTCAAATAGCATTAGTACAAGTGCTTATCATTTAGATTACTAGGAGAAAAGACAATGGTGAAGTCCTCATATGAGTACATTAATCTCGTGCACCAGGATATTCAGGGCTTTACCAGCAAATATCTGGAAACCTGTTTGTTCCTAGGACATGCAGCTGCAAAAGCCTTACATATAACCAGGGTTCGCCGATATATGTCAGCGGATATATATCATGATATATATCAATTGATTTTTGTCTTGATATATATCAATCAATTGACTTTTTTTCATGTCTTCTGAACTAAAAATTTGCTGTCAGCAGTAGCTTCAACAGCAAGTCTCGAAACATTTTCTATACCTTCGGCCTGGTTCAATCAAAGATTAGTAATCGATTGGGAACCCCTCTCTTCAAGACTTTCAACCAGTCTGAAAGGAGCATCCGTAGTACAGCTGCAGCTCCGTCATACAATATGGACTGGATTTGGAATCCCAGTGTGAATGAGGAGAGAGAGGTTGACTGGGACTGGGAGCCAGATGATGATGTTCTACTCATAGATCTATGCTTAAAGCCTGACCCTGAATGATTACTTTTTTATGATTACAAATTATTATTAAAATTAGTTGATTTATCTCACAAAAAAATGAAGATTATTATAATAATAGTTACTTGGTTTTAGGTGATCATTAAAAACTAGTTTATTGTACCTACGCATGAATCAATCTTCATATATGTGTATTTTTTATTTTATTACTCAGTCGTATGCGCAAGAAATCCGACGACGTATTCGCTGATATTTTCTTCAAAGTTAAACCTTTTTAACCAAGTTTTTCTTTGAATTAAAAAGAAATACTATAAATTCCTAAGCCACTTTTTAGGATTTTCCTTTGTCTTTATTTCTCTGGAATTTATACACAACTTCGTGTTTTAAATTCCGTGTAACCAACAAGGATGAAGGTCGCGCACCGCAATAATTAAACAAACTTACAACGAAAATCAATAAATTGTCTCGGCCATTTTTTTTATACCTAACTAAACTTCAATTTACATATTGGTACTAATTTAGTTTGGCTCCAATCAGATCCAAAGTAGAAGTCAAAATCACTAAAAATAAGGACCGGACCCTTAAAACATGTATGGCAATGGCAAACAATATGGCTTTGGGTATTAACAAATCTAAAAAATAGTACTTATATTATATATAAATTAGTAATGTTTATGTTTTATTATCTTCTTCTTCTTCGTCTCTTCGAATCTTATTACCTATATAAGATTGTGACGTGTTAAATTAAATTGTTCCCGACCAGTAGGAGGCCACAGCAACAGCACTTTCCGAGCACTGCATCAAATCGGCCATCGAACAGACAGCGGAGAAGGTGTGGCATCGTCTGCTTGAGTTGGCCGCAAAGACATTGAGGGTTATAATTTGCCCTGTTGGTAAAGCCCCATCTTTGTATATTGCTCCTGCAACGTCCAACTTGAGTCCTCAGTCTATTAAGTGACTTTCAAACTGACCATGGCTGATCGCGGCCAGGGGGCAGTGACTCTGCGGAAGCAATACTTAAATGAGTCAGAAATTGAAGGGCTGATTGCTTTGGTGTTAAGCATAAAGCTATGTCGGCTTTTAAGTCTAGACGCAGATTTTGGTGGACAGCCATATAGGAGATGGCATTTATCTGTCTCTTGTTTTGATTTTTCAATGGAGCACGCTGCTTCTCTGCGTACGTGGGGCGGAGCTATACCTGCCAGGGGGTACAGCATCTCCACTGGAGTTGGTCTTAAACAGCCCGTTATAGCTCTACAAGTCTCATTTAAAGCGATGTCGACCTGATTTGCATGTGCCAACCGACTCCAAACAGGACCTACGTATTCTCCGGCTGAGAAACACAAAGACAAACCGCTAGTACGCATGACGTCGGGTGCCGCTCCCCATAATGTTGTTGTTAGTCGTCGGAGAATATTATTTCTAGCGGTGACTTTTGACTTTGTATTATGGCAGTGCTTTTTATAACTCAGAGTGGGATCGAGAGTAACACCAAGGTACTTAGGGCTACCAGAGTACTCAATGCTAACACCTTGCCATTTTATGTTGAGCGGTTCCCAAGCCAATTTATTGTTGAGGTGGAACGCACATGATTGGGTTTTAGTTGGGTTTGGTCTGAGAGCATTTCTCTTGTAGTACATCCCTAGATCTTCCAGGGCAGAAGAAAGAATATCCTCTACAATTTAAAATTTAGAGGCCTGCGTTGCCAGGGCTAGGTCATCTGCGTATAAGAAGCTTCTTGTCTCAGGTGGGCAAGGCTGGTCGTTGGTGTAAATATTAAAGAGTGTAGGGGCAAGGACGCTTCCTTGCGGCAACCCGTTTTTCTGGACACGCCATCTGCTTTTTATACCGTGGAGGTGGACCTGAAAGCGACGGTTTTGCAGCAGTTCACGTAGTATATTGACTAAATTGTGGTCGCCTGTCAAGAAAAGTACTTTGGATAAAAGTATCCTAGTGTTAACCGTGTCATATGCCACTGACAAGTCCACGAACACCACTCCCGTAATTTTGTTTGCATTGTATCCGTCTTCTATATACTCGGTGAGGTTTAGGACCTGCCCTGTACAAGACTTACCTGGCCTGAAGCCAGCTTATTGTGGGATGAGCTTATCGTCAACAAAAGGCGTCAGCTGGTTAAGGAGAAGCCGTTCGAACAACTTAAAGGTGTGGCAGAGGAGAGATATTGGTCTGTGGTTTTTAGGGTCCTCTGGAGATTTACCGGGCTTTAGAAGAGCTATTACCTTGGTTTGTCTCCAAAGTTTAGGTATACGCGTGTTGGAATAGCAAGAATTAAAAAAAGAACATAGCCAAGATATTGACGTTGGACCCAAGTTTTTTAATTGTTCAACAGTTATATCGTCCACTCCCGCGGTTTTTCCGTTCTTAAGGGTCGGCACCATGTAAACTGGGTTTGCGCGGGAAACAAGTTTGTACAGAAAGCGTTTGATTTAAGTCAAATAATGTATACACATAGATAGAGGAAGAGTTGGGACAGTAGACGAAGAAAAGGATATTTTAAAATATTTTGTAGTTTTCCTAAAAACAAGCATTGAATTTACCCAAAAACATGCAAAACGCACTTTGCGCGGCCAATAGTTATGGCTTAAGTAGAAAAGACCACTAAGAAAATTACATACCTAGTTATAGGTGAATAGACTAGCCAGTAGACGAAAATCGTATTTTTTTAATTTTCATTCAGAAAAAGTAAGATAATTGTAAAGAAACCTGAGAGAAATATTTTAGAAAATCTTGCTACAAACTGGCTTGTTTTTCTGCGTAAAGAAATATTCTAACAAGGGATTGCATATATTTTATAAAAATAAAGGCTATTTTGAAACATTATTCTTAATATTTGCTTACAATGCAATCACGCAATAATAAAAATAATAATTTTAAAAATTGGATGTTTTGCAACGTTTTTGACAGAAATCTCTGAAATGGCGGCCATGATTCTTCCATACAAATTCAGTTGCCCGCCGGGCGTTCAGGAAGGAGGCCGTGTCGAATTTTTCAAAAAATCCATTTTCAAATTACGTAAAATTGCATTACAGTCTAAAATATTTCAATAAAAAACTATGTACAAACTGCCAAATTATGTCATACTTTTGCTACACTATGGTACAGTTTTGACATTTTGTTGACGTTCAAGTAAAGAAGTAATGCTATCGCAGATACGGCATCGCACATTTTTTTTTAAATTTTATTGAAAATTAAGTCAATGAAAAAAATAATTTGGTTTGATTTATTACCTATATTTTTTAATTGGCGATTAGGGTGAAAATCGGATTGGAACTTTCTCGGGTCGCGGAATCATATTAACTGTTTTTGTAATAAAAGGTGCTGTTTAATTAGGGTTTTACAATTATTTTGAGGGGTAATTCAGTCTGAAATTTTGAACAACTTTTCCCCATGAATGTATATCAAAATACGAATTGACATTATGCGTAATATATCCAACCACAGGCTATACTAGATCTATACTTGGCTTGGCAGGCAGGCTATAGTAGGCTATTTATCTACACTAATATTATAAAGAGAAAAGATTTGGTTGTTTGTTTGTTTGCATTACATGGCTCCGAAACTACTGGACTGATTTTAAAAAAACTTTCACCGTTGGAAAAGTACACTATCCCCGAGTGACATAGGCTTTGTGTGTACCAAGGGCGAAGCCGGGGTGGACTGCTAGTATAGTATAATGATATTAAAACAACAGTCAAAAAACAAAAAAAAAACTGCATTTTTATACAAAAGTGTGCAGCCGCCCGGGAAATTTGTATAGGAACCGATTTTTTCGGTGTTTTTACTGTTTTTAGGGTTTCGCTTGTCTGTCTGTCCGTAAGTCACAGCCAATTTGCTACGAAACTATTAGAATGATTTAGTTGAGATTTAGTACCTACACTTATGTAACTTAGTGACCTAAAGATAGACGTATAATGTAAATAAATGAAATTTAAAAAAGGGGGCCACTTAGTGTGGGTAAATTAGACATAAAAAAAAAGTTTTAATAACAAAATCGTGTGACATATCAAATGAAAGAACTTTTTATGACAATTTTAAATATATTTATTTTTTATTATTTCTTAGATCGGTATTTTTAAGTTATTTAAAAAAATGGGCGAAAATTTACCCCCCCTACTAAACTACTGGACCGATTCAGTTGAAATGTGGTGCACATAATGTAAGTTTGTGACCCAAAGACGGAAGTAAAATGTAGGTAAATGAATAAATAAATAAAAAATGGGGCCACTTTATGGGAGATAAATGAGACATTAAAAAAAGGGTTTTGTGAACTATATCGCGTAAAATATCAAATGAAAGAGCATTTTATGATAATATTAAATATATTTTTCTATATTTTTTAAGTTGGTGTTTTTGAAGTTATTTTTGAAAATAAATAATAAAAATACACTTATCTCCGAAACCACCGAATCCAATCTTTTGAAAAATATACAGTTAATAGTTCTTTACCTATAGATTACAGGAAAACCTATTAGAAGATAAAAAATAAAAGGGTGCAACAATGCTAATTACTGCTTCATTAATCAACCAATTTTTTAGCTGTTTTCAGGAAAAGATTTCTTTTTAGTGCTCTTTGTTGATTCGTTAAAAAATTGGTTGCCTGTAAAGTCGGTATACGGGCGAAAGTACTACGTGACAACGACTTCACTCCACTTCACTCCAAACTTGACTTCCACTCGGGCATGGTTAGCCCGCCTAAGAGCGAGAGAGACAGACATAAAAAGTGAAAGGCACGCGTGCCTCTCACTCGCTCTCATTGTGAGCGCATAACGTGAGCGGAGCGTAACGCAGTTTCTTGAAGTGTCACCCGGCTAACCAATTTATAAGACGTTGTCACGTCAAAATATTGTACAAAATCAAACAGACAAGTCATTGATTGAGCACGTACAGCTGCTACGCCAAGACTGTTGATCTGTTCAACGTGCAATCCTTTTTTACCCTCTGTACTTACATAATAAGGTGAAAAAAAGTGAAAGGTGTTACGATTGCAGATGGTCGCTAAACGTATTGTTTCACAAAGAAAATTCAAATGTGTACATTTTCTGTCAGTGGAACACAAAACGTGTAGTTTTCCAAGTCACCGCTCGCGTAAAATACTAGGTATTTGATTGTATTTTTGAGAACGTCATGTCAGCGATAAGTAATATTGATTTACACAGAAATATCATAAATTTGTCTATGGTTCCCTAAAATTTCAACTTAACCAAAATAAACCGGCCACCTGCCGTGACGGGTCACGTACAGTGTAGGGTTCCGTAGTCAGTACCTACTTGTTTTATGTAAATAACAACTGCCTACCTTTAGGTCTGAATTCAGTCCATGATACTGAACAACTTTCACCAAGGAACAAACGAAATACAAAAATTATTTTTGATCTCTTACACACAAGATTTGGCTAAATGTAATATTTATGTAATATATGTATGGAATATGTAAGGACAAATCACACTAATTAAGCTAGCCCCAAAGTAAGTTTTAAACTTGTATTATGGGATACTAACTCAATGATACTATATTTTATGATAAATACATACATAGATAAATACCCAAGACCCAGGACAATTTGAAAAAGACTATTTTCTAGCTTGCCCTGGCTGGGGCTCGAACCCAGAACCTCCGGATTAGCGGTCTAGCGTGTTAACAATTACGCCACGGAGGTCGAATGGAAAGCAAACATTTTCTTTTCATATTTAATTATGTGTTCCTTAGGAAAAGTTGTTCAGTATCATGATCTGAATCCACCTTAAATTAGTTTTAGTTCAAATTCAAATTCAAAATATCTTTATTATCATAGGATATTTATAATATCTCTTAATAATAGTCACTTTGTTTTGCACAAATGTTGTCGTCAAATCGTTACTTAAAGCTAAGTTTACGCCACTTCCTAGACGCAAGTGCAGAAGAAGCGGCAACAAACTGCACTGCACGTTTTCTCCAAAGACGTCAACTAACAAACTAAAAACTTAAAATTAGTTATATAGATGGACAGAGATTACATTGTTTATTATGTCATAATTAAATTGAATTATAAGAATTACGAAATTTAAAATAATGTCAATTTGTAAATTTAGTATGTACCAATGTACCTAAATTATGACATGTCTAAGTATACAAACCTTTAAGAGGGACCCGCGCCAAGCTCAAGCCAGACCTTTTTGTCTTTAAGATAGTCATCGGTCCTATAATAAGCCTTCTCACAAAGTACTTTCTTTACATAAGCTTTGAATTTTCTGTCTGGCATATCAAGGACCGATTCTGACAATTTATTATAAAAAAGTATACACTTCCCCATAAAAGACTTACTGACTGTATTCAGCCTGTAATACGGGCTAACTAAGTCATTCTTATTACGTAAATTTCTATCTGTAAAATCACTTACTTTATTGAACATGGAAATATTTTTCCTTACATACATTATATTTTCAAATATGAATTGTGATGCAAAAGTAAGTATACCTATTTCCTTGAATAATTCCCTCAGTGAGTCTCTCGATCCTAAACCGTAAATAGCACGAATTGCTCTTTTTTGTAAAAGAAAAATAGTCTGAATGTCCGCTGCACTCCCCCATAGAAGTATCCCGTAAGACATTAGACTGTGAAAGTAATTAAAGTACACTTGTCTAGCAGTTGCTACATCTGTCAATTGTCTTATTCTCCTAACAGCGTAAGTACAGGGAGACGTTATATACTACTGCCGTGAATTTTTTTAAGTGTCCATATACAACCGTTTAACTGACAGAGAGGGAAGACACATGATTCTAACAAAAATTTGCAATCAAAAACCAAATATTTCACAAACGGATTGCTAAAACGAAAAAGGGTGTTCATAATCTTACAATATTTTTGAAAGACCTATTTCAACGACGTCTCACACCACACATTTTTTTTTCAAGTTTTTATTACCACATATCCATGCCACTGCCCAATTACAGCTTTCTAGTACTAATATTCTATGAGTAAAACTGGGGACAGATAGACAGAAAGACATGACGAAACTATAAGGTTTTCTTGTTAACTACGGAACCTTAAAAAGCTGCGTGAAACTAAAAAGATTCTCTATTCTAAGGGTTCTTTGTCATTTGCGCTTTATCAAATTTCAAAATACGAGTAATCAAAACCACTTGTGCAAATATTTCGCTCCACTTTGCATACAATAAATTCAAAAATTGATGGATGAATGACTGTGCTTTTACAGGTTAAGCAACTTCTAGCTTGGTCACAGTTAGGATGGGTGACCGTGCTTTCAATCTTAATGTTGTCCAAGTCAAATGTTGAGATTCTTATGAATATATTTCAGTTTTCTCTACCTACATAACTTGGCAGCTATTTAAATTTCAATTGTTTTGTCGGAATTTGAACTTGGCATTTTTACATTTATGTTTTTGATGGGATAAAATAAACACCCAAGAACCAGGACAAATTAAAAAAGGCCATTTACCAACTTGCCCTGGCTGGGAATCGAACCCAGAACCTCCGAGTGACGGACTAGCGTGTTAAGGAATCGCCACGGAGGTCGACTAATAAATTGAAAAAGTAATAAATTTAACGCAAGATTCGAATAACTATAACTTGGATTTTTTAGAAAGTGCTATATGAATTTTACATATATTTAAACTCGCTTTTTAAATAAACGTCTTGCATTCACGCACACTACTGTATTTTCGACTTTAGCCTTTTTTTACTGATAGCCTGTCTACTAAAGTGTTAAGTACATTATAATGACGTCTGCCAAGGCCTTAATTCAGAAATAATAATTCAAACAAAATAATTCTTTGATTTGATTGATTTGGAAATTTTAATAAGTATCGCGGACTGGAAGTCTTGACGAAAAGAAACAAGTAAGCGTCTACGTTACAATTTATAATTACCTACATCTATTGTCCCGTTTACACATTATTAACTCTATGTAACTTCATCTTGACATTTTTATCCCCCTAGCGGAAAAATTTTGCATATTTCAGAGCCAAATCCAACCACGTGGATTTGTGCATACAGTCCTTAAGTGTTTTTACACACTCAATTACATCCGTCAGCCAACTCGAACGGACGGCAGATTTGATTAAGCTTGCCAGCCCGTGATCCCAATTTAGGCAATTTTGGCATTGTACAAGGTGATTTACCATTTACGAGGAATTGATGGTTTCTTATAAAAAAATGTTATTTAATATAACGTGGTCAGAATTACATTACGTTACGTTGTTTTAGTTAAGTCCTAGGTACTCCTACTACCTATTATAATAAATAAACATTTTAATTAATCTGTCGTGTATTTTATTATTTTCCTCTTTAAATTTCGTTTCATTATCGCGTTAGTCTGAGACGTCTGCTATTTAGAAAGAACTGGGGGACCTGGTTAATACCCGACGCGTTAGCCCGACACGTCTGCTATTTACGAAGTCACTTCGGGATGCTAACGCGTCGGGTATTTACGAATATGCCCCCGGGCCCGGTGGAAGCCATTCCAGATGGTGAGCTCCCTACTCTCACAGCCGTGATAGCTTAGGGGTCGCGGACTCGCGGGGGAAGAGGAGTTTCGGTGTTACGTTGCCGCTCTCCCTATCCTCCGCAACCAAGCTCGGCCGTGGCGCTTGGCACGGTGTCGGTGGGGCTGGGGCCGCATGGGAAGAGGTGTGTCGGTGTTACGTTGCCGCTCTCCCTATCCTCCGCGACCAGGCGCGGCCGTGGCGCTTGGCACGGTGTCAGTGGGGCTGGGGCCGCATGGGAAGAGGTGTGTCGGTGTTACTTTGCCAATTTCCCTACCTATCCTCTGCGGCCGGCTGGGTGGACCTCGGTCGCCGTGAGGTGGACCTGGGGCTGGGCCTGCTTTCGCAGGTCCCAAATTATGAGGGCTGGTTGGACGGTGGAAACGGGATTCCATCGTCCGACAGACAGCCCTCCGGAGTGGGGGCAGGCATGTGTCGTGTCAGCGCGCCTGTTATTGTTGGGCCGAGAGGCCAAGCCGATGGCTGCTCCGGCCCCTCTATTAAGCAAAGGGTGCCGTAGTGAGGCCGTGAGCGAGCCGGGGCCGCTGAGGTAGCAGCCGGGGGCTGTGGAGCATGTAGGTAGAAGCACACGGCACCGGCCCATAGCGGCTGAGAGGTGACACCGCGAAGTTTTTTGTGGTAACACCACAACCTTACCGGCCTCCCGTAATCGGTAAGGTATCCGAAGGGATTTTCTCCGCGTCAAAAAAAAGGTAGTTTATCGTAAACTAAGTAAACGACCAATGTGTGTTTGTTGTTTTGTGTAGGTAGATTTATCAAAATGTGCTGATACGTAGGTACCTACCTAAATAGGTAGTTAATTTAATAACGAAGTTCTCTGATAGGTAGGTACTATGTTTACAGTCGAACGAACCCATCACGTTGCTTCCGTGGACTGTGAATGGAAGCAATTAGCTGAGATCTAATTAGGTTACCTACCGCTGTTAGCTGAACTGAGAGGGCGCGGAAAATTACAGCAATCAGCTGAATTTCCATTAACTAAGTATCTACTTACTTGTATTTAAAACTGTGTCAAAATAGCGTAATTTCAAGATTCAGATCGGATTGACGCTGATGTTATTATTTGTGGAGGCCCGTAACTTACTTACTTGTAACACTCCATACATAACCTACTTATACTACGTCTAATAATAATAATAAGACAGAAATAGCACCTCAATAGATATAGAAATGCTATTCACTTGGTTAACGCCCGTAAATGGCATGAAAATACCAGCTTAGGCTGAGATAAAGAAACTTTAAAAAAATAATAATATAAGCCTTTTATTTCAGATAGATGGTTACATTTGTTACATTGTCTTTTATTTTATACTAAATTAACTAGGTTTCTTCCAGCTGTCTGTTGCCCTTTTTCGGCAAAGGCCTCCTCCAACTGCTTCCAGGTTTCGCGGTTGCTGGCTGTTCTAGTCCATGTCTTTCCTGCCACAGCCTTTATATCGTCTACCCATCTTCGCCATATACTACGTCTACTTGTTGACAAATAAAGTATTGTGAGCTTTAGGCCAACTACTTGTTAAGTAAGAGAGGTAGACTGGTTTGTACATATGTACATTGCTAAGTGTCACCTTTCAGATGTTTCTACCACTTGGATCTGTCTATCATGTAAAGAAAAAGGTGTATCGTATCGAAGTCTTAATAAATCAAGTAGATTAGAATAGGAAAGTGTAGCATTCCAGAATTCCAGTTCATTCTTGACTAATCCATCATTTATGAAACTTGCGGACTCTTGACTGAGTCAGGAATTACAAGATAACATCAGACGTACTTATTCACATTACATACATATTATCACGCCTGTTTTCCACAGGGGTAGGCAGAGGCTAGAGCCGACACCCAATATATATTAGTTACTTACATAATTTGTTGGTTTGGGCTATGTGACAAGCAGTAGGTAATTTTTACACACTAGTAAACTAGTGTGCAGGTTTTCTCACGATGTAGTGTCACAGATTAATAAATAGTTACCTAGAACAACAACGGTGACACTGCGAATACAGATCAACGAGAAAAAAAATATAATTTGAAAATATTGTTAAGGCCCCGTCAGTTCAGAGCCAAGAAATTTGGGTGTTTTTGAAAAATAACTGTAATTAAACTACTACAGCCTATTTCTCAAAAAAAAATTACTAAAGAATCTTATTTACAGACACTACAGTATCCAAAACACGATTAAGCATTTTTGGCTCTTTAAAAAAAAAAACAAACATACCTCTAAATTAGCCTAAATTTACCTTTATTTGACAAATTACTATTTAATACAATCACCTTTTTATATGTATAAAAATTATACCCAAAAATGTTTTTTCTAAATATCATGTCGATTTCGCTACAAAAAAAAAACCATAAATATAATAAACAAAAAGTAATAAATAAAACACAGCGAAATATCGTCGAGCACGGCTCCCGGTCTTTGTTCGCTCTCGACGAATATTTCAGTTTTTTTTTTTTAATAAAGGTAAATTTAGGCTAATTTAGAGGTATGTTTGTGATTTTTTCTCTAACGAGCCAAAAATGTTAATCGTGTTTTGGATATTGTGGTGTCTGTAAAAAATCCTTAAGATTCTTACGTATTTTTTTTTTGAGGAATAAACTATAGTATTTTAATTACAGTGAATTTTCAAAAACACGCACAGTATTAAAATTGTGAACCCATCTCGCCTTAATGATGATTTGCTTACAGTTGACCACACATCAAGCGTAGCAGCCACACACCTTATTATACTGGAGTAGTGTAAGTTTTTAAACAAAACTTAATTGATTCATAGACCACAGTACCACATTTTACTCTTGAGTTTGTGACGCGGATTGAAGTCTATACGTCATCTCAGCATCATGGACTCGGACCTGCGGCACAGAATACATAAAAGTACAAACCTGCGGGAGACCGAATGAGGTACTGACTCAAAGTATTGTGCCAAGAACAGAGCAAACGGAAAATTATTTACTTAGTCAAAACAGTAATTTGGAATGCAGATTGACCAGTCGTCAGCGTGTGTCATCGTCAAGGCTTATTAGGTACATATACGACTTACTTGGATCTTATGTTAACATAGTTTAGTTGTGAGATTACTAATTAATCACACTATGAACAGGATTTGTGTTTTGACACAAGTCATGCGTATGCGCATGAGTATCATCCAGAGATCAAATTCTCAAGATCATGTTTGTATGATTATCGCACATAACTGCTTGTTCATTTGGTTGATCAAAAACCTGCATTGCTGCACTTGCATTTAAAGCTAATGTATTTTTAAAAGACCATTAATTCAGTCATTGAGTAGGTTTCATAAAAAGGTAGTTATTATTAATAATTAAATGATTTTTAATAGGAGATATTACTACAATGTTCTCAGCATTAATTGCGCAGACCCTAAACAAATGTTTGACAATGACAAGTACATCAAAGACGCAATAAAGTAAAATGATATAGCTATTAGGTATTTAAATTGCCGTAGGAAGCCATAACACCGCAGCACAGGTTTGAATGAGTAAATAATAATAAAACTATTAAAATTAAAAAACAACTAATCTTGAGAATAAAATAATTTTCCTGTTAATTGAAAAGGAAATAAGTAATGGAATAACAAATAAAACAAGTATTAAAGAACGAGAACAAATAATATAATTTATTCATATCTGTTACATTCACAGTTCACTTACACATAAGGGCGTTCGCAGGCGTCGCAGGCGCAGTCCTGCTAATCTTTATTTTTAATCGATAAATGCCAATAACCACCTTTCTATGAATCTGGTTAAGGAGCATCCTTATTATCTCAGGTAAATGACGTCCCCTGTTAAATATACAGACTTAAAAAAAACAGAAATTGAGATACGATGCTATAAAACAGTTTGTTGAGTTTTCTTTTGAGATTAAATTTTGTTTTGTTTAAAAATAAATAATGTCTAAAGTAGAGGTAAGAGGGACAGAGTAAATGCACGAAAAATAGTAAGTATAGTAGTAGTGAATAACTTATCGACTAAATTCTAATTATGTACAATGTACATACATCACAATCGTTGGCCGGGGGCGTATTCCACAAAGAAGTCATGTTGGTCTTAAATAGTTAACGATCATTGATCAGATAATTCACAAGCGTAAAAGATGATAGGACCAAAAGTGATGTGACGCCGGGAAGGGATTGTACTTAATCATACAACGTTACTAATATACGGCTTGAAATGAGATTCGGATTTGACAAAAATGGTAGGTATTTGACAAATGTGTTAAATACTATTTTAGTCGTTATTCGAGAAAAAATATTATTTTAAATAATGATTTATTAATGTAGAATTAAAATACCTAAATAAAATGACAATCTTCCTTTTAAAAATCTGAAAACTTTACTGCGCCGTAATGAAATACATTTCTTCGGATATTATTACAAAAGTACTTGTTTTCAACACGCCGCCGCCTGCGATCGCCACCTCTTTCTTAGTCAAGTTAACAGTTAACAATAATAAACTGTTACGAGGTATAATGTGATAAATATCATATCAGTTACAAGTCATTCAAAAAACACTAGCAGTCGACTTTGTAAAGACTCTGAAAAATTTAGCTTCGAGTTATATCACAATGATTTAGTAAATATTAATCCATTCTCTTTTATACGATAAATAAGATGTGGGTGAAATTATACAAGGTAAAGCTAAGGTTCTAAAGACGAGAAGAAACGGTCCTCATAGGGCCGGATGCAAGCCTAATTTAGTAGGCTCGTTTGCAAAATGTCCCTTTCTCTCAGCTAAATTAAAAAGTGGCATTCCATTTTGTAAAGTTATCTTTTAAAATTATAACACAAAATCTGTCAACATGAAATCAAATAAATACACTCAAATCGGTTCGTGTATTTATTTTCCAGTTTATCTATTCCCATGATCTATCTATTCTTTAAACATCGACAAATGTAAAGTGACTTTATGACCGAAAGATTATTTTGTCCAAAATATATTTCTATCAAACAATTTCAAGAGAAAGTGACATTTTGCAATTGTGAAAATAGTCGTTGACTAGAAATTTTTGTGCCGATGCAATACTTGGTGCGCTACCGGACGACAGTACTAGAGGTGCTCGATATACGAAGAAGCCAATTGAAGGATACTTTAGAATAAATCTAAAATTTGGGACAATTTGGTTTCGATCCATACAGAGTCCTAAACATATGACCTTTTCTGATGAGACAGTCAGGCCTTTAAATAAATGAAAAAAGCGTAGTGTAAACACTTTTGGATTTTAATTTCTTTGGTACCGTAGAACTGTAATTTTTTGATCATCTTTGTGAAAACATAACACTGTCCTTTGTAAACGACATCTGACTCATGATGAGATATGGTCCTTTTATAAGAACGGTTAAAATCGTAAAATTTTCTAACATACAAAGCATATGTTTAATTTAGTTTATAGGTACATAAATTACTTGTTTTATATTATATCACACTGAAACAACTGCAACATAACAAAATAGGCCACATCCAATTCACAGCCACACTCGTAAACTTAGGATTGTTCATACAACTGTAAGACATTTAGTCATGTAACAAACCCTACAACCACCTCATGTTAAGGTTGCCTCACTTGGTTCACGGTGGCAGTTAAGATGTATGTTAGCTAGTTTCTGGTTAAGTATGGTTAGATTTAAAAGATAAATGACATATCCGCAAATGTTCACAATTTTAATATGAAACACCTTTCGTGTTATTATAAAACAAAGACTTACTTTATTATTATTAGGTTTTAACCATTATCCAGCCTAACCAAGTTGACATCTAGTAAACTAACATTATCTCATCTGTTAAGGTGGTACTGGAGGCGCGGGCGAACTCCACAGCGAGTTGCCTACCGACGCGCTTCGTCGTGTTGCTATTTCGTCGAGAAAGAGAAAGGGCGCTAAAAAAACGAGACAGAGAATCCGTCACACCGCCGGCACCCGCGCGAGGTGTAATAAGGGTGATAAACGGAAGAGGTGTAATAAACGGGCCGTTATAGGCCATGAATCGAAAGGTTTTCGTAGTTTTCGTTTATTTCGATAAATACGATACATACCCAAATAAAACTAAATTATTTGGAATTTAGAGTCTTCACTCTAGTCGTATAATTAGTTTCCATAATGATCGAAAATATAATTATAAGTGTAATAGGCGTCTAAATATTACTAGATTTCGTCGATAAAAAAGGCAAATTTTAAGTTGCTATAACTTTTTTTTTTGTTTATTATTTTCGAACCAAAACTAATTACAGATCTAGATATTTATCATCTTAATGCTTGTAAAAAATTTGAATACGATGAGTTTTATGGTTTCGAAATTAAAACGAAAGTACGTTTGTATGGGATTTCGTCCTTCCAGTTAACCCTTAATGAACTTGATTTGGGCAGATATTGGTTTAAAGTAGACATATACAGATCTGTGGGTTTAAATCTAGTAATAAAATTTAATCAGTGTTTTATAATAAAACTGGTTATATTCAAATGATGAATGATACATTACATAGCCATAGCCATGCTTGTGACATCTTTTTATCATTTTCTTATAGCTTTGGAGGCTTTACGTTTAGTTTTTACACATTAGGAAGCTACTCTTTAATTCCAAATGTCTTTTATGTTAAAAACAATTATAATTGTGGGTAAAAATACGTAAGAACGCCAGGCGTCAAACTATACATAACGTATAATAAATAATATACTCGTATATATAAGGTTAACAATAATTTTAAAAATTAACAATTTCGTTAATAAATTATTATAATTAGTTTATTAGGAATCATGATTAAGTGATTTGTACATGTGAGTGCTGCAAATCGTCAAATAATTAATTGACCAGCACATCTAAACCAAAATAATGTATATTTGTTATTAAAAATATTAAACACGACATAGCCCTATAGCAATAACTAATTAACTTAAAGGTTTATATGAAATTAAATATAGGTATATTTTTTTTATATACTACGTGCTAATGAAATAACGCAAAACCTTTCAGATGATACCGCAGCCCATTAAACTGAACAACATTTGTTCTACAACTTTCACGAAACAAAAAAAATTGAATTTTTATACAGACTGATCAGTTCATAGAGTCAATTTGTATAAAATCCGAATTTTATTTTTGGCATTTTGGGAATGTTGTAAAATAAAAGTTGTTTAGTATTATGGTCTGAGTTACAACCTGAGAGGTTTTGCGTTATTTAATTAACTCGTTGCATAGGGTACCAATTGGAGCTGTTTGCGAGGTCATATAAAGATTCAATCGACAAGCATCGGTTTAAGCAAATATAGGTTACAATGGATTATATCAAAATTATGCTCTTTTTGTTTTTGTTTAAACAGCCGTGCGGCAGGCATACCATTTATACCCAGCAGGTCCGCGATAATCCCTGTGACCGAAAATACAGCTACTTTAACGTATCCACCACAGTTAGTTTCCGTCTAATGTATACATAAATATTATTCTATTTATATTACTATAATAATAACATTTACACGTTTTTAAGTACGTAATACGTCGTATTCCTAACGTATTACTCGCCACCGTGATTTCAGATTATATAAAATAATTTCGTTCTATGTAAAACTTATTTATGTCAACAAAATAAATTAACAATATAGGGAGGCGTCGCGAAGACGCTACGAAACCTTTTGTACGTGTTATAATAAGAGCGCTGTGGCCGGGAGTCTGTTTCGGCTGGCGCGCGGAGCAGGCGCGGGCGCGGCGGCAGCTCAGGAGCGGCCCGCCCGCGGCTGGCTGGTGTCGTAGGCGCGGATCATGTCCGCCTGCGACACGCTGCCGCCCTCCTCTTGAGAGAATGCGAACCCATCTGCGACATAACACACTTTACCATACTGCCTTACTACTCGGTGAACGATGTGATGAGAATTGAAATGTCTAGTGAAATTGTAATAAAATGCCTAAGTCTGCGTCATTTTATTTGCTTGCATATTGATTAAAATATTTCTTTGCAAACAAAAACTGTGCAAATGAACCTCGACGATCAATTTGCATGCAATTTTTGCCAAGTGTTGCAACTCTAGTGTGCTAAAACACAAATCGTGTAAGTAAAACATGTTTCTATCGTGGAATACCTTTCGATCCGTTATTTTGCATCGCTAGGCAATTAAAATTAAATTGAAATAATAATCGTGTGTGTCTACAGTGTAGACGTGCGTCTATGACGCCGATGCGGTGCGTGTGTGCATGTGTATGTGTGCGCGTGTGTGCGGAGTACTCACGAGACAGCTCGAGTTCCAGGTTGACGCGCGTCGTCGAGCGCCGGCTGAACACGCTGCGTACGTTCTGTAGCAGGCGCGCCGTCTCCGTGAGGCTGCCACACAGAGCTCGCAGTCACTACTATGGAGCGCGGCTCGAGCGTACGCGTTCGTACGCGGTCGAGGCGCGCCCCGTTACAATCGTAGATCACTCATACCCCGTGTTAGGACAACATTTGAAATCTGCTACTAAATAAGTTATAGTAAGCGTGTGTGAGACAGTCAGGCTTGGGCGTAGAAGAAGCGTCATGCAAAGCCATGCGAGCGAATCAGTCGCGTACTTACACTGTGCGAGCCGCAACAGCGCATGGCGCGCGTCCGCCGCGCTGTGCCCGCTGCCAGGAACAACACCACGTTAGTACATCCCACATACACCCCGCTCCCGAAACACCGCCACCGGTAGATGGCGGTAGTGTACACACAAGTCAGTTTACATTACTCAATAATTAATAATAGGGTATAATAACAGTTTTAGTTTAAATAGTGCGGTTGGCAAAGTAGACGTATCTTGTAAAACAAAATCATATTCAATACTCAGCTCAAAATTTAGAAATTAAACGCAGTCAAGTAAAAATATATTTGTTATTACAAGGAACGCCTTGAGTTTCATTTCCCATAACTAGCATTATTTTGGCAATACTATTGTCTTTAGAGTACCTACAAAACTCTATTATGATAACTGTTTAATTTTATGAAAGAAGTATACATAATTAGTGACATTGACTTACGACTATTTACAAACATTGTACTGAATGATGATTTAGTGAGAAAGAAATGTAGGGTGATGACATCAACTAAATAAAGGAGAAGATTTTCCATTATAAAATCATATAAGGTTTTTTCCATATAGTTATCTACACTTTGACAACTTTACTATTTCATGTCTTCTTTGGATTACTTGAGTTCAAAAATTAAAAACAACTTGAATTAAATTTGTTTTTTTTTCCAAAATTATGTTGGTTCTTTCCATTTAGAAACTTGCGAAACTTTTATGTATTTAAATTTACGTATGCAAGATCTGTTAAAAAATATAATTGGTTTAGTAAATAGTTGAGAGTATTTCAATGAAATAATGATAAAAATTTAATAAAGACAAATAAAAAATAAATTGGAGGAATGAAGCTAATATAGTATCTCAGCATCTGACGCCACTGTTTTTTCATAATCGGTATTTTAACTTAAAAAATAGTTTGGCAGTGATATACTCACAGTCAGCACAAACTGCGGAACGCAAGACGTCCAGAAGAAAAAACCTCATTAGGTGAAGTCAGACGCTGTCGATGATATAGTGCAAACAATATACAAGAATGGAAGCAACGAAATAGAGGCGGGGAGTTAAATTACAACATTTACAAGTAAACTACTCACGTTTGTACAAGTACGTCATTTATTCCGATTGTTATTTACATATTTATCCGGAAGAACACTGTTTTATCTGCATTTTACATTGATATAAAATTATGAAAAGAACGTTTGAACTTAGATTCGACTTCCTCCTATTAAATTTTAATTTTTACACCAATTAAACCCTTTGATTTAATATGCATTCATAAGATCTCACACAAGTCATCATTAATTTGTGATATCATGTACATACAATTTTGGGATAATATCACACAGAAGTTTATAATTTAAGTAGTTAAATTTGAAAGGGCAACTGTAACAGTTATGTTAGT
Organism: Acrobasis repandana; assembly: GCA_963576875.1. Classification (NCBI taxonomy): domain Eukaryota; kingdom Metazoa; phylum Arthropoda; class Insecta; order Lepidoptera; family Pyralidae; genus Acrobasis; species Acrobasis repandana. Next base: position 23,987,525 of record OY756218.1, on the reverse strand, counting down.
ATACAAAAATACATCTAGCGTACTAGGTATATCACAAGAAGTACGTTGGCTTCAAAAAAGTGATAGTACAAAATCTACGTCAATTTACAAAAATAGCTATTCACACGTAAAAAACTTGAATTTATAAGCCGAAAAAGACGGGACGTTAATGACTTATAGTCAAGTGTACTCTATTTACTGCTTACGGGCATGTTATTTCCCTTTTAATTAATGTGTTATGTCGCTTTTAATGTTTATGGAAAACAATCTTTTTACAGACGCCATGCGCGTAAACAATAGAGCTAATGCAGTCTGTATGCGGTGCTACTCTGTGGCACTCGCGTTACCTTAGGTAATATTTACTGTATAACAACGACGGAATGCATTTACGGAGCGTTTGTATTAATAATAAACAAACCCTATTCAATAAATAATTTAACAAATTACTTACAACGAAATAACAATGGAACTGTAAACCTCGTATTGCTTTAAAATAGCATTGAATATAGCAACGTTACATTAACAATAACTCATATAAATCTATATGTCACTTGTAAATTATTTACATTGAAACATTTATACCAATACCCGAATATACAACTGTAAATAAAAATAACTGCCACAAGGGTCGGTAACTCCCGGTAGTCCTATAAAAAGGACATATTGTATACTTTGAAACTGTTACGACTGCAGCAGTTTTAGATTCTATCTGTCTAAATTGAATAATTATCAATTGTCGCGGAGACAACTAATAGCGGCCACTTATCACTAAACAATACGTAATTGTTACAAACTTTTAGAAATGAGACCGTCGTCTGAACCTTTTTTGATGTTTTGTCCTTTTAAAAGTACAAAATTTCAACGAGTGATTTAAGATTACCAAGGACTAGACTGCGGATAGAACTAAAGGGAGTTATCGATAAAGGCTAGCGTGTCTACTTCTAGCAACGCTACCGAGCACTCGTGCAGTGTTCACACGGTACTCTTATCACAATAGTTACCATTTCATGACTGTTCCCTCACTTATCATGTAAGTGTAGTAAGTCCATCTTGTAAACAAAACATCACATGTTAAAACTGAATCATGCAAATGAAATAACGATATGTACGGAGATTTTTTTCATGCACGAAACACAGTAACCGAGTTAGCAGCTAGCCAATAACTATAAAACACTAACTAGTGGAATTTGCACATTGATCGCTTATATGTAAATGAGGTTGTAGGAAAATACAGCGGAAGTACTTTTTACAAAATTGGGGCATTTTTCTTCAGTCAATTTAAGAACAATCTTATCAATCGAGAATACGTCAGATCGTTACACATTCAAGCCAGTTTTTACATCGATATAAATATTACAATATTCGAAAGTCACATTCAGTCTAATTGGACTCGAGCCCGGATTCGCGTGACAGCGCGGCGCGGTACGAATCAAATAATCCACTTCGGTCTACTAAATATGAAATTGGTTCGTTGTGTTTTCATGGGCATCTGAAGTTGCTATGCTTTCGTGTCATTGTTCGTCTTCTATTTGTCAATATAAAAAGTAAACACCGACTAATATTCTGTGGAAAGCAGTTATTTGTCATAATTACACAGAACAATATTCAAATGTTTACAGAGAGACGTGACACGTCTGTAGCCGAAGTCTAAGGTGTGATCGAATCTAGAAGCGGCGACGTTCGTACGGCGCCGTTAGCACGCGGTCACGCGATGTGGTACTGTCAGACGATGTGCGCATCTCGAATGCGCGCGCGTGGCCTGCCCACGCCGTTGCGCGGCGGCGTGCCGGCGGCCGGCGCGGCCGGGGCCCTGACCGTGGTGACGGGCGAGGGCGGCGCGCTGTCCGAGGGCGCCACGGCGCGGCGCCGCCAGCGCAGCCCCCTGACGGTGCCGCGCGACTTGCTGCCGCCACAACCACATAACGTCAACCTAGCTACGTGCGACCCTACGTGCACATAGACTCGTGCTAACATCGCCGATTCCGAGTGGAAAACGTTACCTTGGCCATCTGAACTTAGTGACGACGTAATTCCACGGTTTTATCAAGGTCTAATTTGACTGAAGACATCAAGTTGTAGAAGAATTTTCTTAATGAGGTAAGTATTGGTAATTGAAATACTTTTATCGTGTAATATATTTATACCGTAAATAAAGTACATCACTTGTAACCGTATCGCAACTATGCTCAGACGCAGAAAAACTATTTTTATTTCGTATTGAAAGATTTGAAAAAAATTGTTTAGTGTTGACTATTTCTGTACACTAATAGGTGCCAAATTATAGTATTGTCATGCGATCTTAATACGAGTCTATGCGAGTGCGGGGCGATGCGAAGCGAACTCAACACAAGGAAATCAAAACTAAAGAGGCGTGCTCTAACACTAGACATGTACTCGCCGATAATTCTCCACGCACATCGATACGAATAAAGCAAACACGGAGATAAAATGAATAGTCGCTATTCCGGACTCGAAAACACGGTTGAGCCAGACCATTCAAATTAGCAAGAAGACAATGCCCTGAATCAGCATTGTTGGCATAAAGTATTTGACCTTTTAAAGGGACATATTTTACCTAAGGCGAAGGTTTATTTACATTTTGTCTTTTTAGAAGGGCATGCAACTTTGATAGTGCTGGCTGCCAAGCCAGAAGTCTGGCACAATCGAATCATATTGATGGTTATATCTCTAAATATGGAAGCTACTGTCGTTTTTGTACGATGACATGGATAATTACCGGTAAGCAACAGTGAAAATAATGTAATGAGGAGGACGATGGTCGACAACACGATCTATACAGGTTCGACCATCCGACGGGCACGGACGACACAAGGACCGTTTGAGGTGATCATATATCGCGCATATATACATAATAAAATTTATTTTGAGTGGGAGTACAAAATAATATATTGCTGGTAAATAAATGTAGATATACTAGAATATTGGCTACTTTTTATAATATCAAAATCAACTATAACGAAAAGTAAAATGTTTATTGTTTTGTATGAAATATACTTTATTTTGTTTAAAGTAAGTTAAATAATAAGAAAATATATACAGATGCAGTCTGAAGGGAGTTCAAGAGTAGTTATCATTACAAACACATTTGCTATGACAACTTTAAAATCGCAAAACACGATTTCAAAGTAATTAAACCACCATGACAAAAATGTTGATACTGACAAGAACTATGATCCTTGATACACCCTTTTTGATCGACTTTATGGATAGATGTATAAATAAATAAAATTTTTGAGTGACAGTGAGTATGTATGTATACATATGATATGATGCTCCTCATATTCGCTATACTGGGTTAGCAGTAGTCTAGCCGACCAAAATAATGCGCACACTATCGTAGATATAGTATATAGTAAGTATATAACTACCACACGATGCGATTAAACGTGTTATGTATTCACTCATTACATATACCTATAAATACCTATTCGGGTACCACCTCCAATGTGCTTCCAGTGTATGGATTTGCTTAGTCGCATATAAGTCAGAACTAAAAAAAATATAAAACTCCATGCCGCCCCTCGTTGCTTGCATCTAGCAAGAGCATGATGCCAAAATTTATTGATATAAGTTTTAATGTAATACTTCAATGTTCAAACTTTCCAAGAATTAGTGTTACTGCCTTGTAATTTAGTTGTGACTTATGCGCGTTTTGAGACTATTCAAAGTCTGACGACGTCCCCGTTAAATGGAATTATTATTATTCTTTAAGGTCAGATTGGATGTGCACTGCAGCGTTAAATTACATTGTACAAAAATATCTAGGTTAAAAACTTGATAAAAAGAAACAAATAATTTAGCATTCCAATTTCTCTGGTCCTTTTATATTGTGGTATACTTCCGTGGTATATTTTGTGAGACCCTGTATAAAGAAAACGCTGCAGCGCTCACCGTCCATAGATGTGACTATATCTTGTTTGATCCCATACGACCACCATCCGAATAGTGTTCGCTAGTGTCATTGTGGGCAATTCAAACATGGCAAGAAAGAGATACGAGACTTCACCAAAGAGACAATCGAGGGATTTAGATATTTTTGCTTGATTTAGATAAGCCGATTCTAAAAGGGGCAATTCAGCCATTCAATATGAAACATTATTGAATAACCAATGCGAAAATAACGACAGGTTGCACTCCGGGAGTGCAGGCAGAAGTGAAAACTTGAATATTAACGTTGTGCATTTTTGATATTTTGGAATGGTTAGGGAATAATTTTGCACGAATTGCTTTAATTACTATCACTTATGTGGTAGAATACAATATTTATTTAATACGCTATCGTACACAAACATGACAATTTATATTACATTAAAAAGTTTATCTCTCAGCTAAACGAAACAGCAGGCGCAGGCATACATTTTCGCCGCGCCGTAGAAAGAGAGGGGGATACTTCCTCTCCTACGCCGCGCCGGCTGTCTACTCTCCATCCGTCTTACGAATTTTCGATCAGGACACGTGTCCTGACGCAGTTTAACATTTTTTACCCATTACAAAAAAGTGCACAACGCCGCTAAATAAGTTTTCACTTCAAAAACTTGAAACTTCAAAATACCGGTCGTAAAATAAAAATAAATTCATTGAACTAAAAAGTGAACACCTTCCGGTGGTATTCGAACTCTAGACGCTCAAGTCGTTCTAATCTCTTTATAAACAAACTGGACTATTCATCTTTTGACAATGCTAGTGAAAATATCCGTCTATTGTATGTCATAATAGAAAATAAAATTCCTTTGTTATTTTATTGTCACTACAAACACAAAATGGTCGTAAGAGCCATAACCCCCAAAGGCGCTTAGGCCCCTTGTGCCAACTCCGCTCCGTCTTACGAATTTTCGATCAGGACACGTGTCCTGACGCGAGTTTAAAATTTTTTACCCATTACAAAAAAGTGCACAACGCCGCTTAACAAGTTGTCACTTCAAAAACTGACGATAAGAAACCGTTCTCATACAAAAGTGGTAAATTTATAGGAATGATAAAAATTAATTGAGATCCCAGCATAGCTCCCATAGGAAAAGTTGTTTATATTGACGGATTGAACGCTCAAAATAAGTATGTTTCGACCATTAAACCTGGCATGTATAACACCAAATTAATTTTTATTTTGGATTATTTAATAATCCAAAATAAAAATTAATGACACATTTTGACTACTACGAGTATTAACGCCCTGTAATCCTTACTCGACTACAATGGTACAGTCTCGACGTCGGTTTCTCATCATGTCCAGTATACTCGTGTAGTGTACAGTATGTAAGGCTGAGTACTCACGAGTGCCTCGGCTGCGCGAGCAGCGCGGCGGGGTCGCGCTGTTTGATCTCGCTCTCGCGCACCGCTTCCGTCATCGTCTTGAACGCTGAGTTGTGGATGCTGGAAGACAAAACAGGCATTCTTTTGATCTTCCATCTTTCACCTCGAGCTATATTGACGGGGTACGGTATCAATGGGGAACAATTCTATAAAAGAGGAATTGTCATTAAAATTTGAGAAACGTAATCTGAAGTGGGATTTATGTTTATACTACCCAGATATGAGATAGTCATTAAATTATTATTTATAGAAGTTCGAAATACAGATTAGAATTAAAGTGTTTTTAGAATCAACGTGAATTATTTTTAAACACAAATTACTAAAACATATTCCATGAAATATGAAACATTTCTACGCTGCCTGTTCTATACATACGTTACCGGTGTTAAGTCCAGACACCCTTACCTTCTTTAAGGCGGAACACGAAGAGAACTGATGTATTTCTGTTCACACAATTATATCAAAAATATCAGTATTGTGATTCCGAAGGTGCCCGCCTGCCTTTTTATTTTTGATACAAATAAATATTTATTAAAATAATTAATTCATAAAAAGCGATAAAATCTACATTCCGCGTCATTCCGCGTTCATTCCCCGCCGGGAGCTTCACAGTCAAACGAAATATGTAAAAGCATGCCGGGAGCTTTGCGGATCGCCCCGCACCTCTCTCTGTCATCTCAGCGTATTCTCAGTTGCATCCACAGCTGCAACGCTGCGAAGCCCGGGCTCCGCTTATCGAGAAAGAGAATCTGAGGGGATGATCGCCCCGCCCCTCATCCCCTCAGATTCTCTTCGTATTCCGCCTTAATAGTAAACTATACAATGCGATCCTACCGTCGCTTTAGATACGATATTACCAACTTTCAATAAATAATACCTTCATTTATCGGATTATTTTACAAACAACTATTACAGAAAATATGATGGGTGATGAGATGGGTGAGTACCATACTCGACGGGTAACACCCTAAGCCTACAGCTTTATAACCGTACAATCTACATTATTTGTGCTCTACGAAACATCTGTCATAATCAGAAACGCACCTATGTCGCAGTCAGGCCACCATTTTGTCTTGTAATGACAAGAAGCTTTCCATCTTCTTTTTCGCCTAAAATAAACAATATTTTTTTTATTCATAAAAATAAATCAAAGTACTACATTATTTTATGTTTAATCAATTCTTCTAAAATACTTACTACATTATAGTCAGCAGGTCATTAAAAGGCCACATTTGCTTTCGGCTACGACCTCACCGCTTCAGAGTGTGGCGCCTGTGATCGCGTTTAAAACAATTAAAATAAATGGTAGGCGATGTATAGATGGCGCCACTACCTTGCCGCTCGCGATGTGCGGAGGCTGGCCAGTGGAAACACATAATAATCTTGCACAGGTTCGAAATGAGATACCGTACATTTATGTACTTAACAGAAATATAAACATGACATTAAAACAAGTATTTTTTTTTCATTTATGACACGCGAGTGGCGAGGATGTGACCGAAGCTTTGATTAATGTCAGTCTACTTTCTTTTTGTTGATAAATGTTGCTACCACTATGTTATGTAAATAAAAATAAAAACTAAACAAGTATTACAGGATTTACAGGTTTCAACTATCACTGAGTGATATACATTTCTAATCGTAATATCTCTACGTAAACCAACTATTTACGTTTTATCTTTATATACTAGCACTAGTCCGGGAACCTATCACTTTATCGCAATTCACTTCAAAGATTTTCATTACCCATAAAACTATTCGCAGATCTTTTAATACAATATTTAACAAACCCTAAAATCTGTTTACAATGAAATTTCATTTACTCGATTATGTATTATATACAAACTCAGTCTATCGTTATTTCTTATCATATTTTATGTATTTTATCGAAATATTGTAACATCAAAGTTTTGTTAACCATAATTTTGTTTCCACGTAAGTTGCAGTTTGAAAAATAGTTGAAGCATTTGAAACGTGTGCTAGGACAGTTTTATTCATTTTACTAGGTTGGGGAAAACCTATAGGTTGGGTTTTGTTAAAACAGCGACCGACCAAACATGTTTTATGAACAGTTCTATCGATAACTTATACTTTATATGAAATGTTAGTTCGATACATCGTTTTGAGGGTTCCGTACCCGAAGGGTGCAAACGGGACCCTATTACTGAGACTCCGCTGTCTGTCCGTCTGTCACAGGGCTCTATCTCTTGAACCGTAATAGCTAGACACTTGAAATTTTCACCGATTATGTATTACTGTAGCCGCTATAACAACTAATACTAAAAATAAAAAAAGTTGAAAATTTAAGGGGTCATCATACAAGATACGTGTTTCTTCAGTGTTTTAAAACATTGTGCGGTGGTACGGAACACTTCATGTACGAGTCCGACTCGCACTTGCCCGTTTATTATTTCTAGTAACGAAAACAATTTTAAAACATATTTTTTTATGAAATTTTGTTCGATAATATGAAACTGCGATGATCAACTATTCGAGTTATTAAGAAAAATATATATTTAAAACCGTGGAATAGTTTTCTTGGAAATGAAATTCGATGTCAAAAAAAATCTGTATTCTAATAGACACCTATACAATTACAACGATATTGTTCTAATAAGTAGTTCTAGTAAGTTTTTTTTTCTTAACCAGAAAGCGGCTTTTTTCGCACACTGGCTGTAAAATGTTGTTCATGCTTACGTAATAGTAATAAGTTGAAAAAAGTAACTGCCGCAAAATGCCACTTTCTGACCGCAGAAATCCAAAGGGGTCCCCTAGATTCTAATAATATTTTGATTCATTATATTGCTTGTCGTAATGTCTTAGTCATAATTTATAACCATAAAGATAGTTTGACATAATGTTTCTGTACTTATAAACCTCACTAATTTAAAGTTTTTTGATATATTTTCAGTCTCATAATATTGCAACACATATTATGATGATACTAGCCGCTAATATAGAGTGAATTTTTTTATAGAAAATTATGATTTACGTGGTGTTCATCGTTATGTTAAACAAAATTATGATAAGAAAAAATATTTATAAAAATTATGTGATATATTATAAGAAATAAAATTAGGTTAAAAAACATTATGTGAAGCTATACCTATTATGACAAAATATTTTATGAGAATAACTAGAGAACCAAATCCAAATTCAACTTTCGACGGTGTCAAGTCGACAAGATCTACCACTAGGGCAATATTTTCCACGTTTAAATAATCGTCTAGACGAAAAGCTACAAAATATGTGTCTCGCAATATTAACCTCGCCTATATGTCGCCGTGGCCAGTGGTCGGCGCGAGCCGCGCACGCGAGGTGCGGCGGCACGCGGCCGGCGCGGTAGCCGGGGCCCGCGCCGCCGCTCCAAATCCCCAGAACTTTATGAGGAACAGTCCTGAAAGAGGACGTACACTCTTCCCGAGGCGGAATTGCGGAAACTACCCAGGAGTGAGAGGTTTCCAGTATAGTTTCAGATAGGGAGCGATTTGGAGGAATTGAGGCCCTGGGGCAACGAAGGAGCGGAGGTCCCTAATTATTTTCCGAATAAAAGGAATACGAGTATTTTTCCGTCAAGCCTTAAATAAATTTTTTGAAACAAAAAATATTTTAACATAAAATATATTTAAGTCAAATACAATTAATAAAAAACTAAATTACTGTTTTAACTAATGGGACTTTACGATTTTATCGACGAAAAGTCTTTAATGATTTTGTTGAAATATAGCTTCCGGAGTAAATCGCTTCCAATACTAAGTAGGGTTAGCTTCAATAGCCGGTTTTGTCCTATAGTCGTTCGGCGCCAGCTATTCTTTATAATTTGCATTTTTGAAAACAAACACTTTCAGTGTAATTTATTGTAAACTTACTATTTTTTTTTGAGGCCCCAGGGCCGCTACAAATCCGATCCTTCGTATGGGGAGGTTAGGCATCTCCGTTCCGTAATTGAGAATGCTAGGTTGTGAGACCCAGGACTCTGTCGCTATGAGGCAGTTGTGAAAAAATGTCTCAAGTGCGATAATAAGCAAATGCATACTCGTACAATGGGACATAGATTTTTGTCATTATTTTGCGCCGCAACGAATCATCTGTTTATCCCTATGGTTGACTGGGAGAGAACGCTTTTAGCGTTAAGTCCGCCAATTGTAAGACAATTTCAGTGTTAAACAATAAAGTTTAAAAATAAAATAAATAAATAAATAATAGATAAATGACGTTGACCAAAACTAGTGTGAAATATGTATCTAAAAAAGGTGACACATTTTTTTAAAAGTAATCATAGAGGTTAGCTTAGTTCAATGCCAGTCAAGATTTAGTTTCTATACGTTTTGAACAATACCATCTAATGGTACTTATAATTTGCCTTACGTGACATTTTGCCGTATGACTCTGATAGAACTTAGAGCGATCTTAAATATTATCAATATTAATGAAATACTCACTTCGAAATAAAAACTCAGCAAAGTTCAGGACTAACACTATACATAATATGTTTCGAAAACACGAATAACTTAATATTTTCTCTATAAAAAAATTTGCGAAGTTGCCTTTAAGTCACCTCAGAATTATACTAAAACAGAAATTATTCAAGAAATACAATACAAATGCCCTTGTAACTTTGGATTATAATTGTATTAAACATAAGGCAGGGATCGTATGTCTTATTTTTTAAATAACTCTTAAATATTCTTTGTAAAACGAAAAAACCTCAAAAACCAGAAACGCGTAAACCAGCCTTATTGACCCGCCGTGACCGTTTCACCCCGCATGGGTCGCTGTCTCGCTTCGGCTAGAGTAAATTTGTGTGTGTGGAAGCGGAAGCAAAATAGATTATCCACATCAGGCGCCGTCTTAAGCCAGTGTTTTCAAACATACCGGTCGGAATATAAGTTTGTTCAGAGTGTAAAAGTTAATTGTTACTTACGGAGCAGGTACTCATGGCTCGTTAGCCTAGTTTGCGGCACTTTAGACAGAGACGATATACACCTCTCGCTCATCCAGACCATTGACCTGCAACCCCTCGACTGATCAACTTTAAGGATGTTCCACTTGTCAACTATGTGTAAGGTTCTGACTACATACATATAGAGCTGAAGTTGTTTAACGCATAATGCAAAAGCAATAAAAAAAGACAGATATAGTTCCTGTATTTTTTTTTTGTGATTATGAAACTGGAGGCCCGTTGTTGTGTTCTTATTAGGACTTTTTTTACATCGTTAGTACCGATATGTTAATATCTGTTAGTTTACTGAAAATATATTGCCGAGTTGAACAAACATACCTTTTTGTTGCGCAGTTTTATCTTCAAGTCGCAACGACGTTAGGGTTTAGCCAAAAATTGTTGTTTCTGGCTCTATGGATAGTAGTCTATATAGTCCACTGCTGGACCTTTAGGCCCAATAAAGATAGGATTTGCTCGCTATCACAGGTCGTTCGTTGATCTCAGTAGACGGGAACGCTGCTGCCCGTTATCTGTTATTTATACCTCTATAGGAGGAGCTCGGGGGCCCGTTGGCAGTGCGCATTGCTAGCGCTTTCGAAAGGTAAGCAGCGACCCCGGGCGTGATCCGCACTTGGATGGGTGACCACAGGTGGCGCAGAATTTTCTCGAACTGGTCCCTTTAACTTTAGGGCAATTTAAAAAACCTGACACCAGTGTTGGCTAGTTACACACACGAACAACAAAACATTATACCTCACGACACCAGCGAGAGGGGCTAGGGGAGTCGACAGACAGTATCGCAGTCTGCCGCCAGCGCTCGGCTCGCGCTGCAATGGTGACATATAGAGGAGCACTCACACGGTGACCACGAGGTCGGGGATGAGCGTGGCGGCCGGGATGAGCAGCAGGCCCAGCCAGAACAGCAGCGACGAGAACACCATCAGGTCCATCCCGCGCATCACCGCGCCGATCAGGATATGCGGGTACAGGTTGCTGCAGACACCACATACTACCCATTATTCTTCTTGTACAAAGGGATAATCCACATATTACGTCATAGTGATGGCGGAAGGGGAGAGGGTCATGCCAAATGTGACAGTACATCCGCTACGTTAAGCGGACGCACGCGACGTTTTCAGTATATCTCTGTCACAAACTATACGTGCGAAAAGGATGCAGAATTCGTCGAGTGACGCCGTCTCTGTCGCACGTACAGTTTGTGACAGAGCCTAGCGTGGCTATAGTGGCCACTTTTAGCATTAGCGCGCGTGCAGATGGAAAAAGGGAATCAAAACAGTGATGGTTTGGTAGCCGTATCGCCTATTGATATGATAGGATTCTCGTATATTCCTTCGATTGTTTTTTACGATATACGTGGAGAGAAGAAGTGGTACATTCTATACTTTTTTCTTCTCTCCCAGAGATCAACAATTCATCAACATGGAAGAAACAAATCAAGAAACAATCTTATACCGATTTAATCATTGTCATGCATGAGCCTTCACTTAATCCTATTCCCAGCAGTGGGAGGTCTGTACTGACCTGTAGATGAGTATGAAGAGGAACCACATGGCCACGGAGCCCCAGATGGCGAGGTGCGTGACCCAGGTCCACGAGTGCGTGGCCAGCCCCGCCTTCAGGCACACCGTCAGCACCACGTGCTGCACACCAAACATTTTCACACGCTCGGATTAAATACACTATAGTAGATTGTTGCACCGAGCAGAAAGTAAGTTATTATTGCAACGAATGCTTAAAATCAACGAATTTGGAGCCCGAGCGTTAGCGAGTGCTCTAAAGGACGAGTGCAATATAAATTACTTAATGCGAGGTGCATAATCTGCTTCTCTTTCAACTACTGCAAGATAGCGGTTTCAAACAAAGAGCCGATAACGCGGCGGTACCTTTGGTACCCTTTGGCGCGTGCTAAAAAGCGAAAAGCCGCCCGCGCCGCATCTCGCCCCTTGTCCCCGGTCCCCGCGCCGGCCGGCTCCGTTTAACTGGACGCGCGTAGCGAGCGCGCGGTTTCCAAACATTCCGCGACTTTGCGCACTAATTTGATTCATTTTGTCTTTGTAATTAATAAGGATTTTGGTGTTTTATATTTTTTGACGTAACGTGTGATCATGATTTATTATGTCCTTATCTATGACACGTGATTTACCAGTCAGCTTGTATAAAGGCTTTTTTTAACCAAAGCGGTATCCGCTACCATCGTGGGTAAGGGTAATACCCGAGTATTTGGTATGGCTTTTCCGCAGCTGTCGCGAAACCAAAACCGCATACCGCGGAGGAGTACGCACCCCGAACCGCCCGCTACCGGCTTCGGTAGCGGATACCGCTTCGGTTTGAAGAGGCCTCTACGTAAGTACATTCCTCACCGTATATACGAAGTTGCCCATGACGAGGTAGCCGCCGTCCTTCCCGCTGGCCCACAGCACGTGGTGCGACACGAGCAGCACGGGCAGCCAGAACAGCAGCACGGAGTGCAGCAGCGCGTTGACGGCCCACACCCAGAACACGCGCACGTTGAACAGCAGGCCCTGCTGCGACGGCACGTACAGCACGGGGTGCTGCCACACCCACACCCACACCCACATTCAATATTAGTGACAGGCGACGCAGAGACCAGCGTCCGCACCAACCACCGCAGCCATCGCGAGCGCAGCGGGCAGACGCCGCGCCGCCCGCGCGACGTGTCGCTAGCTAACATCAGTGTGGTTCGGGACCTCTTTGTGCGGCGTCGCGCGTCACATACGCCCTGATGACGACCTCCAGATGAGGTCGAAACATGTCGGCCAATAGCTGATTCACGTGAGTTGCCCGTGTATAACATATAGTAAGTGAAAGGTGATGAAATCCTTACAATTATCTGTTTGAATAAATATATAATAGATTGACAAATCACACTGATTGACGTGTGAAAGTGCCTGCGAAGGCATAATTACTGAATAAATATTTGATTCTTGATTGAGCTAGCCCCAAAGTAAGATTAAACTTGTATTAAGGGATACTAACTCAACGATACTACATTTTATAATACTATACATATATAAACATCCAAGGCCCAGGACAATTTGAAAAAGGCCGTTTTCCAACTTGCCGACTATATAGGGAATAAACTAGTACATAGGCGAGTTCATGAAACCGTAATGACGTCAGGCGTGGCGACGGCATAATAGAAAGTTTATTGTAATAATTTTTTTTCGTCAAAACAGTACTATAGCTTAGAATTTACACGTTCGACTTAGAATGTGACATTCGTAAATTGACAAATATTAAATCGATTACTTGCACGTACAATTTGCCTGCCTTGGGGCTTTTACAGTACACAATAAAACTCACCCTTAGCATGATCTCCGACGAGCACAGCTTATCAAACAGTCCGATCGCGAAGGGCGGCAGCGCGGTGAAAATGACGTTGTAGAATCCGATCGACCAGCGCTCAAACAGGATCTGACCGGACCTACAATGACAGATAATCATTTTTAGATACTGAGCTTATTCGCCATATTGTTCATTTCAACCGAGGTAAATTTTTGGTCTCATTCGTTTTCTATTGTGCAATATAACGATAGGTACATATAATCTCATACATATAGTTCTAATATACTAACCAGGCAGAATATATAGCGAACCACAGCTCAATGACGTAGAGGCAAATGTTTTTGTAAAAGGAGTAGAGGATGAGTTTGCTGATCCGAGAGTAGTTCCACGCGCCGTGCACCAGCAGCAGCCGCAGGAGGAACCGGAACTGTTGGAAAACAACATATAAATAAAAACTAAGATGTGATAATAGTATTTATATATTTGGTTATAAAATTGCTAATAAGTATGTTTTGTATGACATAAGCCTTGAATATTCTTAATGAATATTCAAGTTTTTCATTTGTCAACTAGGCGACCCTGCCAGTCCACGAAGCCACGCCGCACAATGGTCACGCTCATCTTTACTTAATTAATGATCGCTAAGTTAATGATATTATGACATGGCACTCCAGTAAGTTGACAATGAAGCACCGCATAGATTAATCTATCATCTTTGACAGTTGTAGCGCAAACGAGTGGTCAAGACCACTAGTTGCAAAAAACTATTGTATGACTTCCGTGTTCAAAAGTAGGTAACCTGAGCGATGCTGTAGTCGGAGGCGCACACGGCCTGCAGCCCCTCCACGCCGGAGATGCCCACCCCCACGGCCGCGCGCTGGATCATGGCCACGTCGTTGGCGCCGTCTCCGATCGCCAGCGTCACCGCGCCCGTCGCGGAAGACACCATCTCCACCACCTGCATTCAGAAATACTGTTAATATGTAGGCCTTTTCTTCTTCATCTTAGCGTGTTTCCAGATGCGTTTTCGGAGCCCAGGTGCGCTTTTCCGCTTTTTCTTTTTTTTGGCACCCAACACCTCAACAACTCGGAACCCAACACCTCAACTTGTTGGAACCCAACACCTCAAGGTTTGAAACACGATACCTACGCCTTTATCTTCCAAGAACACGTTACCTCTACATTGAGAAAAGTAACATGTGTGGCGTGCCTCCACTTATTTATTGTTAAAATATTTTGTTTGTTTTAATTTGTTAGTTTTAGATATCTAAATATCAGCTAGCTTAGTTAATTAACTTCGTTAATTGTTGAATGTTAGTAGGTAATAAATTTACATAAACTTTACAATTAGTAATAATAAAAATATGTAAATTTTAGTAAGTGTTTAATAATATAATTAATTAAGTACATAAATATAGTATTGTATAAATAATAGATATACAGGCTGACTTTTAACCACCAGCCAAATTTTTGGAGCAAGTTCAGTCCATGATACTGAACTACTTTCTATAAAAAAAGTTATTAAAAATCGATGAAAATTTTTCGTCCTCCCATAGAAAATCCGTTTGACTGAGCGCTGATTTGTATGAAAAGGCGAATTTTTATATTAGTTTTTCGTTAATTGTTTTTATGGAAAGTAGTTCAGTATCATGGACTGAACTTGCTCCAGAAATATGGCTGGTGGTTTAAAAGTCAGCATGTATATGTATTACTATTTGTTTCTGTATATGTTTATATAAATATATTTATTTATTTTATTTTTAAACTTTATTGATTAACAAAAAAAAATTGTCTTACAATTGGCGGACTTAACGCTAAAAGCGTTCTCTCCCAGTCAACCATAGGGATAAACAGATAATTCGTTGCGGCGCAAAATAATTAAATAATTACATACTTATACCTAATAATACACATTCATGCATATATACTCATAATAAAGACATATATACGCATACATATAAAATATATATACATTTATATATATATATACATGATTAAATAAATACAAATACATACATACCTACAATAAATGATGATGTAGATAAGAAAATGAGACTAATTTAGAAGATGACAGTGTACTCTTCTCTTGAAGGAAAATTTTGTGGAAATTTCTTTGATGTCAACGGGCAAAGCATTCCAGAGACGTGAAGCTTGAACAGTAAAAGAGTTTGCCATAAAATTTGTGCGATGAAGAGGAATACTAAGGAGACGGGTATCAGAAGAACGAAGCTGCCGATCATGAGTGTCGGAAAGAAATTGAAATTTGCATTTAAGATATTCAGGAGATTTAGGATTAGAAAAAATAGAAAAGAGAGTGCACAGAATTCGCATTTTTCTGCGTTCACGGATGGGAAGCCATTTAGGCTCCGAGCGAAATGGAGTTATATGATCATATTTGCGAAGACAGAAAATAAATCGAATGCAATTATTAATGAGACGATCAAGCTTATTGAGAAGATCTGCATTGAGATCAGGGTAACACACATCAGCGTAATCAATAATAGGTAATATTAATGTTTGGACTAACAGTATCTTCGTTTTAATTGGCAGGAAGTTCCGAAGGCGGTTAAGCTGTTGAAGGGCAACAGTGACAGAACGACTAACTTCAGCCACTTGAGTGATCCAACTAAGTGTAGAATCGATATGGAAGCCAAGGTCCTTCACAGCTTTACAGTACGGGATACTACAATTGTTAAATGTGACAGGTGCGATAACCTCAAAGTCAATCTGACAGATTTGTCTTGAACTACCTACTATTATCGCTTGGCACTTTGACGGATTGACTTGTATACCAAATTCATTGGACCAAGTCAGGATAGTTGACAAAGCCGAGTTAACGCGCGCTAATCCCGAATCAATTTCATCGATTGACGATTGAGTATAAATTTGCAGGTCGTCCGCATAAAAATGGTAAGAGCCGCCAATGGAAGTAGAAAGAAGGTTTATAAAAAGGGAAAAAAGCAAAGGCGACAAGATACCTCCTTGAGGTACACCATTAGACAAATTATTCCAGTCCGACAACAGGCGGTCCATACGAACTGCTTGTTGCCGATTACAGAGATACTGAGAAAACCATCCAACTACTGAAGACGAGAATTGAAGATGCTCAAGAATAGCAAGGAGGATATCATGATCCACCATATTGAAAGCGTTTGAGAAGTCAATAAGAACTAAAATGGTGACCAACGTATTCTCCATGCCCAACCGAATATCCTCGGTGACTTTAAGAAGAGCAGTAGCGGTACTGTGGCCAGGACGAAAATCAGATTGAAAAGGAGTAAGGAGGGAGTTGGAAAAGATATAGGAACATACTTGAGCGTGGACTACAGCTTCAAGTATTTTGGAAAGAAAGGGAAGTATAGATATTGGCCTAAAGTTATTTAAGACAGCAGGAGTCGGGACTTTAGGGAGAGGTATAACAAAGGCTTTTTTCCAAAGTGATGGGAAGGTTCCAGTAACCAATGAGAAATTAATGATATGAGTCAGGATTGGGAGAATGATTGCTAATATATTGGTTATCATTTTTCGACTCACATCATCACAACCAACAGCTTTAGATTTAAGAGTGTAAATTATGTCACGAATGTCGTCCTCAGTAGCCGGAGAAAAAGTAAAAGGATCAATAGAAGGTTTGGCCATAGAAGATATTCTAGAAATAGTAGCTAATTTAACAGAAGGATCAAGAGTGCTAGTAGAAGAAAAGTGTTTATTAAAATCACTAGGAGAAAAGGAAGTAGAATAAGAATTAGAAGGATTTTTACCAAGATTACGAGAACGAAGAAACTTCCACATGTTAGCCGAAGAAGAGCCAGACAAATTGTCACAGAAGTACTTGCGCTTGGCGGCTCTTACCATACTATTGCACCTATTCCGCGCTTTTTTGTACGCCGCCCAGTTATCATCGCACCTGTCACGCTTGAAAATACGAAAGGCATGATCCCTTATATATATTATTGTTTGTATAAAATAGCAACTTAAATATTTGTATAATATATTAGTGATATAATAATAATTGAATTTGTATAGTTAGTAAGTTTATAATAATATTAATGTGTACGTTGAGGCGGACAAGCGAACGCGTTTTACATGTTGACGCGATGTACCGTTACGAGAAACCGGTCTTGGTCGCCGGCGCATCGGGCGCCCGCTCGCTGCCGCCGCAGTCTGCGAAACCTATTCAACCCGATCGCATGTCCGTCGCGCGCGCATGTCGCTTGCTGTCAGTGTAACGTATGCCTATGCTATTTTGTATGTAACGCTTTCCTATCAATACACCTTCTTCTTTCTGCAGTACTTCTTTTTTATTTCTACCTATCCGCTGCTTTACATGCAACAAATATTTACGTTACGAAAGTGACTATGTTATCAGTTCACCAAAAGCAAAAGTCCTTCTATAATGAAGTACCTTAGCGATAACAACAACACGTGGCCAAAAGAAAGAAACGTTATTGCTTCACTTAATATATATAACACTGACCTCAGCCTTCTGTATGGGCGAGACGCGACAGCAGACGACCACCTTGCAGGAGATGCACAGGTCCAGGAACTCCTTCTTGAGGTCGCAGCCCATGGCGTACTTGAGCGTGGTGCCGTCGATGACGAGCGCCACCTCGTTCTGCTTGCGCAGGTTGTCGCCGAAGTCCGCCACGTGGCGGGAGACCGAGTCGCGGGTGCCCTGCAACACCATACGGCTAAACTGTTATTCATGTCCAACATCTTTCCTCTCGCTTTCCTGCAATCTGTGGCCGTGATTTTATTAAATGCGACGGAAGTGTGTAACAGGATGCCGGGGAAGTGCGCGGTATTTGATTGACCGCGCGGTGGAAGACTAGGACATTACCACAGATCTGTATATTGGGTCATCAAATCATATGTGTCAAGCCGTGTGGTTCCCGGCAGGATAGAATAGGACTATTCCAAGTCTTTCTGTGGATGTTGTAGAAGGCGACTTAGGAAACACAAGCTAAGCAAAGCTTATAAACTCTGGCTAATATATGGCTCTGGCTGTACAGATAGGGTCGAGCTCCTGCAGTGGAGACTAAAACAGTCCTGATCATGATACATCATATGCGACTACCTCTAAGGCTCGCTGGTTTTTAGGGTTCCGTACCCAAAGGGTGCAAACGGGACTCTATTACTGAGACTCCGCTATCTGTCCGTCTGTCACAGGGCTCTATCTCTTGAATAGTAATAGCTAGACACTTAAATTTTTCACAGATTATGTATGTAAGTTCGACCGCCACAAACGGGAGATGTTCTTGCCAGGCAAGGTGTTGCGCGGGGAACCGCGGCACAGAATACAGTAAGAGTAAACAGAAGGGACTCTTCTAAGGTACGCACAATATGCGTCCCCGTTCCCCGCACCCGCACCTCTCCCCCGGTTCTTGACGGCCAACGTGAGACATCGAGGCGAAAACGGGGGAGAGGTGCGGGGACGGGGAACGGGGACGCCTGGGTGACGCGTATTGCGCGTACCTTAGGAGTTTCCGGCCTGTGACCGCGGCTCCGACGATGTACTGTTGGAGGTTGTATTTATGCAGCCATTTGAATTAACTCTGAGATCGAGTTGCAGGATGTGTCAGCGCCGTCTTGTATGCTCTGTGTGAACTATGTTGTAGCTTCGCTTTTGTGATATTAGTTCCTAAAGGTGGCGTAGAGGCCGCAACATATATTATGTGATACACATAAAAACAAGCTCTGAAAATTTTGGTGAGAATTAAGTGTCTAAATAGGAACTGAACGCACGCGTAGCAGATTAAAAATATTTTTTACCTGGAGATATGTAAAATATACTCAAATCTACTTAAAAATGATTTAGTTTCCTTACATCCAAGCTGGCCTCGTTGAGGATGAGGAGCGGCATGCCGGTGTGGATGAGCCGCGCGGAGTGCGCGATGTTGATGGCCGTCTCCTGCTTGTCGCCCGTCAGCACCCACACGTGGATGTTGGCCTTCAGCAGAGCTGTGATCGTCTCGGGGACGCCGTCCTACAACCATATAAATAAAAAATACTTTAAACCATTAAACATACCCTTACTGTGGGTCTAGGGTCAAGGTCAACTGGCTATAAAGAGGACTATCAGACGACCTGAGCAAAGTCACCGGAAAACGCTGGAAACTTGGAAGAGGCGATGTCCAGCAGTGGACGTCATGCGGCTGAAAAGATGTCTTTAAGCATTTAAAACACGTCAAGTTGCTGATATGCATGAGAATCGAAACGCAAGTTAATTCTACTCGAACGCAGATTATTTTGCCTCAGAAAACAAATCATCATTTAAGGTAGATTGATCCAAATGATAGTCAAAAATTGACTCAGCTCGACCGACTAAAATTGACCTGTACGGGCTTCAAATAAGGATTCGAAAGAGTCAGTTCATTGAAACGCGCGTAGAATTAACACACAGACTGAGTTAAACAAGTACCACCAAAATTAGTTAATATTTGTGTCAAAGTGTTTATGATATATAAACAAGAAGTGAAGATGTTTCTCGAAGGGCCGCCCGAACCCCACGCAAAGAAGAAACGATTTACATCTACCTATAAATACATTGATTAATTCGTACGACAGCGAGGCGGCCTCCTTCTGCTCGCGGTCGTGTATCGCGATGCTGGCTTTGAGAGAGCGAGAGAGAGTGAGATAGAGAAAGACATTTGATACCTGCAGCTTGTCCTCGATGGCGGTGGCGCCGAGTAGCTTCAGGTTGTTCTCTATCAGCATGGCGGCCTCCTCTATCTTCTGCTCGCGGTCGTGTATCGCGATGCTGGCTTTGTGGTATGTGTTCGACCAGTCCTATACAAAACATAAATAATATATTTACTCCTAGTTTACTTTCAATGAATCCAACAGTAACATGTTAAGCTACAACAGAATGAAATACATAATCACAAAAAACCTAATATAAATAAAAAAGATCTGATAATGACATCAGGTCTTTTATTAATCTCAACTGCAGGAGAACGTCTCTCTCTGCTCCAGATTGCCAGAGACATACTTAGCTAGAGCAGCCTGAGGAAAATCCTGACTGCTCTGGCTAAGTATGCGTGGAGAGGAAAGACCAAGACCTACCCTTGAGGTCTCATTGATGTTTATTTAAGGTGAAGGTATAGGCAAATGGACTTATAGTGGCGCCCTCATTTGAAATAAATTGTTAACTCGTAAATATGAAGATAATTTCCATATTGCTTTTCGTCATGCACTAGATAGCCCTTTAAATTATTTTATGAACCACCGTTGAAAGTATTTACATTAGTCCGTCTAGCTTTAAAACTTGCCTCCGCCAAAAGTGGCCACGGCAAGTTTTAAAGCTAGACGGATCACCAATAATAGTTTCAACAGCAGTTCATAAAATAATTTAAAGGGCTATCTAGTGCATGACGAAGAGCAATATGGAAATTATCACCATATTTACGAGTTAACAATTTATTTCACACTTCAAGGCCATTTGCCTATATCTTCACCTCTTGTATGTCTTAAATAACCTTCTACAAAATACCTAATACCTAGTTAGAAAAGAGTGCATTCAGCAGCATATTAACAACTTGAAATACGAATCCTCGACGTCTCGGAACACATTCGCCTTGCCTTAGGGCGAGAGCGGGCGAACACACACGCAGTGACGAGTGCACGGCCGCACAAGAACGGGGGAGAGGTGCGGGGACGGGGAAAGAGGACGCATATTGCGCGTACCTTAGATTCCGTTCTGTATGTAATACTCATACTGTCTTTTGTGGACACCTTGATTCTAAAAAAAATAGATAGCTCAAGAAGAAACTCACTTTGTAGACTTGTTCGGGAATGTCGGCCACCGCGAACACCAGCGTGCGCAGCCCCTCGCTGGCGAACAGCTCCAGGTGCTGCAGCGTGGCGGCGGCGCGCGGCGCGGCCTCGCCGCCCGCCAGCCGCGGGTACACCACGGAGTCCGCTCCTTTGCAGTACAGCTTGATTTCACCTGGAATAAACATGACGATAAAAGGGTTAGGTATTTTGTCATATATGTATATGTCGCAGTTGGATGGTATAAACCGCTAATTCACGGAACCTCTAGTTGTTTGGCATTACAACTCGGTTTTGTTAAACCGCTGTATATCGTTCAGCTGGATTGCCTAATATTGCGCAACGTGTTACGTTCATTTAAACCGCTAACTACGTTTCCAAACGGCTAGCGGTTTTGTGAAATAGTAGCGGTAATCCGCTGTTTGACGAAACCGTTAAACAATCCAACTGCGACACATGTATGATAAGGATTTGGTGTAGGATTACCATAATAAAATATAACTATTATATATTATTTAGGGTGTCTATTAGAATACAGATTTTTTCGACATCGAATTTCATTTCCCAGTAAACTATTCCACGATTTTTATTGCTTTAGGTTTGCACTAACCTAGTAAAATGTATAGATCATTCCTAGCACTCGCTGGCTGCTGCCGCGGCATGCTCGCTACGCTCGCTCGTCACATTACCACTTCCTAGGCATTCTAAATTGTATATAATTTCTTTAGATAGAATTGTTCAACAACTTTTCTAGCCGCATGGATGAATACAAGTCGTTCATTCCATTCCGCGTATTAGGGTTCGCTGTTTTACAAAACCGAGCTGTAATGTCAAACAGCTAGAGGTTTAGTGAATTAGCGGATTATACCATTCAACTGCGACATATATAACCCCGCCGGGCCCCTAGAACCAAAAGTACCATTTATGGGACCATCAACACTGATTTATTCCAATAGAAACCATACCATAGGGATGTGAACCGGGTTAGACAGTACGTTAGAAAGTAATAGTACGGATTCAGTCAGTCTCTGTCACAAACTATTCGTGCGAAAGAGATACGTGACCCGCGACGGTTTCAGCTATCTCTATCGCACGTAGGGTTTGTGACAGAGATGGACTAAACCCGTCCGGGGCGTCCACTTGACGTAGTTTCGAGCCTTTGTCCGTCAGTTAAGATAGACCGTGTTGAAAATACGACTACTAAAGTAAGGAGGTTATAAAAAAATAGTGACCCTCTATACAGGCTGACTTTTAAACCACCAGCCAAATTTCTGGAGCAAGTTCAGTTCATAACACTAAACTACTTTCCATAAAAAAAATTAACGAAAATCTAAAACAAAAATTCGCCTTTTCATACAAATCAGCGCTCAGTCAAACGGATTTTCTATGGGAGGACGAAAAATTTTCATCTATTTTTAATAACTTTTTTTATAGAAAGTAGTTCAGTATCATGGACTGAACTTGCTCCAAAAATTTGGATGGTGGTTTAAAAGTCAGCCTGTATATGTATAGGGTCACTATTTTTTTAAGAAGCAACATATTTCGTCTTAAGATACTACGCTCAACTTAAATTGATATTAAAAAAAAATGGTCCAATTAACAAGAGCGGTTACCAGTGGGCGTCCTGACTATGACGGACATCCGTTTCCTGGTGGACGTGAAGTCGATGACGTTGAGTATCTGGTAGGTCTCCTCCGCGCCGGCCGCGCGGATCACCACCGCGTCCGGGGTGCGCGTCTCGAACACGAAGCCGTACGACGCCGCGCCCATCACGAGAGCGCGTTCGTCTGAAATAAAAAAAAAATTAAAGGTACAAAAACAGAAATTTCAAGTATAATAGCGCAGTGAAAAGAAACAAAGAGACAGCAGCAATCAACATGAGACAATCCTACATTGCTATTAAATTAATGCATACGGGAATTAACGCGAAACGTACCTTTTTTTTAATTTATTTTGCTGACGTTACTTGGAAAATGAACAATATGACGGTGGACGAAGATCACACCGGGCAGGGGGAGGCGTCATCGCTGCTTCAGTCAAGCTGGGACCACGTTCGGTGAAACCCGAACGAAACGTCAGCAAAATAAATAAAAAAGAAAAAAAAGGTACGTTTCGCGTTAATTCCCGTATGCATTAATTTAATAATAATGCAACGCGATAGTTTAAAAGTATTTAATCCTACATTGGATATTTCTATTACTGTCTCAGATTTTAACATTGTCTGCAAGTATCTCAGTTTGTATAGAAAACACGCTTAGTCCAACACACTGAAAACGCGTTAACGCGCGGAAGCGTCAGTGTGTTGAACCGCGCTCCGTGACGGTGCGCGGTGCTGTGGGTACACCGCCTAAAGAAGTGTTCACGTCAATAAACAATACCTAAATGAAACATAATAATTCTGGACATCAGAAGTGGGATCACCTGAGATGAGGGAACTATACCTACCTTCTATCTAATGCCCTACTAGCTTAATACCACAGGCCGGAATCTCCTAAGGTACGCGTAATATGCGTCACCCAGGCGTCACCGTTCCCCGTCCCCGCACCTCTCCCCCGTTTTCGCCTTGATGACTCACGTTGGCCGTCAAGAGCCGGGGGAGAGGTGCGGGTGCGGGGAACGGGGACGCATATTGCGCGTACCTTAGGAGATTCCGTTCTGCTTACTCTTACTGTATTCTGTGTTAATACTGCGGCTCACCTGGCGAGGCGGCCTGGTACTCTATGTGGTCCTCCCTGCCCTCGGGGATCACGGTGTGGCACACGGCCAGCATGGTCAGGAACTCCCGGATGACGTCGGCGGTGGGGTGGCCCTGCACGAGGTTGCGGTACAGTAACGTCTCTTCCGGACTCTCTTCGGGGCCTGGACGGTTGTAGATGATCTGAAAAAGTTATTTTTAAGTTTTTTATGTGTAACATCAAGCAAACAATGACGTCATAGTTTCTTGGAATCAAATATTTGTTTTTCTGCATTAATCAATCTAAAATCACGATCAAAATGGATATGATCAATGACAAGTGACTATTATGTGCCGTTTTGTTATCTTAGAGCGTCGCTACGTTAAGTGGACGCACGCGACAGGTTCAATCTATCTCTGTCACAAACTCTACGTGCGAAACACATAGCAGAATCCGTCGCGTGATGCCGTGTCTTTGTCGCACGTAGTTTGTTAAGAGGAAACCTCAAGGGCTAGAGAATAGAAAAATAGGTATTTTTAAAATCTATTGCTGTCGCGCTGTGCCCGAACTACAACCGAGCAAGTGCGATAGAAACATACTGCAGATTAGACTGAAAATACCTATTAAAAGAACAGAAAATCAACGATTCGTGGTCCCCTGATTTCTTCTCCAAAACTTAACCAATATAAGTACTTTTTTCATTACGAATAAACAAAGACTTGAACGGTGTTTCTATGTTTTAATTTTTTTATATACGAGTAATCTACTCAAATTTGTTTTCTGGATGTTTGAACATAGCGGAAAATCTGGCCATTTTTTTAGGTTTTTGAACGTTTATTTATTTATTTATTTAAAAAAACTTTATTGTTCCACAATAAAAAAAATTGTACTATTGGCGTACTTAACGCTAAAAGCGTTCTCTTCCAGTTTATATCTCTTTTAATAAATAATTTATGAAAAAAATTAAATATGCTAATAGTGGCTATAGATATTCAGAAAAAAAAATATAACCTTACCGGCATTATCCAGGGAGGAAACAGGGGACTACGTTTGTATGGAAAAACGGCCCCTCTATTTCGTCTAAGGCTTGAAACTACGTCAAGGGAACGTTTAGTACGTCTCTGTCACAAACCCTACGTGCGATAGAGATAGCTGACACCGTCGCGGGTCACGTGTCTCTGTTGCACGAAGAGTTTGTGTCCGGGGCGTGCACTTGACGTAGTTTCAAGCCTAAGAGTACAAAATAATTAATTTTGGACCGAAGAAGCCACCCAATGACACGTACCTCAGCGACGGAGCACTTGTGGAAGTTCATGATGTTGCAGGTGAGCGTGCCGGTCTTGTCGCTGAACACGTACTGCACCATGCCCAGCTCCTCGTTGAGGTTGGACGTGCGCGCCATGGCCGGCGTGTCCGTGGCCTCGTGGTACATCTCGCTGTCCATGGCTATGAACTTCGCCTGTTCAAAAACCAACATGTCACGAGAAGTGTTTCGAAAAGGTAAAATAATATCTATACTAATATTATAAAGCGGAAGAGTTTGTTTGTTTGTTTATTTGTTTAAACGCGCTAATCTCAGGAACTAATTTGAAAAATTATTTTTTTGTTGGGTAGTCCATTTATAGAGGAAGGTTTTAGGCTTTAACTTTAACATTACGTTCCGACAACCACGCGAACGAAGTCGCGGGCACAGCTAGTTTGGCATAATACAGTAGATTATAAAAAAAATATTGTGTTGTACGTATTTTTAATTTTTTCTGATTAGCAAACAATTACACAGATACAGCGCATTTAAATTTCGCATGACATCACGGTCAAAGTACGATTTTCACTTGACGGTGACGTCAATCACACCCACTTTGAAATTTCGACGCGTTGTATCTTTGTGAACTTTTACTACTTTGATAAACCGAAAAAAAGGGTCCATTATTTTTGGATAATCTAACTGATGGACTAAATAGAATACAATTTTCGGACTCAGCCCAACAAGAGGATCTAGTGGGCTCTAAATAATAATAAGAAAAAGTTTAAAATATAATAATGATCTGCTTAACGAAGACATAACATACTGATAACTAACACGCTTGTCACTAAAACGCATCGCTGCTACTTGACATTTCAGACCCGTTTTATTTCCATTCCACAAATCCGTATAATAAATCATGATTGCTGTCGTATCTGATGTTTGCCCTCCAGCAGACAAAGTGTTAAAGTTCATCGACATCAATAGCTTAATATTAAAACGAATTATTATTGGCATTTAAATCACAGGCATTCAAATAAAATTTACGACTGATAGCAGACCTCCATTGTGTAGTCAATATTGATGAGTGCCTTACTTAACCCACGCTTTCAATGTTAGTAAGTATACAAACCGTAAAGAGTTGCACTTACTTGGAAAAACCTAACTATTTCAGCGGTGACTTGTAACGATATAGGTATAAGGTTGTTGTACAGTATCAAAAACGTTAGAAAGTTGAAGCCGAAGTGCACGTTCTGCGCCTCTGCAACAACACACAAAGGAAAATAACAATTGCCTTTCACTAATATTTCAATACATCAGCATCGTCATATCAGAAAGTCCACTGCTAGACATAGGACTAGTGTTGACCAGGACTCGAGTTTTTCAAGTCCTAATTTAAGGACTGGACTCGAGTTTTGGAGACTGGACTCGTAAATTAGAGCTCAAGCCTTTTTGACAGTGACAAGACTCACGAGTCCTCACAATATGACTAGAGAAAAAAAAAATTAAATAATATATTTGAAGAGACTTCGACTCGAGTTCATTGCCAGTTTCGATGTCTTTTTAGATAAAATTTAATTTAAATTTCCATTCCGTTGATATAAACTTCTAGGCTATAGCAAATATAATATAATATATAATAAAATAATATTATAAAGAGGAAAGATTTGTACCTATTTTTGCATGTTTGTATGTTTGTAATGAATAGGCTCAAAAAGTACTGGGCCGATTTAAAAAATTCTTTCACCGTTGGAAAGCTACACTATCACCGAGTGACATAGGCTATGTGTGTACCACGGGCGAAGCCGGGGTGGACTGCTAGTATAATATAATAGGGATGAAGACTGGGTCAGAAAAGTATTATTCTAATTCGTATTGAGTTTGATTATCCAAAAATAATGTACCCATATTTTTCAGTTTATCAAAAAAGTAAAAATTCAAAAAGATACAGAGTATCAAAGTTCGAGAGTGGGGGCTTGTGACGTCACCGATGTGTAAAAATCGTACGAAAGCGTGACGTCATGCGAAATTTAAATGCGCTGTATCTTCGTTATTTATTGTTTCTCAGAGAAAAGAAAAAATATGTGTACAATATTTTTTAATAATCTAACCAATGGGCCAAATATATTTTTTCAGTCATCATGCGTATTACTAACATAAACAGATAGGTACCCAACATCATACAAACTATTGGAATGCTCGTAAATAGACTAAACTTATATTAGAGGTATTACAAACAGTTTATTGACTGAAATGAGTCCAGTCCCTAAATTAGGACTAAAAGAACTCGAGTCCTGGCCAACACTGAAGTCAAGAAGAATTTAAAAAACCTGAACTCTGTCATAGCTTCATATGCGAATGCGAATAAGAGAGTAGTTACTCTTAAAATGTCTATTACTAATACAATCATTCATAGCTTTAGATGTATTGAATAAAAAGCATTATCAGAAATATTTGTACAGTTCATGTCCTGAATAGTTCACGACAGGTCACAGTACAAGAACTCAAATACACCGGCGGTCGCAAACTTGGCTCGTTATTATCTCGTTTGCACTTCGTTACTTCGCAGCTTTAGGATTTCACCGCGGTCGTCACTTGTACTAGCATTTTTCGGTCAACATTGAGCTAAGCATTACAAACATTTGGCAAGTTCACGGCCCGTCTCGAGATCAATAGAGTTCACGCCGGGTCACAAGTACAAGTATACAAATAAAACGGCGGGTCGTCGCCAACTTAGCTCGTTATTATCTCGTTTGCAACTCGTTACTTCGCAGTATTGAGCTATTACCGCGTTCGCGACCGACCTAACTTTTGCATTTTTTCGTTCATGTTGTTAAGTTACTGTCGCGAAGCTGCTATAAGGAGAATATTCGAAAAGAATGTTCCAGAACACTCTAGCAGTAGAAAGTTCTGAAAGGATGTGGAATGTTCTGGAAGAATAAGGAATCGTCTAGGAGGACGTGGAATGTTTAAGAAGAATCCCGAAATCACGGGTCACGACGTCAATCCTTCTAGAACTTACTAGGTCAGGGTCACGGAGGGTCAAGTAAATGGACTTTCTAGAAATATCTAATTACCTAGACAGGCATATATAAAAGGACACGCGTCACTTTACCACATCAGTTCTAAGTGAGCTAACTTCGAAGTGAATTAACAAGTAGTGTCGGCGAGTAACCTATACGACTTCAGTGACGAATTTTGGACTACGAATGCTTGACGACTTGGACATTGTAAGTTTGAAAGAAGTATACGTGCAAAATATAGAAGAAAAAAGCCCAGAACAGCGAAATTTTGCCTGCAGACGCCCAATATTCAGTATGAAGATGGCACCCCATGATAATGATGATTTCCATAAGTCACCTGTACTTACCCTCGAGTCCTATATACCAGTCGTTGTGCTCCTTCATCCAGAGCTCGTTGAAGCCGGCGCTGACCAGGGACAACACAAGCAAGATGATGAACAGCATAAGGATGTGTGTGTTCGTTTGTTTGTCTATCGAGGATCTCTTCAGTGGAGCTGCAACACATGAAGAAATTGAAGTAAATAAATATGGATTGGTTGGGGTTTTTGGTTGCAGCAGGCAAGTGACCGTAGAGCTGGGATTACACGAGTTTTGGCGTCGTATTACGTTTGACCTGAACAGTATTTCCGCCTGCGCACTGTCGTTTAAATCAGCTATACAGGTTGATTTTCATCACTAATAGATCACAAAGGACTTTTATTTTGTATTTTTTTTAACTGTCGTAAAAGATGTCTATAGGCATCCGAGCAATTAAGGCGTTGAGTAATGTAGTGGCTTGTCTAGTGGGCGCATATTTGGCGGTGTCAGAATTTACCGCGGCCGGCGCGAGCAGCGGCAACGCAACGGTTACGCAACTGCCTAAACACACACGGTAAAGAGTACTTTCCTTGAATAAAACTAGGAGGTTCAAAATCCGGGACCCGGGTTCGCCCGGGATCGCATTTGATGGCAATCTTCAAGCTACGATGATGATGAGATTATCTTAGGCAGTTTCAAACTTTACCTCACAAAAGCATAAGATATAGCATTAGGATGTACCCTTGGTGGAGTTCTTCATGAGCTTGGTCTCGTGCCCCGTGTATACCACGACGGCGTGCACCCAGGCCGTGTTCCGCAGCATGGCCCCGCGCAGCAGCATCTGGTCCAGCCCCAGCGGGATCGTCCTGCACACACACACCAGGTCAACATTTGCCAGACGGGACAACTACATGAGCCATATATTGGCCAAAACAGTCTTAGAATTTAGTCTACACTCTCTACGATGGCCGGATTGGACAGGTCTTATTGAAGTTTTGTTTAGCTTGTGTTTCCTAATTCGCCTTCTACGACATTCACGGGAAAACTTGGAGTGGTCCTATTCTACTCTGCCGGGAACCACACGGCTATTATGGACAACTAAATGGGCTTCACCTATTGGGGAGGACGCTATACACACAAGGGATCCTAATGTGGAGTGCAGCGCCACATACAATAAGTTGTCGCTTTAAATGTTTAAATTATTTAATTTCTTTACTTTAATTAGTTTTCAAAACGCAGGCTTCTGCCTAGCTTGGGAACTCAGTAAGTTAATTGAGTTATAAAATAAAATTTAAGGACCGCACATATGGCGAAGCGAAACGCAAAAAGCAAGTATTATCGACTTTGTGTGCGTTAAAATAAGATCGAATACGGACTTGTGCCTTATTTCACCGAGAATCAGAATCATCTACAATATTCTAACAATAATATTTTCTCCGACTGGTCTTTTTTATCCTAGGATTTTTGTCACCAACTTTCGACTATATCTACAGCTACATAGGTATTCTAAACAACTGGATTCGAATGTATACGTCACTCATAGGAGTACTTTACAAGTATACTCCTCATATATCGCAAAATCTCTAATATTTTCTGAATTCCTTATCGACAAAAATTAACACATTTGCTAAGTGTATTTTTGTTAAAACATTTTTGTCTCGCTCTTTGAAAGGCAAACATTGAAAAGAAAGATAGTTACAAAATATATTTTAACTGAATAGGATTAGCAAACTTTTAGTAGTATTAAGGGGGATGGTTGGAACAATTTAGTATGTTAATAATTAATCATTTACATGATTAGATTATTGTTAAGCTATATCCATTATTACAATTTCTAATAAACATAGCAAATGTCAGAGCAACTCTATCTACCATTGTTACTACAACTAGTTACGTTATTTCTCATATTATTTAAACATTTATTATACGACCAACTACAATGATACTATTCAATAAGTTTACTTAAAAGGATCTCCATTAGAATCGGCGTTGCTCTGAGTGGCGGGCCTGAACGCAACTTCCTGAGTCGATGTCGCCCTAGGGAACAAACAATTACTTTATCGGTGTGATAACAAAACGAACTTCCTTGGCTTAAACCATCCATCCGAAAGGTGAACTTGTTTTGGACAGATAATCGCCTGAACTAAGTACTGAGATTTGCCAAAGTTCGTATAATAAAGCGGTAAAGATCAAGTAGAATTGAATCAAATCATGTCCAAGTGATTTTCACGATCTCTGTGACCTAGTGAATCCTAGCCCGGGCTCGAACCCCGGTCAGGACAAAGATGGAAAATTATCTTTTTCAGATTGACCTGGACCTTGAATGTTTATCTAAGTATATATGTATTTGTTATAAAATATTGTATTTCTGCTTTGGAAATCGTTGGGGGAGGCCTATGTCCAGAAGTGGACTATAAGCGGCTGAAATAATGATGATAATTTCGCGAGTAGTTGCGATACATTACAAATTCACACATGATTGATGTGAAGAATGTTTCCATAAATACTGACCTTAATCAGACCTTCAAATATATGAAAAGAATACACAAGAACTTCCACTTAAAACGTTGTTTTGTTTTCCTACTGTGACTGTTATATTTTATTGAATGACCTATAAAAAAAACAATAGTGATTGCGTCATAAAACAGCTTTCAACACAGCGATAATGACTATTGCGTTACTTTATGTTTGTAAAACCACGTGTATGGACACTACAAAACAAATAACAATAAAAAGAAGTATGAAATACTTATTTTAGAATTAAGAGTGTTACGCATAATCCAGTGTTATTAACGTTAATGTACGCCGATACGTTACATGGTAAACTAGCGTAAGAGTGAGTGATTGACCGAAGGCCATAACAAGATATAGTTTTACAAACTAAAACCCGACTACGGAAAAAATCATACTAAAATGTCAATTTATCCAGTTAATGCAACCACAGTAGGGATGAGGGACCAACAGCTAGTAGTACTGTATATATTTTTGAAATGTGCTATTTAAGCCGGGCTTTCATTTGATGCCCCACTCGGTATGGTTCGATTAATTTTTTTTTAGTTAGTTACTTCATGGCTTTTAGAGGGCGCCACAGTGAATTTACTGTGAAGTCACAAACCCTTAACCAGCGGACAGCCAAGACGATTTCGATGAAACCTTTGTCAAGGTGTCATGGATATCTCTGAAGATACGGGGGAATAGATGAACATACATACATAGCGGACGAACACATAACCCTCCTTTTGGCTTCGCCGTAGTCGGGTAAAAACGAATCATTAATCAAGTGATACAATGTATTTTTACAACTAATATCTAAATAGTCATTTATTATCGAAAACTGGCTATAAAATGTGAATAAAACATCTATCGTGTTAATAAATGTACAAATGGAAACAAAGTCAACCGAGTACGAAAATACGAATGGTCACTAAAAGCAACAAACAGACACACCCCGCAGCCGCCAGCGAGTGCTCGGACTGCACGCTGCCCTGCGAACGAGACTTCTTGCCGAACACCGATAACCTCCTTTTGGAATTGGAGGTAAACTCTTCGCTAGAATGTTAGAGAGTTTTAACAATAGGGAAATAAACTAATACTTGTAGTCCGCCCCGAACTGTGAACTTGCGAACCCCAGGCACGTGAAGTTCATAGAGACGTTAAGACACTGTAGACATCGTCTTTGTTACTCCCGTTGTCTACCTTTATATTTTTTCCTTTGCACGTATATGGCAGACGTGTGCTTAGAGACATAAAGATATTGTCTTTCTAGACGGTACAAGAAGGTAGTAGTGTAGACTACTTCTGGTTGTCTACCTTTATATTTTCACCTATGCATGTCTCTGGCGAACCTTATATCTCGACCACTCTTAGATCGATTTGACTCATGTTCGGACTTATTAAGAGGAGAAATTTATGTAACTATGCTGCGTCAGAGCCAGGGATCTGCACGCCGACTTTTTCTTTTCCAATGATGATATCCCAGGCAATGTTCACTTAATCTCCGAATTCTTCGATCAAAAGAGGTCTACAGGCCTTACCCCGAATTCAGATGTTCGAAAAGCTGGTCACAAGTCAAGGACGCGAAGCATTAAGTTCTAAAGTCGAAAGGAAACACAAGGTCAATAACGCCATCAGGATTCCTCACCGTGTAGGTTGGTTAAATCTAAAGTGGTCGCTTCTAACTAGGAGAACCTACTCTTCAAACATAAAACTCACTTGGCATTAGCTTCCTTCAACATCCCGTTGAACTCGTAGAGGTGCCTGTTGGGCGGCTCGCAGGTGACGGTGGCGCGGAAGTCCACCAAGTTGAGGCACGAGTCGAGCCGCGCCGTGTCGACGTGCGCCTGCCGGATCTTCAGGTTGGTCTCGCCGTCCAGGTTCGACGTCTCGATGAACGAGATGCCGCGGGGCTCGCTGGGTATACAACAATAGGTATTTAGTTAAAGGTTAGATCTAATTAAACAATTTTTTCATCTTATCTATTCGAAAAACGATGTTTTTATCCTAAAATAACGACTGAAGTCACTGTTAATTCTCGCAGGAATAAGAAGTGAAAAAGAAAAAAGAAAATAAAAACTGAACACCATTTAAATCATCACACAAAGGTTATTGAAATCAGCTGAAAATAGATTTTAATAAAGAGCAGTGATGCTAATATTAAGCCTTGTAGCACACCACGCCGAATTTGTTAGAAGCGGCAACTAACTATCATCGCTTCTATACATTGCACGGAGATTTACTGTCACCTGCCCAAAATATAGCATCAGAATCACAGTAAGAGCCATAAAATTCAACAATCAAATGCTTACCAAAAATCCAAACCTTAAAAACATACTATGTCCCACTTTCGTATAAAATTAATTTCTGTTGTTCGCAATTCCTAAACTCCTTTGATCACCTCGTTTCAGGTCTACCTGTCTCACTTTTGCCGTCTATTATGAACCATAAAGTAAGTGCCTACACACCTGGAGGACAGTAAGACCAGGTCTGCGGGGAAGAACTGGTTATTGAGCACCTTGCAGACGTCTCCCACTTGTAGCTTCTCCCAGCGTACGATCTGCCAGCGCCCGTCCCGCAGAACTTCCACTTTCCGCCGATTCGTCTCATCGTCTGCTCGATGCCGCTTCTGTCATGGGCAAAAAAATAGATGTTCTTTAAATAATAAACGGGCAAGTGCGAGTCGGACTCGTACATGAAGGGTTCCGTACCACCGTACAATGTTTTAAAACGCTGAAGAAACACGTTTCTTGTATGACGACCTCCTTTAATTATTTACTTTATCTTATTTTTAGTATTTGTTGTTATAGTGGTCATAGTAATACATAATGGGCTAAAATTTCAGGTGTTTAGCTATTACGGTTCAAGGGATAGAACCCTGTGACAGACGGACAGACAGACAGCGGAGTCTTAGTAATAGCGTTTGCACTCTTCGGGTACGGAACCCTAAAAACTAAGTAGGCGAAAATAAAGTAATACGTCATAAATGGTTATCGTAGCCTGTGAACGCCTGCAAGTCCTACTCACAACAACAGTCACGTGACGCACGCGCGTGGTCGATTCTGATGAAATATTATCACACCCTTTTTTAAGAACCTCGTGTTTTAAGTTCTGTTTATGTATGTATAGTAGTGTAATAACTGTATAGTAAGGCAATTATTAATAAAGAATATTAATAAATACAGAGTAAAACTTGTAACTATAAAGAAACTGACAAAGACAAGGAATGTATCAGTAACTGTTAATAAACTGAAATGGAAATAGACAGGACACACTATAAGGGGAAGTGATAAATGGTCAAAATAATGTTATGGTTCACGAGGCACAAGAAGAGAAAACGAGGCAGACCATGACGAAGATGGGTAGACTATATAAAGGCTGTGGCAGGAAAGACATGGACTAGAACAGCCAGCAACCGCGACACCTGGAAGCAGTTGGAGGTGGCTTTTGCCGAAAAAGGGCAACAGACAGCTGGAAGAAACCTCTCCCTCGTTTTAGGGCGCTTCCCTCGATATACAACCGAGGATCGGAATTCTCGGCGTAGAGATTTCAAGCGACGTTCAATTTCGCGGTCATCTAAATGACAAGGCTAAGTTGGCTTCTAAAAAAATTGGTATCCTCGGTAGAGTAAGGCGATACTTCACACCGGCACATCGCCTTCAGCTGTATAAGGCACAAGTTAGGCCGCATATGGAATATTGTTCCCATCTCTGGGCCGGGGCACCTAAATACCAACTTCTTCCTTTTGACCGTATTCAAAATCGCGCAACTCGTATAATCGATGATGAGACTCTCGTCAGCCGTCTCGATCCTCTGGCTCTACGTAGGGATGTTGCATCCTTGTGCATTTTTTATCGCATTTATCATGGGGAATGTTCTGAAGAATTGTTCGACCTGCTGCAAAATTTCACCACTACACCACCTAATAAATCTATCTGAAATAAAAGGTTTATATTATTAAAGGTAATTATTAATATACCTAGTCCTAGTATCAAAATTCATTTCATATATTTACAGCATATACAAAGTTGTTACAGTAACAACAGTGATGAAGATATTTTATACACCTTTAATTTATTCTTTAAATATATTTTAAATAAACGGGAAAACATACCTCGGCAAACGATAACTTTACCACCAACATAGGTATATCACAACCTACGTCAATTGTTACAGATTTAATTATCGAACACGAATAGATTGTTATGCTTCCAAGGAAATAAGTTTTCCTATATTTTAGCTTCCAAAAGTTAAAAAAAATAATTTAATTAACATCAAGTACACTATTACAGCCCGAGTGTTGTGTACTTATAGGTAATGTAAAAATATTTGTTTTCGTAGGTATAAATAGAACTTCTCTGGCATAGTTGATGTTTACCATCTTAAAGTAGCAACCGGGACCAACAGCTTTTAGAAACACGAGAGAGGCCTTGGCGATGTTTTATGCCACTTGTTTATGTCACCAATCCAAGTGTAAATTACGTTCGGGATTGCTTAATATGAGTAAAGGCTTATAATACGTCTGCCCTCTGGGCCACTGGGCTGGAAAAT
This sequence comes from Acrobasis repandana, assembly GCA_963576875.1. NCBI lineage: Eukaryota > Metazoa > Arthropoda > Insecta > Lepidoptera > Pyralidae > Acrobasis > Acrobasis repandana. The sequence goes on along the minus strand of OY756218.1, from coordinate 23,951,891 downwards.
AAAGAAGACGATACTCACGAAGTCCTCGACGATCTCCTTGATGGCGCTGACGCTGAGGATGAGGATGAGCGGCGTGAGCGTGGTCCAGCGGCCGGTGGGAGACACGTCGGGGATCTGCTGCAGCAGAGCGATGAGTAGGAAGAAGCAGTTGGAGTAGCGCCGGAATTGCTCGAACAGGAACAGCGGGATGAACGATGGAACGCTGTGGAAGACACAATTATTAGTGGTGCCATCGAATTCAACAACAATCTTAAAAACAAAATCGAAATAGGGTTTGCAATTATCAGTTTTAGACAAACACCCGTTTGCACTAAACGTTAGTTAGGCTTGTCCTAGTTAAGATACACCTAAGCCTAAGAACAGCCAAGCTAAAAATGTTGTTTGCACTAACAGATTTATCTTAACCATGTCGTAGCTTAGGCATTGCCTAGTTAAGAGAATGATTGTATGAATGAAAAGATTGATTGTTTATGGTTTTTATATGTTGGCCTTGTTTTTACATTGATTCAGTCGTGAGTTAAAAGGAGACAAAAAATAAGGTCTTTGACCTTGATGTATTTTGTTTGAAAACCTAAAAACGCCGTAAGGAGCAGGCAGATTTGAATTGTGCACGTTTTGGTACGTTGAATTGATCTACAATACAAATATGATCGTGGAATAATATGGAAAATAAGCTTAAGGTGAAGTTATAAGCAAATGACGTTGTAGTGGCGCCCTCATCTATACTAATATTATAAAGCGGAAGAGTTTGTTTGTTTGTTTGAACGCGCTAATCTCAGGAACTAATGGTCCGATTTGAAAAATTTTTTTGTTGGGTAGTCCATTTATAGAGGAAGGCTTTAGGCTATATAACATTCCGACAACCACGCGAACGAAGTCGCGGGCACAGCTAGTTTAAAATAAATTGTTAACTCGTAAATGTGGTGAAAATTTCCATATGTCAGGCAGGCAATGTCTAATATCCACAATACTGTTCTTTTGCACATCCAGTAGATACCACTTGAAGAAGTCAATTTCATAGAAATTCTGGAACCAGTTTGGTCGTGGTCTTGTTACTCGTATACGAATTCTCGCGTGTTGTTCATTATGAAAATTGACTTTTACAAATTCAAAGAAATTTAATATATCCTCTGCCATGTTGAATGTGATCTGTCTAATTTTGAAAAAAACTTTGAATTTAAAAGCCACTTTATTACAAAACTTTAAAAAAACTGCTTGACCTAACTAAATCCAAACCAAAACACAATATTTTGTCACAAAAATGATCCACAGAACACAACTTAAGAATAGCCTAAACTCAGGCTCTTCCTAATCGGGCTCATAAAGTTAAGAGTTTCCTAAGTGGACTTAGGAATGGCTTAGGGTTAGTGCATTCAAATTTTTTGCTAGAAGCAGCCTAAACAATTTAGAAAAGAACTTAAGCGATTCTTATGTTTAGTGCAAACGGGCAAAAGGCTCCCCAATTTTTCTCTAGACTTATTTAATTCGACTGTTTACTGTAACTATGAGGTTAATTTTCTAACCTCGTTCTCCTATTTATTGATATCGATATAAACTCATTATGTAAATCCAGTCTAGTCGAGATTCTAACTTGTAGTTCTTGGCTATAACTTACATAAATACCATTAAACGCCAATTTCTTTCAGTCGCGTGATGAGTATGCAAGCTTAAAAAGTTTTCACTTTCAACATTCTTTATGTAAAGGTTTGGACCAATGCATTTTATTCTTTCACGTTTAGTTGTTTGAACTAAGGTATTAATAAGTGCCTTTCTATTTTTAAATTAGTAATTTATAATTTAATATTAATATCAAGATCGATGAGTGGTTTCTTCACTCATCGATCTTGATATTGATGTTGATGTGAAATTATAAATTACTCACGCACCTAATGGAACATAAAAACAGTTTTTAAGCTTTTAAGGTCGCATATACCTAGCATTACCGTCATCCATTACACAAATTGTGTACGTTGTCGCGTCGTTATAGTTACGGAATATAAAAAGAGTTGCGTGTGTAATTGTTTACTCTACATGTGGGAGTGTAAACAGAGAGCTTTCGGGGCGTTACGGCGTTACTAGCGAGACAGCAGACTCGGCTGTGACATCAGTACCTGGCAAGGAGCCAAAGAAAGGCACCATGTCGCGTGAATCAGCTGGAAAATGATTTTCGTAATGTACATAGGAGTTGTAAACTCCCTGAAGGCAGGCAGTAAAGACAGGAACATTTTATCAGAAAACATTTCATCCGACAAAGGATAGTCATTACTTGTTCATTGTCATTGCTTACATTTTATTCGAATAAAACTGAGGACAAGAGTTAAGCAAAACTATTCATGGTTGACGTAGCTGGGTTAACAACGAGCAACGACAGTTTCGTTGTAAACAGTTTGTGGAGTACACTAAGCCTGCCTCAGTAGTAATACAATTGTGACATCCTGTGGTGACATCAGAGGATGGCAATCGGCCAATATCACTAGTCACGGTATGTGACACCGAAACAATAGCTATGCACGCGATATTAAAATTCGTATTTGTGGACCGTGAATTTGCACATTACGTGTATCACTGAAAATAATTCGCTAATTTTAGAATTGGCCCAGTTTACGATAAAATCGTAAATCGCTAAGTAGGTGAATACTTTCAAGCAGCCTTGGTTATGTCACAAATAACGCCCTTTAGTGGAGGGTGGAACAATAGACTTTGTACTAAATACCATCATTAAAACTTTCTTTAGTGGTGGTGGATAGGATTAAAAGTATTATAGTCTCATCAATGTCCCCCAGTGACTCCAAGATATGTAAAACTAAAACTAACGATGAAAAATAAATTAAACCTGATCGGTTACTTAAAAATTTCAAAGAGCCTCCATTTCTACAAGGGCCAGAGGCTATGAAATAACTCATATGTAACTGTGAGAAAATGATTAACATTGTCCAATTACTCGCGTTTTGTGTAAAGTGCTCGGTAAAGTCAACACATTTCTGCCAAATTCAGTCGCTTTTAAATAAATTACGCCCCGGGCGCCGTTTTCATACAATGACATGTGCGTAAATTATGTTACCTCATTTATTATACGAAAATGTGTCATGATTGTATTCCTTAAACGTAATTGGTTATGAAATTATCTTTATCAAAAGACAGCCAAGAAAGAAAACCATAAAGGTTCTGAATGATGAGGAACAAGTGCTAAAAGTGTGTAAAAAAGATTAATTACTTATTCGAAATAAAGCCATAATAATTAATTAAGCACATAATACCTCCGTGCCAACAGTAAAAACTTAAACCAAAGCTCTGCAAAGCACGAACAGAATAGCTCATTAGGCTAAGTAACGCCTCATAAGTTTGGTGGTTTAGCGTAAATGCACGATATTACAGCCAGCAGGTTTCATTAAACATTAAACCGACATTTGTACAGATACCTATTTATTTTAAAACGCGAAAAACGGCCACTTTTCGCAAATGTGCGTAGCAAAGCTTAACGTTCTCATTATAAACTGTAAACAGTAGTTCATAAAATACTTTGAAGGGTTATCTAGGACTTGGTAGTAGTAAAATTTTAAATAATGTCTCCGTTTTCTTTGAAATTATTTATTTTAAATGGGGGCAGCGCTGGACCCTGGAAAAATCAGGTACGGCCTTAAACAGACGAGAGATAAAAATATGTTCCCGTTCGAGATATTTGCCACTTGTGGTCATTAATCCAAATCTGCACCACGACCGGGGTTGGTTAACATTGTGCAAGCGCAAATAATGTCTACGGCCGCTGGGCCATCGAGCTTTTCCATCGCTGAGGATATAGAACAAGAATAAAGACACATCATTATTGCATGGCCAGTTCACATCGCCCCTAGTGTTTAAGATTCATATCCATATATCACAAAACGTGCAGCTCTAATTAGCCAGCAGCAGATGTGTATATTCAGCAATTGGCATCATTAACCTGGCCGAGGTTAACTCTGCGTTTCCTTTATCCGCTTTTCAAAGGATACTAGCAAAAAAATAATTAAAAATTATGTCGTCGTTTAATGTAGTTAGGGACCACTGTAGTACGGGAAGATGACAGTGTGCAATATATCATGACACGTGCCAAGAAAATTATTTATTATATTTCAGATGTCCTAATCCCCCACTTTGGCTGCAAGAATAAATCGGCCAAATAGAGCTACTTACTGCAACGAGGTTTAGTACTAGCACACTTTGCAAAGAAGAACGTCTCTCCAAACCGCTTAGATATTTTTAGTACTTTTAAATTATTAGGGATATTTCTGATATTGTTAAGTATAAATACTTTAGAAAATGTAGCGCCCCACCAGGGTCTCGTGTGCATTTTGTAAACTAGATTTAAGTTTTACAATTGTATGTACATGAAAACATGAAATATATGAATATGGAATAGGCTTTCTTTCAACGAATGTAACTTAACACGGTGGTGGCTTTCTAAGCACGTAGCGTAGCATTAAAGGTGGTAATCTGACCTGTACTTGGCGGTGGAGATCCGGTTGTTGACGAACTTGATGGGCTGGGGGCCGTTCACGAAGATGACGCGCTGCTGCTGCTCGCCGCCCGCGCCGTCGGTCACGCCGGACGTCGTCGCCTCGTCCTCATCTGCAATACAAAAATACACGTAAATATTGTGATGGAAAAATTTTTAACGATACCATACTAGTAGCCCTTAGAGCGAGCGATTTGATAATTATCTCTTAGAGAGAATTGTCAAACGTCACAAAATTTCACGAGGATCAGTTGAGAACTATTCTCCTACAGGTCGCATGTAGTCCTCTACATGCGACATGAACAGTCGGACAGCCGGACAGACATACGAAAGCATTTTTGCCTAAGCTGAACTGGAGACGCTTCGCGCTTGCTCGGCCAAATATTGGAGCAACCCTCATCAACATAAGTAATTAGTTCCCAAAGTAAGAATTAATCTTAGGCTGAACAGATGCATTACTGCACCCTTTTTCCAAACCAGCAGAGAAGTTGGTCTTTGCTAGGACAAACTGTTTAGATGGTGCTATAACAATTAAGAATGCGTTACATATCTCTAAATGTGGAAAACTTGTTCAGTTGCACTACGTGTCCGTTGCACTTTGAAAGACCTGTATAAAGTTGCCCTCCATTACAGTAGAGGTTGTAATAAGTCATCAGATAGGAGTAGGAAAAACTTAAGAACCCTTCGGACTTGTTTTCTAATTAATATATTTCTATGAACATAATGTTACTTTAAGAAAAAGCGACTCAATTGTTAATAACTAGGTACCGACTAAGTACCTATATAACCACCTTAAAACAATCATAAAAACCCAAAAATAACACAGCAAACCTTTAATTTTCCTCCATTATTCCTTTGTAAAGAGCAAGTACAAGAATTGGTTGCTATTCATAAGTTATTCATCCGCACTTGCCTGTTATTCGGCTCGGGTGGACATGTCAAATGATATGTTAGGGTTGGACGGCCGTGTCAATGACGTGTTACACGTCACGGTAATGGGCGTCTGACTATGATAGATAGTACATTACAACGTATAGCTCAATCATGAATTATAGGTTATAGCTTCTATATATAAATATAGTTATATCAGTAGCGTCATAATTTCCCGAAACTTATAATGTCCTGATCCTGAGCCATCCTTTTGACCTCCTGTGTCGTATAGGAGGTAAAAGGGATAACTCCGGCGAGGGAGACATGGCAACTATTCCACCGACAAGAACGTAGTTCTTAAATTACAGAGAGAATGTCCGTGTTATCAAATAATATAAATATGCTGAAAACGAATATGAACAATGAAGAGTGTTAATACTTTGTAACAATTTATTTGACTAATACACATAATCAAGTTGATAATAACTTAATGGTAGTAGGTACCTAATTAATGGATGACTCACAAATTGTAGAGGCTAGAATGTGTTAGTTTTACATTTTTGCGATATCAGAACAGGAAAATTGTTACAAATATTGTTATGTTCTGAGTATTATTCCTCTCAAACTCGTTGATGTTGAAATAAGTTAACCATAAGTAATTGTATAAATTGTAGCATTTTTATCTGTTCAGCTGAGATATAAACAAGCAAGCAACACATTACTGTTTTGATTCCTTTTTCACCTTGCCCTGGGCTATGTCTGCTTAGATCCGCAAGACCTAAAATGCTGTCTGTCCCATAATGATGAAGATGTAGTGATAAAAATGTATGTTATATAGTATCAAGCGTACAGAAGGCTGCAGGTTCATTCAAAGGTACGTTAAAATGCTGACGTTGCAGCCGCTGCACCTACGTAGGTACATTTGTATGATTGGCAGGTATTTAGAAGTAAACTGTACGAGTATTATATGTATAACAAGAATGTGAAGCCGCCTTTGGAAGCCGCTATTGAAAACTGAAATTGACAACAAAGTACATAGTTCATTCATTTAGAATGACATAGCAAAAATGTGTAGGTATTCTGCCTGTACGATGTAACGTCCTTGTCCTTGACATTCCGGAAAGAACTACGATTACTGAAGCAATAAGAATTATATCCCTAAACGGGGAAACTGGCGCGTGGCCAGGAAAAACGAGTGATTTGGTATTACATGAATTATCATAGGACCCAGACGGAAATTGCGGCGAGACACCGCAAGCGGGTGTCGGGTCCGCTATTTTTGTTGTGCCATTATTTATGACAGCGGAATGGCGTATTGCATTGCAAATTATCGTACCCGTGTAGGGTGAAGGTACATTCGATACTATCGATATTCTGCATGATGAGTACATAGATAAACGTCGTAGCGAATTATGAGCTATGGATTGTTGTGTTGTAACTACTCGTACATCCGATAGTAACACATGTATGCCTGACAAGGTGTTTGCATGACTTTTCGATTTTTCCTATTGTGAAACCATCATTAACTCTGTCCTTCTTTTTCCGTCTGTTGCGTCTTCTCGACAGCATACCGGTAGTGTGCCGCTCCCGTCTAGGAACGACGAGTCTTTTATATCAACCTAGATATGCTGTTTTTTAGCTTTTAACGTTTCATACACTTTATGTTTGTTAATGGTCGTCCAAATAGTTTTTAACATTTTGCTAAGGTAGCGTGAGTTTTAATTCAATTGATTACGTTTGACATGGAGGAAAATCACCAGCGAATCCATTTAAGGCAGGGCAAGGGCAAGGTTGTATTCTAATCTAAAAAGGCAGGTGTGCCGGTGTCGGACGGGCGAGTGAATCATCCATCACATCACAACTCAATTCATGAAATTGCCTTATTTTTACGTCCATGTCCAAGGCGTTCTAGCATTACGTAAGTAGTCATAACAGAAGTTATCAATCTGTGACTTTAAATCCGTCAAAGCATAGTCCCTACCTAACAACAAAAGTCAAAAGTCAAAATTATTTATTGCTTAACTGTGTATAAAAAGATGATACATAATGTGGTATGTTTCAACAGTTTGCCCTTTCAGGCATGCAATAGTTACATAACAATAAAATCGTAATAATTGGAAGCAAAACAGTTTACACTTATAACCAATACTAAATTGCTACCTTAATATTATTTATATACCAACTTTCACTATTTACCAACCTTCTTTTTATTGTGAGATTTTTCTTTTGGTACACAGAGCCTGTATGAGGTTGGAAAAAGGGAATCAGAATATCAAATTCAAATTCTCGCCCATTAAATCGATCGGCTTCTACCTTCGATCATATTGATCGAAGGCTTCTACGATCTGTGGGGGAAAAGCAGCTGGTACATGCTATGTTAATTATTTTCTCCTGGACCAGCATGAAAGATGTGAGATCCTCATTTATGTGCTCCAAAAATGGAAATTATAGGATAGGTACCTAGTGTGCATTTTATGAGTATTTACCAATTTAATAGACATGTATTTTCTGTTATAACATGCAACCAAATAAAGTAGCTAATATTACCGTGGAGTAGCTCAGCATGTTTATTTATTTACGTTTTTGTTGGTTTTCAAGTTTTTGTGGGCAAATAAGGTCGTGCCGAAATTAGCAAGGTCACCAGACGATTCGTCATTAGTCAGGTAGGCAAGTACCTACTATGTCATCGGTTTCGTATCTGTTTGCCTATTTAAATATTAAAACCAACATAACTATTTGTCAATTCTTCAATTTAAAACATACATACTGATATTGAAAATATGTGAATTATGAACAATTTTCCCCACGAGTGTGGTTCGAACCCTTATTAAAGTACATTTCATCATTTTCATTAAAAATTCTAGTAGACAAGGAAAAAAAATTAAACGAACAACGAAATCAAGTTCACCTCCTGAAATTTCTATTGATAAAAATATGACAGTAGTTAGTTAGTCTTTCTTCAAACTCAAATTGGAACTGGACCGGTCATATTTGCAGGATGCACCTACCTGCAGGAAAAGAAAAGAGGTCGCCCTAGAACACGATGGTCAGATGATCTAACAGCTTATAAGAACGACTGTCGCCGGGACAGCACAGACGAGCGAAAAAAGTCGTTCGAACGAAAAACTTAAAAAAGATATATATCCGCTAGGCGTGACAGGCAAGAACAGAGCGGCAGAATGCTACCAGACCATTAATCTTGCTGTAGGCTAGATAACAAAGATTAACGCCAAAGAGAAATGCCTCATTTTGAGAGAGACTTAAATTTGTATTAACTACTCCAAAATGCAAAATTGCTTTTGCCTCCGTAGTTACTCGGTGACATGGACTGAATTGTCCTTTCTCGGTGACGACTGACCTATGGTGCACAAACCTGGTCTTTGACCGAGTCTCAAAAGTTCAGGCTCAGGGTTTGCCAATGTGCCATGGAGCGCAGCGTACTCGATGTACCGAATCGATATGGTAAGAAACACCGAACTAACGCTCTAAGACCAAATCATCGATGTAGGTGACAAGACAGCGAAGCTGAAATGGGAGTGGGCCAGACATGTTTGTTGAATGAGTCCGAGAATGATGTGCAACAAGGCAACGCTATGGGGGCCACAAGGACGCCGGCGTCCGAGGCCACGGAAAAGGACGACATTGAAAGTTATAAGAGTGAATGGCAGCAAGCTGCCTTGGATAGTGAATCAAGGTAGAAGTATGAGGAGGCCTTTGCCCAACGATGGTACAAAAGATAGGCTAAATAAAAAGGTACTAAGCATTAACCCTACCGATTTAGGGCATTACCCGCAGAGTTAAAAACTCTCTTTAAAAAAGTAACTAGGTACTTAACCACCTATACATCCCTTTATCGTTGTGATTATGCCACTGATACGCTATTTCAAATAACACCAAATTGCCCTCTTGTTGATAAGTTTAAACTACGCACTCAGGGTGGCACACAATATATGAGTCAGCGTTTTCGTCGTAATCTTAGTTACAATCCTGAATTTACTTAAGTCTTTACTTGTGAGGCTTCATACCCCGTATAAAGACGGCGAGTTAAAACGCAGCATTTTGCTTGTATTATGTAAATTGTTAGCGTCGTTTTAAACATAACATGCTTTGTTTACAAGGCATGTCATCGTCCCCGTTTCGTAAAGTACTGGAATGCTATCTTTAATCTGAGGAGAAATAAAAACGGAATGACGTCTCAATTTCGCGCAAGAAAAGAGCCTTGACATGTGGGTATTAAATATTCTTGAAGCGAAAACAGAAATCAACAAAAAGGGCGACGTTATCGCCAAGTAAGATAAAATCTTCCGAGCCCTTTCCTCGGTAAATAGGATCGTTACATTCCAGTAGAAATAAACATGGTGCGCCTTGAGAAAAGTAGAACATTGCTGGAGGGATTCGAGCAACAGGTGTTCTATTGTTTTGCAATCCCTTCAAGCTAAACTTTGCAGACATCAACACCTCGTAAACATACATTTTTTACAATATTTTGTTTACAATAGTTAAGAGGAAATTACTTTGTTGTGATAGGTATATTACGTGTGCGTCTATTTCCATACGATGACACCGACAAGACACTGGTAACTCGCTCTTAAATGTAGAAGTTCAAAGGATTTTTACGGCCTTTTCTATGTGGCCCATTGTACCTTATCAGAGCTAAGCAGATCAAAAACCCAACGAAACTTAGCCTATCTTATCTTTCGATTTACGAGGGTCTTTTCGAACCCATATCCGAGACTGCGAGAGTAGAATCCGCGACAAATCCTTCGTATACTCCAAGCCTCCAAGACAAAATAAACAATGTGATTTAGAGGATTTTCCGTTTGATATAAAGACAGGTGTGTTTTGTCACGCGGCGTCATCCTGTGAACTCCTGCGCTGAAATAGCCGTAAAAAGACGCGGTGATTGATGCATTCGTAATTATTTTGCATCTCATGCAAGTGGCTCATTGTCATTAGACTTCAAATACCTAGCTATTTTATTTACAACTTTATTGAGCTACAAAGCATCTCGTACAATTAATAGACTTAAATCCTAACCATACTCTTCCAAGAAAGTACTAACAGGTAGTAGTACCTAAATATTGAACATTTGAGGCAATATTTTGAAAAGAATTTTCCTCTAAAATGTGGAATTATGGTTGTTTAGGTAACAAATATTTTGCCACGGGTTTTCCTGATAGACTACAAAAAGAAGTTTTTCTAAACACGTGAACAGAATTAATGTCTTGGTAGGACCTTACTCCTAACCCTTCCTTAATTTGATGGAAAAACTTCATCCTTGGTCTTCCCCTTCCTCGCGTCCCTTTTATTTTTCCTTCTACTAATATTCTGAATAGATTGTCATGTCTTATTAGATGTCCAATCATCTTCCCTCTTCTATTTTCAATAGTTTTTAAAATATTTCTTCTCTCTCCCACTCCTTCTAGCACCTTCTCATTGCTTATTATATCCATCCAGCTTATTTTCTTCATTCTCCTCCAGCACCACATCTCGAATGCTTTTATTCTTTCTCTGTCCTTCTTCCTCATTGTCCACGTTTCACATCCATATAAAACTATACTCCAAATAAATGTCTTTATAAATTGTATTATTACTTTTTTACTAATAATGGAGTAAAATATATCTTTTCTAGTTTTGAAAGTATTCTTAGCTATACTGATTCTTTGTTTTATATTTTGCATTTTCATGAATTATACTTCCTAGGTATTTAAACTTATCTACCTACTTGCTCTACTATTTTATTATTTAGTTTTATATTCTCCTTTTTTGGTCCAGTTTTTGGTACTATTAAAGTTTTTGTTTTATTTGAATATATTAAAAGTTTTGTAGCCTCTTACTTGTTATTATTCACAAGAAGTTACCACCGGCTCTCTACATAGTAAAGACATGAGACCAATTCAGGGAGTGAGGTGGCGTGTGTTGGTTGCTCAATTAAACTACAATTTGTGAGCAACAGATGTGTTTTATTAATTATATATGCATACCATAATGGGACAGATTCACCACTTGCTTGATTTCTTGAGAAACACTTGTCAAAATACAATTCTTTACATAGGCAAATAAAGATTCACTTACTTAAATTGTCCTTGTTAATTTAGTAACATTATAAGTAGTTTACACAGGTAGACCTTCGAATGATGTACTTAGATTTCCAGGTTGTCTCCCAAGGTCCTTTCGATGTTATGCCATCAGGTCAGCCATCAGTGATGTTGGATATGCAGTCTGTTCCTTTACATGTGTGGAAAACTAACTGCGCTCACTTTTTAATTTTTTATTAAATTATCTAAAATATATCTTAGAACCCTAAAACAAAAGATGTATTTATTGATTATTTTGGATTTTAATTTTACATTGTATTGACAATGTGACAACTCGTGTCATGGTTTTTTACTTACGATTTATATCGGTCTATTAAATTTATTTATGACATCTTCCTTTTTTTTTTTCATTTTTATCGTCCAATCTGGATTTTGTTTAATTAAATTTAAGTACAAGTACAAGTTGTATGTCTTTTCTCAATCAGGACGCTCCAGACGATTCCCTTCAATATGGCTGTCAAAAGCCTGTTTATTTTTCTATATACTCTTTCCTTACGGACTTAGATGAAAGGTTTTTGACTTACAAAAATCGAATGAGTTTATGAAACATATTAAGTTTAAAATTTATACTTATGTATTTTGTTAATTTGTTATTTATAGCTTTAGATATATAGTTTCACATTTACTTAAGTCTGTTTATATTTTATTTATGCTTATTTAATTAAAAGGAATGAATGACGACTAGCGACATCTCGTGTCAATTTCAAGCCGATATTGTATTTGTTTGGAAGACGCTAGTATAGATGTCGCTACTGATATTAAAACATTTTTTGTTTGTTACAGTACATCTCTCCCCGTTTAAAAAAATATTGTTAAATATTTTTTTTTTTTTTTAAGTTACCACGCTAATTTATTTTAGAAAAAGAATGAACTGCTAAACATTTTAAAGTGATATAATCTGAGATTTATTTTGCGAAACTCAGTGGCCTTCCTATCGCCTACCTATTATGAACTTATTCTAAAGCAAACTGCATGCATAGTTTTGCAACTAAGTTAATTGAAAGTTTCTAAATAATTTAAGTACCTATTGTGCTCATCATAAGTGCTAATCTGCCCTACGACATAGTCTTGGGATTGGAAGCTACATTGAGAGCAATGTAGACTTCCACAGATCTGGATGCACTGATGCTGATATGTGTTGGTTTTAAATTCTGAATGTAGTACTAGTACACCGCAAATCTATCAAGACAGATTACACAAAGATGTAACACACTTCACAAAGTGAAGCAATTTCTTATATAGTTAACTTACATGTTATGCTAGCTTATAATTACTAACTTATTTTATCTAGTTACAGCTACTTTGACTGCAATATAATGTATTTACATTAAATGTTAACATTACTTTCTAAGTGTTATATATCCGTTCAGATATATTTGTTTTAAGTTTAAGTTTTAATTATAAAGTACCATGTACTAAGTATTAATAAATTTTTTAAATATACATGTTGAGTTAATTGGTTTGTTCCTTTATTATATTAAGTTGAGAAACAAAACCTTGTTTTATTTAAGTTTAATTAAGGTTTTTAAGTTTTTTATTTTTAAGTTAAGGTGTTGAGTTTAAGTTAAATTTGATAATGGAAAACATGAGCTACTGAATCTAAAATCATTGTATAACCTTGCCTCCTCATACTTCCTTTTCACACGCCATCTGTCACATACTCCAAATCTAAAGTTGATGCATCTTTATGTATTTATATATTTTTTAATATCCTTATATCCTTTCAGCATTTATTCATCCCCTTTCAAAATTAAATATTCACACGTCATAACCGGAACGCACGAGTTTGTGTGAATATTTGTAATGACAAGTTATTAAGATAAAGATGAGAGCTTTTAGTCTTCATGTTTTAAAATATCTTTTATGTGAAATTTACCTAAGGGTTTACCCTGCATATCTTCTAAGCTATATACTACAGGTGAATGTTTAAACGAAATAACACATTTTTGAAAACGTGGTGCTAATTTTGATGTAAAATGCTTACTGGCATCTGATAGAGTAAACGTCCTTTTGTAAACAATTTGATCTACTCTATATTCTAAAGTACGTTTTCTAAAATCATAATGCTTTTTATTCTTGTCATGTTGTAATTTTAAATTTTGACTAACTTCTTTAAATATCGTTTTAAGTTCTTTTAAATTATCACCATAAATTCTATGATCCTCCACAGATAACAAGCAGTGAGGAACTGGTTCTTCAGAGTTCAGGTGCAAGTTTCCATCGACATACATTTCTCGTCCATGAACAAGAAAGAATGGAGAAGATTTAGTTGCCTCATTTACCGAGGTGTTTAATGCACACTGTATTTCTTGGATATTACTGTCCCATTTCCTATGGTTTGATTTCACATAGGAGGCAATAGCGTAAAGAACATTTCTTATGGCTCTTTCTGCTTGATTAACCTGAGGGTGATACCTAGGATTATAATAAATGTTAGGCACATTATATTTGCACATTAAATCTCTAAATTGTTTTGAAATAAATTGAGGACCGTTATCAACATAAACAAATTTAGGAACTCCGTGTACTAGAAAAACTTTCTCTTCCAGAATCTTAACTATAGCAGTGCCTGTTGCATTCCGTATAGGAAACAACATAACATATTTGCTAAAGTAATCTGAACATACTAACAGATTCGTGTTTCTCTTAGTTGACACAGGAAATGGTCCGAGTAAATCGCAACATATTGCTTCAAATGGCCTATTTACTTGTTTAGGATTTCCCATTAAGCCAGGTCTAGATGAATTCACCGGTTTATACTCTTTGCAAGTTTCACAACTATTTACATAATTTTCAACATCCTTGTACATATTTTTCCAAAAATAATGTAAAGCTAATCTTTTATGTGTTTTAAAAATTCCCAGGTGAGCGCCAGTGGGCTGATCATGAAATTGTTTTAATAAGTTACCCACTTCATCTCTAGGTATTACCTGTTTCCATGTAAACTGAGATGTTAAATTATATTTATTTTTACTGTTTCTGAATAATTTATTTTCTTTAATCATGTAATTTGGAAATTTATGAGGAAATTTTTTACAATTTTCTAACATATTCAAATACCAACTGTCTGTGATTTTATCTGGAATATCTAAAGATTCTATTTTAATTCTTGAGAGTACATCGGGCAAAACCATATCTTTACCTTTTCTGTGTATTATGTTGAAATCAAATTGACTCAATCGAATGCTCCAGCGAGCTAAACGTCCAGAAGGATTTTTTAATTTATAAAACCATTGTAACGATGCATGATCCGTTATAATGTTACATTTTTGTCCTTCAACATACATTCTAAATTGCTCTAATGCATATAACACTGCAAGAAGTTCTCTTTCTGTAGTGGTATAGTTAACTTCATGTTTATTAAGTAACCTACTACAAAATGCAATGGGGTGATCAAAGTCATCATAAGATTGAGTGAGTACTCCTCCTATTGCAAATGAAGAAGCATCCGTTTGAATTGAAAAAGGCAAACTAAAGTCAGGGCATTTAAGAATAGGAGCAGATATTAAATTGGATTTAAGTGTTGTAAAAGCTTCTTCTGCTTCCTCTGTCCATTTAAATTCTACATTTTTACATGTTAATTTACTAAGAGGTCTACTAATTTTTGAAAAATCTTGAATAAATCTACGATACCATCCAGCCATTCCTATAAATCTTTTTACTTCTTTGGGTGAACTGGGTGTTGGATAATTAAGTATTACTTCTACTTTAGAAGGGTCTGTGTGGAGACCGCTTTTATCTACCACATAGCCAAGATATTTAAGTTCTTTTCTACAAAATTGAGATTTCTTTACATTAATGGTTAGATTCGCTTCCAATAGACGATGATAAACTTTATCTAAGAGTACTATATGAGTGTCAAAGTTACTACTTATGCAAACTATGTCATCTTGGAATACAAAAACTTTATTATCAAATTCTGGACCAAATAACCTATCCATGAGACGTTGCATGGTGGCTGATGCACCTACTAGTCCAAAGCACATTCTGCGGTACTGAAACAATCCTTTTTTAGGTACTGTGAAAGATGTGCGTTCAGCTGATTCAGGACTGTCATAGCCTATTTGCCAGTACGCAGCACTCAGATCAATTGATGTTAAATATTTTGCATCTCTTAAGTTGTCCAATATTTGGTGAATATATGGCAAAGGATATGCATCTGCTTTAGATATTGAATTAATTTTTCGACAGTCTAAACATACCCTTAATTCACCGTTCGGT
This sequence comes from Acrobasis repandana, assembly GCA_963576875.1. NCBI lineage: Eukaryota > Metazoa > Arthropoda > Insecta > Lepidoptera > Pyralidae > Acrobasis > Acrobasis repandana. Next base: position 23,936,210 of record OY756218.1, on the reverse strand, counting down.
TTTGTTACCATAACTACTGGAGAATTCCAAGGTGAAGTAGAAGGTTCAACGACACCAAGTGCCAACATTTTGTCTAACTCTTTCTCTAAAGCTAATTGTTTAACGGGCGACAAAGGATAATATCTCTGTTTAATCGGTGGATGATCACCTGTATCTATTTTATGTGTAATTAAACTTGTCATTCCTAAACCAACTTTTTCAGTGTTAATGTTATCAAATTTTAAAATCATTTTATCTAATTTCTGTTGTTGTTGTTTAGTTAATGATTCGTAACATTCCAAGCCTTGATTTTTCGAAATCTCATTTATTTGACAAACTGGTATGTTGTATGTTTTATTTTTACTAATTAAATTATTTAACGTTAAGTTGAAAGTGTTGAAAAAGTCTATGCCGAAAATTACTGAAGTTATTATGTTAGGTACTACAAAAAAATTTACTGTTTTAATTTGACCGTTATATTTTAATGGCAGACTCATATGACCTATGCACTGGATTCTTGATCCATCTGCTGTCCTAACTTCCTGTCCTTTAGGTAAGTGAATTAATTTAAATCCATATTTTATGAATAATTTATGAGAATTGTTTCCAATTATTGAGCACACAGCGCCTGTGTGCCCCACGTTGGGCGCCAATTGTAGCCTCTTACTTGTTATTATTCACAAGAAGTTACCACCGGCTCTCTACATAGTAAAGACATGAGACCAATTCAGGGAGTGAGGTGGCGTGTGTTGGTTGCTCAATTAAACTACAATTTGTGAGCAACAGATGTGTTTTATTAATTATATATGCATACCATAATGGGACAGATTCACCACTTGCTTGATTTCTTGAGAAACACTTGTCAAAATACAATTCTTTACATAGGCAAATAAAGATTCACTTACTTAAATTGTCCTTGTTAATTTAGTAACATTATAAGTAGTTTACACAGGTAGACCTTCGAATGATGTACTTAGATTTCCAGGTTGTCTCCCAAGGTCCTTTCGATGTTATGCCATCAGGTCAGCCATCAGTGATGTTGGATATGCAGTCTGTTCCTTTACATGTGTGGAAAACTAACTGCGCTCACTTTTTAATTTTTTATTAAATTATCTAAAATATATCTTAGAACCCTAAAACAAAAGATGTATTTATTGATTATTTTGGATTTTAATTTTACATTGTATTGACAATGTGACAACTCGTGTCATGGTTTTTTACTTACGATTTATATCGGTCTATTAAATTTATTTATGACATCTTCCTTTTTTTTTTTCATTTTTATCGTCCAATCTGGATTTTGTTTAATTAAATTTAAGTACAAGTACAAGTTGTATGTCTTTTCTCAATCAGGACGCTCCAGACGATTCCCTTCAATATGGCTGTCAAAAGCCTGTTTATTTTTCTATATACTCTTTCCTTACGGACTTAGATGAAAGGTTTTTGACTTACAAAAATCGAATGAGTTTATGAAACATATTAAGTTTAAAATTTATACTTATGTATTTTGTTAATTTGTTATTTATAGCTTTAGATATATAGTTTCACATTTACTTAAGTCTGTTTATATTTTATTTATGCTTATTTAATTAAAAGGAATGAATGACGACTAGCGACATCTCGTGTCAATTTCAAGCCGATATTGTATTTGTTTGGAAGACGCTAGTATAGATGTCGCTACTGATATTAAAACATTTTTTGTTTGTTACAGTTTTTGCTGTTTGAAAATTGTGTCCTTATTTTGTAATAACTTTTCTAAATCTTTTGAATTTTTTGCAAGTAGATAATAAATAAATAAATATATAAGAACAAATCACACTGATTGAGCTAGCCCCAAAGTAAGTGCAGCTATATCGTCAGCAAATATGATAAATTGTATTTTACCAAGACATTAAAAAGATGGCAGAGAGAAGAGAGGAATGGAGGCATCTCCACTTAACTCCACTGAAGAAGAAGAACAGAATTAACTATTAACAAAAACTTGGCACAAAATTGAATGTTACAGGCCTTTACAGGCTGTACGAAGTAACTTACTAGGTAGGTTAGGCTGTACCAAACTCATTAGGTACCCATTTTAACACAGTCCGTTTAACATACCTACCTACCACTTTAATAAAGGTCAACTTCATAACTGTCTCCACTGCCTCCAGAAAAGCAATTGTTTGTGAACGCACATGTGGTACACGGACGGACTATTAATAAGTACTTACCTATAGGCTATACCCAGGTCAGGTACCCTACCTCGTAAGCATGTAAAATTATGAATTATAAAGTCAACTTCGAAATGTGTAACTTCGGAACTCTCCTCTGTCGAGTGTGGCCAGACACGGATTTGGCCAGTTATTATTTAAATATAAATTATTTTGACAGTAAAATTAAAATTAGGTATGGGCTGGGCATGTACGTGATGATGACCTAAGTTAAACTTTTTTCTCAGTGGCGCCCAGTCCGACGCGGCGTCTTGGCGCCGACGGCTACCTACGACGCTAATAAGTGATCGCTCTAATTATGAAAATCTGTCAACAATGGTGAAATAGAAACCACGGTAGGTAAAGTAAATGAAACCATTTAAAGTTCAGGTCATACGTGTTCATAGATATATTAAATTACCTACACCTTGACTTGAAACAAACACTACCGAGAAAAACGTCTGAACTTTGAGGCTCTCTTATTTTAAGAATGTAAAGCTGATTTGAGATAAGAAATGAAAATGTATTTTTGTATTTAGAAAGTCGTAGGATAAAAGAGTTACTTTTTATTTAGAATAACTAACTGACACGTCTATTCCGCGAGATTTGTTGATAAGAATCAAACCACGCCCAAAGCAAGCTCGCATAGAATGCACCACCTTGGGGAGTGCAACTGTTACTAGGGCTTGTTCAATGCAGCATCCAAATCATTGATTTACCTATGTAGGTATATTACTAGCGTAAATCATTGATCCAAATGGATTTCATTTACGGAGCAATTCAGGTCAAGACTGATGAAATAGGAAACTTTTTTGATCAGAAACTACCGCGCAATAAGAGTATACCTACTAAATTTCGATAAGAATCAAACCACATCCAAAGCATATTTCACAAGTTCCTAGTAGAGGTAACTATACGACCAAATGCATGCGGATTTTAAATATGTCATGCTGTCCCTGTCTATTATTTTAGCTAGACAGGGACAGTACGAGACTCAAGGATACCTATAGCATTCAGCCTGTGCATTCAGCCGACAGACTCGTATCGTACCTAACTTGCTTCTACAATGCAATGCATTTCTAAGCCTTGGGGTTGTAGTTCAAGGCGATTCAGACTTAGCGCGATGACGACACGCGTCTGATCAGATTTCTTTGAATACAAGGTCCTAAGGGAGTTGCTTTGTTCCGGGACAACGATAGTTTTATTATTAGTCACAAAAAATTACGAATATTTATTTATTTCAATGTACATTATGTATTTTATGTATATTACACTTTAGCTGGCACGTCTTGCAACCCACATTTAGACTTTTATTATAACCCCCAAAAGTTAACTGGTAGACAACGCTTTTAGCGTTAAGTTCGCCTATTGTTTTTTACAATTTGTATTTGATAGACAATAAAGTTTAAATAAATAAAAAATTGAAAATTTTAAAGGCTATTTTCCTTTAATTTTTGGGATTTTTGGTAGACTACTTTGTAAACCTAAATACACATTTGAGTTTGAAGCGCCTTTCATACAATAAACAATCTTTCCTTCCTAGCAATGAACGAGCAGATATTTTTTTTTCAAAAAATAAAAACAACCGACTTCATACCTCCAAAGTTCTTATCATAATATCTTTACCAAAGGAATATGTAACCAACTCGGCTTTCAAATAAAACAAGGAATCATCAAAATCAGTTCATAATTGGCGAAGATATCGCGCAAGATACTTACAAAAAAACATACAGTCGCATTGTTAACCTGTTTCAAACTCGATTAAAAACGAGAATCCCCTTTATGAACAAAGACTCGTTTACTTCGTGATGCACCCCCGGCTACTGCGGCCTGCGCGAACCGCATTATTTCCGAGTTTCGACGAGATAACTTTTATAAGTTCCCAAGAATAACAACATCAAGGAGTAGACCAAGGACTCCGTCGGGCGTAGGGAAATTCAATTGAACACGAACATTCTTTGTTGTTCAGTTAGGCGTGTGGCTAGACTGTTAATTTCTGTTTGTTGGTTGTAGGTACCAATTCCTTTATTTTCAAATCCTCAGTGGCCAACTAATTTAAATATTTAGATTTCAAACAAACTCAGCTTCGTAAAGGTATCTAAACAGTTAAGATCGGCCGCAATGGGTGGCCACTTCGTGTAATTGCTCTTGTCGGTGGAGTTAAATGGAGATGACTCCAATCCTCTCTTCTCTCTGCTATCTTTTTAATGTCCTGGTAGGACCACTCCTAACTTTAAATTTGTTGGAAAATCTTCAACTTGGACACAGGGCCACCAATAAGCGAGCGTCTTTATCAATTCGGAAGATGATATTTCAACAGGAAACACCGGCGACACTTGTTGCTTTACCGTCAGGTCACGGGTAATGTGATGCAATTTGTTGGAGCGGACAGTCACCGGCTCTCTATTTCATGTGTATTGTATGGTGTAGGTAGCAGGTAAGTGGCTGCTGTAGCCAAAGCGTTTTACGTTTACGATTAAAGGACACGTTAAGAGATTTTTTTTTCTCGGTTAGAGCTACAAAACCCATAAAAACGGCGTAACTGGCGCTAACGCCGCAATTTAAGGAAGAAGTGCCCTTTGTACCGCTTAAGCTGCGAACTTATAGTAGGCTGCGCTAAAGATAAGCTCTATTAAAGTGCCTTAGATAAGCAGAAAGCAACATAGGGATGGCACAAACCTCAACGATTTGAGGAACTACAAAAGAAGCATGTAAAGGATGGCCTGTATGAATAGATCGCAAGTTTTTGCAACACGGGTAGGTAGCACATCTTTTAGTTAGTAACACTCATCGGCAGCCACGCCACGTCGCACGACTGTCTTGTTTTGCTTCAAGTGATATGGATTGCGAGTATACTTATTCTGTTGAAGCCTACGAATAATAATCCCTAGAAGCGTAAATAATCCCGAAAAATCATTCCACGCGATATGTACCGGGGCGGGCGGGGCTTAAAATATGAACCGCGCGGCGCGACAGTTCGCTGTGACACTCGAGTCGTGCGGTTGCGTCGCAAAATGTTTCCTTTGAGAATATTGCTGTGTTTTTGCGATAATTGATTCATTAAAAATGCCGTCATGTCATGAAAACACAGGACTCACCTTTCATAAACATTTTAATAATCCATACTTGACATCTGTGGAAAGTGTTATGCAAAATGTACCTAAGCCACGCGTTGTACCTTACCGCGCTATTCAATTCAATTCAAAATTGACATGCATGTTATATTTGGAGAAGAAAACGCGGGAAAGCGCACCCTGGGTTCCGATGCAGCACAGCCGAGGATGCAACCAGGAACGCGCTTAGAGGAAGAAGAAGATGGGATAATCTTCGTAGGATAAACTGGAAAAAAATTGTGGCTGAAATTGCCAATTGCAGAATCCCTCTGTCATTAATTTATGAATGACGAAGAACAAAAACAAAGACTACAACTTAGGTACTCTGTCTTTTAATCAACCAAATCAGAAGTGACTACCAACTAAAACTAATTTTAATAACAGTTAACATCTTAACATCAATTACTGCTGCTACTTCATACTCCAGGTAGTTAGTGAAATTGCCTTCACAATTTATTAAATCCAATCAAAGGAAAGTTCTAAACACCACGTACACGTAGGTAGTGAGCTAGAAGGCTGAATAAAATATGCTGATTGTAATCACCCTCGCTCATGTGGCAAGGTCAGGGAACACCTCTAGGTCACGGTTGAATACAATGGTCAAATTTAGATTGGGTGGAGAATTACCTTATAGTTTCTCTTGTAGGTACATTTAACTGTATATTGACCTTGCTTCCTGGACAGTAATGACACATCATCTAACGAAATATTGTAAACTATTTGAAGGAAGATTCATTTCATGATACTGAACAACTTTCCCCAAATACCAAATGCCCCAGGAACGTACCCATCAAAAAGAAAAAAAAAAGAAAATGTTTTACTTCAAATAATGATAAAAGATAATCCTTTTTATTGGTCCTACAAAGACAAACTAAAGACACTTAAATTACATAGAAAAAGGAAAATACAATAATAACATGACACATAATACCAAAAATATGTATATGCAAGGTTGTGGCTCCTACAAGTGATATCAAATGGTTTTGGCTCAGCGATACCTTTGCTCATAGAATAGACTGCTGATTTTCAGCCAACACCTTGAGATTCACAGGGACGCGTGCAACAATACAATCTTTGTTTTGTAATGTATAATAACTCAGGTGAGTTATACCAACCCATAGAAACTCGAATCAGCTGAATCACAAAAAAATTTTTTAGTTATAATAAATTAAGCAGACTAATGGGTGGGACTCATTGGTCAGTAGTTCAGATATAAGAATAGTTATTAGCCATTTGTTATGAAATGTATCATTCAAAATCAAGAACAGAAAATGTCTAGAAATGTTTTTGTTCTAAGATCTTGTTTTTATCCCTTACAGTGTACACTGAGTCAGATGCATGGAAGCGGGTTGGCTATAGAATAGAGCTGCAGAATTTTGGGGGTAAGGTGGGCGGAGGGGAATGCGGGGGGGGTTAGGGGGTGATCCTACGAACCCCTTGGTACCACTCCCTCTGCGGGGAAATGCATGGTTTTTTTTTAATGAATTTTTTAATATCTTTTACTGCTGCTACTTCATATTTACTCCCTCCGTGCGGAGATGCATGGTTCTTTTTTTAATAAATTTTTTAATATCTGTAAAATGGATAAGTATCATATTGGTATAGATACCAATAAGGTATTCGAAGTGACCAGTTTGGCGACCCTAAATTAGCCACAAAAGGTAGGTTAGGTTATGGTTGTGCAGTGACCATCACACGAGCGAGCGTCAACCAATTGATAGAAAACCAATTTGGCAGCGGATTGTTGGGGGATGGGGTCAGGCCGCAACCCACTTCACTATGCCTATAATATGATATCCATTCTACAAATATAAAAAAAATTATAAAAAAAACCATGTCTCCGCGGGGGGAATGGTACCAAGGGGTTTGTGGGATCACCAGCTTACCGGGGGGTACCCTTCCCCCAATATCCTAAGGCTCTATTCTATAGTAATCCCAAAGAAGTTACTCGGAAATACCTAGAATATTACACAAACTAATGGAGAAAGTCTGTGCTACTTTTTACTATCTGTACACTTTTTTCAGTGACTTTCTAATACAGCTCCAAAAGTATAAGAAGCGGAACATTTTAAGGGATGCAGGAGGTACTTACGCTGGTTTATCTTGAGCACCATGGCTCGGTACAGCCTCGAGAAGGGCGCCATCACATTGTGGTTGTGGAAAAACCGGTTCACGTACTCTATGAAAGCCATTATCACCCACTACACATCGGCTCCACTCAAAACACTAGTTCACGAATCTCTGCTCTTTTTACACCTATTAACACTAAATTTGACACACATTATCACCGCGTAAAGTGAAGATTTTCCTAAAATCAAACACGCTTATTTTTACCATTGTCAACACTTGTTAAGCAAGTTCATTACGAAGCTAATAATTTGTTCCGAAAATCCCAGTGACATTGTACTGGATTTGTAAGGTTTATTTGCAAAATATTCGATTCTAGGCGTTTCACATGTTGACATCACAAACAACCGCTACGCGAGCCAGCACGATCGATTCTCTTACCGCCCACACTGCTAGTGGTGGCGACCCATCTACCTGATATTATCGACATGCCTTTTTTATAATTCCACTGACCAGAACCTAATAATGCAATTTTTTAATTTTTACATAATAACATAGTACTCCATTGTTTTATTGTTAAATTTATTTTCTGTGTGTTACTCGCAGGCAGAACACGGTTACTAGGTGAACGTACAGCCATTTAAGCAGTGCCAACACTGAATTCCCAAGAATTAGTTGGTTTAAAGTCAATAATATTATTGTACCACAGACGTTAAAATAGTAACACAGTATAAGCAATAAAGAATTTTGAAGTTTAAAGTTTGAATAAAATTATTGTCTGCCTGACAGCCTGACTGAACAAAAATAAATTGTGATATTATTATACCTACTACTTATGTTGATGTTTTTGCGTGCAGATTGAACAGCAATTGAATATCCAGCCTCCATGATACTATAGTTTAATTCCTAGAAACTAAATAGCAAACTAAAAAACCGGCCAAGTGCAAGTCGGACTCGTGCACCGAGGGTTTTGTACAAACCTGTAGGTAAGTATATAAGTAAATTTAAAATTATTAAAAATATTTATATTATACATATAATGTAACTAAATGCTTTTCGCAATTTTTACTTTATCTGTGCTGATGTTGCTTCGTACCGTACTAAATTTCAAGATTCTGAGTTCATAGGAAGTACCCTGTAGGTTTTGATCCCCTTACGACTTTACGAGTGTCGAAAATTTGCGGCATAAACGGTTGTATCTTTTGATTGCGTTGGCTTAGAAGTTTGATTTTTTCACAGCTCCACCAAGGGACTTGAGTATTTGATATGAATTTCAGCTTGATACCTCCATGCGTTCCTGAGAAAAAGGGTCTTGACTTGACAGACAGACGGACAACAAAATGATCCTATGAGGGTTCCATTTTTTCCTTTTGAGGTACGGAACCCAAAAAAAAGACGTCATTGCTTAAAGAAAAGAATTGCAGTCTAGTTAAAAAAATAATTTAAATAAATTCATCGATATCGAGAAACTGAAAATCTTTACAACGCTAGTGTACTTGTGCAGTACCTCCACCTAGCGTCAAAAATAAGAACTCTTTGACAGTGACGTTTAAAATTTTTTGTTGCCAGCAAATATTTTTAAAATTACCTAAATATTTTAAAGGCAAGACAAAAAGGATTTGTCAAATGAATAATGAGGAAGAAACAGGGAAGAAACATCTTCATTCTTCATGGTTTCTTCCTCATGCATTGGACCAATTGGAAAGTTTTACAGTAATAAACGTTTTAATAGTTAGTTCTATTAAGGTCCTACCTACTACATACTGATCTAGGTACGTACACTACCTACTTGTACGTAGCTAGTATATTATTACTCTGCTCTGTGCTACCTAGGTAGGTACATTATAAGCCAACCACATCAAGGTCAGAACTTTGTACGTAAAGCATATTTAATAAGATCATGGATTTTTCTATCAATATCTTCCTTGGGAAACGCTATATGGCTCCCAGCACAGAGTACATTATATATACTGACAGCTTCCAGCCTGGATGATGAAACGGCGGCGTCGATAATCGATGTCTTCTTTTTTTACTAATGTAGATAGGTACCTACCTACTTGTTTTAAGCTATTTGTTATCTCTTACTAAAAAAAAGAGCTTCATGAATCCGTTAGCTAGAAAATTCTAAAGTTAAAGTTTACATGACTCATGCCTGTCTCTAAGTTTTTTTCTCCCTCACTACGAATAGAGGTACCTTCATTAAATTCTGCTGTCAGATGTGCCAAAAATCAACAGCAGTCTTCACTACACCCTTCAACAATCATCATATACCTCTAGAAAAGGAGAGGCGCCATTTGTAAATTTTCCCCGAAAGAAAAAAGTCAAGGGACGTAGTTACATATATGAATATGACCAATGACCTATGAGTCCTATGACCGACCATATACAAGGTGCGAGTTGAATGTATTTTTCAATCAATCTGCCTTTCTGAATGATAAAAAAGCTGCGGGCCTTTAGAATTCAGTTATGCACGCACGCGTATATTTAGGTCTGTCCTCAGGGTCTGTCTATGTCATCTTACGAAATATAGACCCTCTCGCTTCTACGTGCCAACACCAGCTGTCCACATGAACACGTCATTTGTACGGATAACATCGGTCGGCCCTTGTTGACGTGCTTATTGAAGTGCTAACGAAGGCTTTGATGGAATCCGATTTGTCACGGGCTTTATCAGATGGGGTCCATATCTGGTATTTTTAACTGACCAATGATGGACGGTTTTGTGTTAGTTTATCGGAAAAAGATAATTCAGATACGTGGTGAGCTCAGTTACGTACCTACGTAACTTCCTAAATAGTATTTTTTTCACTAGGTAAGTACCTAAGTATACAGAGGTACATAGGTACTGTAGGTAGATAGATACCTACATTAAGATGCCGGAGCAAGACTAAAGTGGGAGAGCTAGGTAAGTAGATTTGCGCGGTTTTGTGGTTAGTAGAGGCAAGCGAAAAACGCTTTCAGGCCCATAACCCCATTAAAAAGGTCATTGTCTTGAAATGCGAGGCTCTGTAGACTGCTAGGCCTTGGGTAGGCCATCCTCGTCCCTCTCGCCTCAATCCGCCTCTGAGTAGACTAGAGTATTTTTTTTTCAGTCTACTAATTGAACGAGCAAAGATCCAAGTCTATTTAAACATTATATTTTTAACGGAAAAGATTCTTGTAACTTGTACCTACGGTCAACATCTAAGATTCTGAACCTGTAGGGTTACTCCAAAAGCGGTACGCAAGTCGTACGAAATTGCGTATATCGGCGTTTTAGTGTCAAGTACCTAACATTGATCGTTAATACATTATGATTAAGTCTAATTTGGTTAGGACGTCACTATCGTATTTTATGGAGTAACCCCCTGTAACGATGGCGCCACCGAACGTTTTTTGATCTGTGGTATGGGCGGTGCTAGCACAGAATAGGATACTAGTACTCCGTACAGATGTCTCACTCAGTAAAGAAATTCAAAGAAATATCTACTAAATGTGGTTAGCGATATGGTTTAATTTAGCTCACGTCTGAACTCAGCACCGTTTCGTTTAGATACCTAGACACCAATTTTATGCTTATTACTCTGGAGTCTGGTCAAACGATTTGTACCTACATATAACTGAATTTACCACTTGGAGTGGCCGCCGCGCTCTTAGTAATATTGAAGGTATATTTTCGATACCTAAACGGGAAGTGTCACAGGCCTGGTGCTAGGCTACCTATGTATGCCTGCGGCTATGCCATGTCAAATTCAGTTAGTTCCGATTTTATCCGCAATATGTCGAACTCTACTTTAAAATAACTTGCCCATGCTTATAAAGAATGCGAAAAGTAACATGACAAAGGAAATGGAAAAACTAACATACAGTCCCGACGCCGCGCCACGTAGAATGGGATAAGGTGAGAAAGGAGAAGATAATAAGAGTACAGGATACTTGTATAAAGACTGATTTAAAATTGTAAGTCCTTATGTCGGTAGGTACCTAATTGAAATGAGCTGATAAGTATCTTATTGATCGAATTGATTCGCGGCGACCTTGGCCCCGGGCACACATACAATTTACAGTTTATACCTAGAGTACGAGAGCATGGAAAATTTGGGGTCGTCCATTAATCACGTGATGATTTTTAGTAACTATTTTGCCCTCTTCCCCTGGTGATATGTGGTGTAGTTTCAAGCTAAACCTCTCCCCCTATCCAAAATAACGTACTTTTTTTGGTACAGCCACCAAAAAATAAAATAATTTTTAGAATATTATCTTTAAATACAAGTAACTATAATCTAAGTAAGTATTAATCTAACTTAATTCTAGAATTACGGCGAGTCAAGGTTACAGTCTCTACGTTCAGTGAAAATTGAGTTAACTCGAGTAATATCGGTTTAAATATTCCCACATATTACGTACGCGATACGTACCACCCGCAGCCAGCTCGCTTCTCTTATTCACTAAAAATCTACGTACAGCAAATAAGACAGCGACAACGACACTACAGTTCGAGCGTCGTCGGAATACCGCTACTCACGACGGTAGAACAGAGCGTTAAGGTGAAAGTATAGGCAAATGGCCTTGAAGTGGCGCCCTCATTTGAAATAAATTGTTAACTCGTAAATATGGAGATAATTTTCATATTGCTCTTCGTCATGCACTAGATAGCCCTTTAAATTATTTTATGAACCATCGTTGAAAGTATTTGCATTAGTCCGTCTAGCTTTAAAAATTGCCTCCGCCAAAGTGGCCACGGCAAGTTTTAAAGCTAGACGGATCACCAATAATAGTTTCAACGGCAGTTCATAAAATAATTAAAAGGGCTATCTAGTGCATGACGAAGAGCAATATGGAAATTATCACCATATTTACGAGTTAACAATTTATTTCACACTTCAAGGCCATTTGCCTATATCTTCACCTTAATCGCATACCCATTTGGGATATCGCTATCCACGATAGTAGCGGACATCGCTTCAGTGCCGGATTAACCATATATCAAGAGAAGCGATTGCTACGGGCCCCGCGCCGCGTTCTTAAATCCGCTCACCTAGAGATCGTTCTTTTTTGGCAGATACGTAGCTTGTTGAATGCCATCTTATTGCTTCCGCTATGCCACCGAGAAGTGGCGGGCGGCCTTAGGGGGTGGCGAGCAGGGCAATTGCTCAGGGCCTCGCGCAACAACCCGAGCTGATTTATTTTTATTTATTTTTGGGCGCGCCAAAGGCGAATTGTCCTAAAGGCAAATTTGGCATGTGCCTACTGCACATGCCAAATTTGAAGACTCCTATTTGCACCCCCTAAAATAAATACACGTTACGTGATATATCGCTACACCCCTTGTAATATTTGGTAATCCAAACTGTCAAAGATTATATCTACTGAGAAAAAGAAGTCCGTAACAGATTTTTCGAGCCTCACATGATTAATGGACGATCTCTACCTAATTCGTGAAGGATTATTTATTCATGCGATGGCACCTATATTTACTTTGCTTCGATGTGTAAAAGTCAAGGGCACATTAAGTAGGTACCTACTTAGATAACTTTAGGTAGGTAACTTAGTATACTACGCTACAAGTTACTTACTACGAGTAAGTAATTGGTAGGGAGAGGTGAACTTAAATTAATTTCGGTAGCTAACTAGCTTAGGCTTTTTTTTGGGGCTTTTTTCAAATCTCACATCTTAAAGTCCTGACCATTGATACAAAAGATAGAATAGGATCTCCGAAAGAACAACATTTCAGCTCAGGAAGGCTACTGCAGGACATCACATAGTATGTATAGTATATAGTTTTGCCTCGTTTAAATATGCACCTAGTATAATAACTTCCAATAAGCTAGGTTATTGGAAATTGGTTTTGATAAATCAATTAATTGTAGCACAGCAGCGTTTCCAATTATTAATTTGCAGAATGTTTGCGTCGTCGTCCGCACAAAGGTGAACAGAATGCAAAATGCAATCGCGTCTAGCTGAACACGAGGCGGGTACAGTGGGCGCCAGATCTATTTATTTGCAGAAAGTAACGAAGATATAAGCATTTGGTAAGTTGGTACGTTCTACGTTTTTAGGGTTCCGTACCCGAAGGGTGCAAACGGGACCCTATTACTGAGACTCCGCTGTCTGTCCGTCTGTCTGTCCGTCTGTCTGTCTGTCCGTCAGTCACAGGGCTCTATCTCTTGAACCGTAATAGCTAGACACTTAAAATTTTCACCGATTATGTATTACTGTGGCGGATATAACAACAAATACTAAAAATAAAAAAAAGTTAAAAATTCATACAAGAAACGTGTTTTTTTCAGCGTTTTTAACTTGATCTTCATAATAGCATTAACTAGATACTTGAAATTTTCACCAATTATGTATTACTATGACCATAATAACAACAAATACTAAAAATAAAATAAAGTTAAAAATTTAAGAGGTCGTCATACAAGAAACGTGTTTCTTCAGCGTTTTAAAACATTGTACGGTGGTACGGAACCCTTCATGTACGAGTCCGACTCGCACTTGCCCGTTTATTTTTCCTTCATTTTAGATACGGTCGGCCGGCGTGGTAACGCTCGATCTGTAGCTCGCTGTACTAGGGACGAGAGTTTAATTAGGTACAGCGTATTATTGAACTTAGCACTATTCACCTAATTCTTCTGTCTTGTCAATAAGTCGAAATTTCTGTTAACACTAGAAGGCTATTTGGTAAGAATGATCTGCAGCCTGCTGTACTTACCGACGAGAGTTTAATTAAACGTAGTATCGTACCTACTGAGCGCGTTTGACCCGCACCCTTGAAGCTTTATTAAATAAAAACTCGATCTTTCCGAAAATTTCATTCAGGTAGGTAGAGCGATGTTTTAAAATATTTAATTCATTGAACAGGATTGCTGGAGCTGGAGGACGCTTCCAATCGGTTCTTTTAGAAAATTTTGGGGGAGGCAATGGGGGAGGCGTATGTCCAGCAGTAGATTTCTGTGGCTGATATGATGAATTCATTAAATAAATAAATGTCTTCATCAACTTCCTCAAAAATGTACATATGGATTTTATGATTCTGCATTTTACGCTATGAGTCGTTTGTCCTATAATTAAGGTGACGTGGGTTCACAATTTGCAATACAGTGCGTGTTTTTGAAAAATCACTGTTATTAAACTACTACAGTTCATTACTTATGCCCGTTTGCACTAAACATAAGAATCGCCTAAGTTCTTTCCTAAATTGTTTAGGATGCTCCTAGCAAAAAAATTTATTGCCCTAACCCTAAGCCATTCCTAAGTCCACTTAGGAAACTCTTAACTTTATGAGCCCGATTAGGAACCGCCTGAGTTTAGGCAAAACTTAAGTTGTGTTTTTTTGTAATCTGTGGATCATTTGTGTGACAAAATATTGTGTTTTGGTTTTGATTTAGTAAAATCAAGCAATTTTTTAAGTTTTGTAATAAAGTGACATTTAAGTTCATAACTTTTTCAAAATCAGACAGATCGCATTTAACATGGCAGAGAATATATTAAATTTCTTTGAATTTTTAAAAGTCGATTTTCATAATGAACAACACGCGAGAATTCGTATAACAAGACCACGACCAAACTGGTTCGAAAATTTCTATGAAATCGACTTCTTCAAGTGGTACTGGATGTGCAAAAAAACAGTATTGTGGATATTAGACCTTGTCGAAAATTCGGAGTACACAAGTTCTTTTTCGTTTAAGGTGAATACCAAGCAGAAGTGGCGCTCTCATTTGAAATAAATTGTTAACTCGTAAATATGGTGCAAATTTCCATATTTCTCAATGTTAGGCACTAGATATCCTTTTAAATTATTTTATAAACTGCCGTTGAAACTATTATTGGTGATCCGCCTAGCTTTAAAACTTGCCGTGGCCACTTTGCGGAGGCAAGTTTTAAAGCTAGACGGACTAATGTAAATACTTTCAACGGTAGTTCATAAAATAATTTAAAGGGCTATCTAGTGCATGACGAAGAGCAATATGGAAATTTGTATATATATTTATATATCACCATATTTACAAGTTAACAATTTATTTTACACTTCAAGTCCATTTGCTTATTCCTTCACCTTAAGATAAATCTTTTAGTGCAAACAAAATTTATAGCTAGGCTGTTCTTAGGCTTAGGTGTATCTTAACTAGGACAAGTCTAACTAACGTTTAGTGCAAACGGGTGTTATTCTCGCCTTGTCGAGGGGCGAGAGCAGGTGAACACACACCCATTGACGTGTGCACGGCGGCACACGGCGGCATAAGAACGGGGGAGAGGTGCGGGGACGGGGAACGGGGACGCATATTGCGCGTTCCTTAGGAGATTCCGTTCTGTAGGCTATACTTTTACTATCTTCTGTGGTGTAGGCCAAATCCTCTGACTGCTCTTGCCAAAACAATTTTTTTTTAATACCTACAACGAAACGGTAATAGTTAATATCTCAAATATAAACCAAACCATAGAACTAAACTATGAACCATGACTTAGATGTAATCATTTCTACCTGCAAGAATATCAAACGAATATTAAGAGCCATCTATTTTCCACTCAGACAGATCTAGAAATATTTCAGCAGCAAATGCTCACTATTGCACACGCTGAGAGTGCCGAGACTATGTCACACCAGTATCTGTACACTGGCACTGCACAGCTTTAATTTACGATTCTGAACTGAGTGCTAATTGAGTACCTAGGTAGAGTTCACGTTTAAACCATGGAGGTACCTACAAATACAGAAGTATTTTAGCCGAATAGCTTTTTTTGAAAAACTATACGAGGTTATGAAATAACTCTTATTTCATAAGATTCATAATAATATTCGTATTCTTTAAACTTTTTTGCAGACGTCCATAGTCTACGCTAATATGCTGAGCGTTTACACATTATGGCAGCGGTATCTGCCGCTGCTGCGCCGCGCACTTGTATTTTTAACCCCCGACAAAAAAGAGGGGTCTTCTTCTTAGCGAGTCGGTTTATACGTTTGACGCTAATGTCGGTCTGTTGTCTATGGCATCGAAGCGCTCGAACGGATCGACTGATTTCGAAGCTGGTTTTTTAGCTGGGTTTTTAGCGATATTTGATGAAAATCGGTCTAGCCGTTTAAAAGTTATTGAGGATAATTGCTTGAAAATCAGGACTTTCTGATAGATTGCGCTATCCGTAGCGCGCAAATAGCGCGATAATATCCGTATCAATAGTTCCGGTTCACATCACTAGATGGCGTTCTTGACAGTCGGGAGATTTTTTAATGTGCCTAGCAAATAAATTTGTGTTACTATTTGTATACTACTGAGCCCACTCACGGTGCCGTCGAGGCTGCGGCGAAAACTGCTGGCGCGGCAGCGTAACAAATTCTAAGAAAATACAAACTTGCGGCGCCATTATGTAAAAACGCTCTCACTGTTCCGTATGCCATTTTGCCATTTCCAGAAATAAACATGATCCTCAGTAAAGCCTAGTCATAAAGGGGTTTTTTAACAGCAACCATCGATATGAGGAACTCTCGCTACAGTAACCCGTCGATGGAGCACTTTCGATACGGCGACCAACGATGTAGTGACTGGCGATACTATGAACTAGACCCCTGTTTTCTCCCGTAAGGCATAAAAATGTTATTCTTTTGAGAAATATGAAGGTATTGGTCTGCTTTGAAGATGTGATTCCAGTTCCTAATGACCATTTATATTCTCACGCAATAGACATGATGTACATAACATATATAAGTTACCTACTTCGTAAACCAAAGTTAGTGATTGCAATTTGAAGCTTCTGATTCTATTTGATTAAATTGATTTTGCCATGGAGTTGCGTTTTTTTCTAGACTGCAAAATTGTGTAAATTCTTAAAACTCCCATAGCGCCATTCTCATCTCTTTAAGTTGCCAGCATGCAATGTAGTCTTTTTACTGAAGACTGTAATCTACTAAAGCTAGGAGCTTTTGCTAAAAATATCTACGATAAGTATAAAAGTGAAAATTTAGAACCGTTAAACTAATGTAGGTATACGTGTAGGTATTGCTGTTATCAACTTAGCTAATTATTGTGTATTTAAAAAAAAATATTTAGAAAAATTGCGATTAAATATGTGGATTTTAGATATCTCTTATGGTTCGAAGCACTGTATTTACCATTAGGATTATGGTTCTGGTAGGGCTATGGTTGACTAGGAGAGAACGCTTTTTGCGCTAAGTCCGCCTATTGTAAAACAATTTGTATTTTGAAACAATATAAAGTTTGAATAAATAAATAAAGAAGTGATAGTATACCTATTTGTATCTGTATCCCTGGAAAATTGTGTATATGTATATGCATATATATAGACTATCATCTCTTTATCCCCTAAGGGACAGAGCATTTTGGGTTTTGATACTCTAATCTCTATCCGACAGAGCCCAGGGCCGCAAAACCAAAAGGCCACATTTAGCGTGATTGTGGGCAAGAAAGTGAAAAAGTAATTTTGTAGTAAGAATAAACAAGTACTCAACGAGCCAGCATTCCCCGGGTGCAGTTTACCCGGTTACCGGATCGGGACTAAACTAATTGCCGTAATTCGCCGTCATGCGCCGGCCGGCCTCCTAGGACGGCATCGTAATACGGTTTGGCAGTAAATAATTCAATATGGAAACCTAATTTAAGTACCACCCACCCAATTTGGGTATTGCTGCTTGCAACGTGGTGTGTTTAGTAATTAATTATGACCAAGAAATAAGTTTTATGAAAAAAATAATAACTATATCTTTTGTAGAAGTCTTTATTGTGATATCAAAGAAGGTATATAATATTTGTCAAGACGATTTGTGGGGTGCCCCTTGTTTCACAGACTGAAATTTCATAGAATTTCGATTCACAGAAAATTTTTCATAGAATATTTAATTCTTATATTTTTATTTCAAATATTATTGTTTCAAAGACTATTTACTTGAATGAAACACAATTTATAGAAACACAGTTCAATGAATTTTAGAATCTCATATTTTTATTTAACAAACTAATCAAACAGTAGAATATTTCTTTAAAGAATATTGTTTGTTCGGTATAATCTTTCATGGAATTTTATTTTACTGAAAATTATTATTTAAGGAAGTATTAAGTGAAAACATTGTTTAATCAAATTAAATACCATATAATAAGTTAGAATACATTATAAACCGCTACCTAGTGCTGGGAAAGTTTTATCCATTTTACTAGAATAGGGCCAACTTATAGGTTATAAATATTATATTACCTAAACTTATTAAAAATAATAATATTTAATTTTTTTTTTTTTTTTAAATTATGTGATGATTTTATTCAAGGATTACAAAAGTATATACAACTTATATATTTAAATATAACAATAATAAATTAAATCTAAAACTAATATTACAAACAACAAACAAAGAAAACAAAACAGAAGAAGGAATAATAATAAAAATATTAAATATAATGCTAATCGAAGAGCCCACCTCGGAGCATACCGGGCTCAAAAGTACCCATAACACCAGCCGCATTGCCACGCTGAATGGCGAGGGCAATGTGTTGCGTCAGGTATGCTCCGGAGCGAGGATCGCCTCGATTGTTACGCAGGCGTCGCCCTAAATGAGCGATAAATTTTTTGGCCTCCTCACACCAGTGCCCGCCAGTTTTGATTTTGATATTTGTATTTTTATATTTATATACCAATTTAATTTGATATTCTGATATTAGAAACATCGCAAAAGTAAATGTTATTTGTAATAAAATTCTATGATTTGAAATTATTCGTAACAAACATTCTAATTATTGATTTTCTGTGCAACGAAAATCTATTATTAAAAATTCTTTATACTGAGTAACCTACATATTGATTATTCTATGGCATGATAATCTTGTAAAAATTCTCTAAATAACGAAAATCTGTTAAACTTTTGTCTGTATAAGAAAGTACACCCCGATTTGTGGTATGATATTTTATATAGTTCACGTTGTCTTTCCTTTTTTACATTACAAAACTTTTCAGAAATGTTACAAATGTAATCTTATCGCACTTAAGTAGTCCTTTTAACGATCAAGAAACACTGCTCAAACGTAAGTATATTTCATCGGCCATCATTTTCAACCTTAGAATATTTATTTAACAAACTACAAACTGTTATAGATCTTGGGTAAAAACTATTCTTGACTAAAATTAATTTTAACCGTAGGTTCAAGATTTGGTGTGAAACGCCAGAACTCTTCTAATAGATTTATTTACTACGAAATCCCAAGGTCGGCACACGAACTCTTCCAACCGTCCAGTGTCCAAGTCGTCAAGCACTCGTTCAAAATTCAAAATTCGTCACTGAAGTCGTATAGGTTACTCGCCGGCACCTATCACTATTAATTCACTTCAAAGTTACCTCACTGAAAGGTGACCCAGAACTGTCTAGGTCCCTAGACATTCCTAGAAAGTTTATGTACCTATTGACCCTCCGTGACCTCAGCCTATATGTTCTAGAGAGAATGACGTCATAACCTGTGTGAACTAGGACTTTTTCTCGAACAATAGTCTTCTATATTAATTTAATTCTAGAACATTTCACATCCAGAAGAATCTATCTAGAAAGATATTCTACATACTTCTAGAACTTTCTACATTGCTTTGGAACTTGCTAGACTTTCTGGAATATTCTGCGCCGTCCCAAATATTCCACTTTTAGCAATTTCGCGACATCAACTAGGCTTAAGTAGGTTTGACTCGACGAAGGGACGTGTAGTGTATCAGAACGATACAACGAATTTATTAGTTTGCTCATTCAATGGGTTCCATTTTCCAATAACGCGTTAATCTCTGTGTTTAAAATGCCATCTAAATCAATCCTAAATAATATTACAGCAGGAGGTATGTTGTTGAACGAGCAAGCAAAATTCTCAGAGTCTACTTAGACAATCGGGTGTTTGTACATGTGTATCATCATCATCATATCAGCCACAGGAAGTCCACTGCTGGACATAGGCCTCCCCCAAGGATTTCCAAAACGACCGATCGGAAGCGGCCTGCATCCAGCGTTTTCCTGCAACCTTGCTCAGGTCGTCTGACCACCTAGCAGGTGGGTGTCCTACGCTGCGCCTGCCACATGCGTACATGTGTATGCTCGACGATAATTCAAGTATCTTTCATCGGAGTTTCATGAAACTCTGTAGAGAAATTGGCGAGATTCTTGAGACTTGAATTTTTGTAGCCAAATGGATCAAGGGGTTATTGAAGTGGTGTTGTATGAAAAGGAAACGCGAGTTCACAGCTCAGCATATACACCATCCGTATAATGGGGCAAACAGAGCTTGTCTGGTCTTGCACCTCTAAGCAAATAGAACCCAGGGCTCCAAGATCCAACGGCCACTTTTAGCGTTAAGATGGACGGAAATATGGAATAATAAGTACTAATAGAAACATAATAAGTATACAGAATACACAATATATAATACATAGAAAAATAATAAGTACTAATACGAGAGAAGCGTGCTCTCCGTCTTCGGTAAATTGCAGGATTCTCTCAGAGATGTGGATGCTCTTATTGTAGTTGCGGATATCTTTAGCTTTTCCTGAAATGACCGCAGATTGTACCGAGAGGAGTGCACTCCTCCATCCTGCACTTCCATAAAGTGACGTTGACCCAGATCCAAGACTGTTATATAGCTTTTTTCAGATTCTAGCATTGATCCTATACAAATTTTATAGGAAAAGTTAAATGGTGGACTCAAGTATGTGTGTATGTATAACGAATATTAAAGTCAATTGTATCAGTGTGTGCGAGTTTTAAATATTTATCTGCCGAAACGTATGAACAGCGCGGCCCTGAGGGATCGGTCTAGGTTTCAATTTGCGTTTTTTAGCTCTAGTACCTATTTAATTATATGTTCGGATAATATGGAGTAAAAATGCGAGAGATGGTGGAAGTGAATAGGGACCATTATGATTAATCTAATTAAACCGGTCAGATGCGAGTTTAACTTGCGTAAAACCGATTCCGTACTTCTTATACGTTTTCTTGAAATCTAAAGAATTGGTAAATAACCATTTTCTGTATTTTTTCAAAATTTAATTTTAGGCCCAGTAGTTTCGAAGATAAGCGAGGGGGGTGGACAAGATAAAATTTCGCCTATTTTCTTATAACTTCAAAAATATTTATTTTATTTGAGATTCTTTACAACAACCCCTTTTATCTTTTTTTTATACCGATATATGAATTGATCATTTTAAATAATAGGATAGATTTCATATAGTTCTTCCTGTAATATCAAATTCCGAATATTAGCTTTTCAGTATCATAAACTGGACTTACTCTGGAAAATATATTTTGTAAAGATTGGATAATTACATTTAACACTAAGTTTTAATTGTACATTGTATTGAACAAAAAATGTATAGAGCTTAATACTTGTAGGCAAATGGTATTGTGTTTTTTTTATCATATCTGTATAAAAAAACAAACAAAGCAATCCAAATAAAAATTGAATAGCAAAAATCGGGGAATTGGTAAAATCGCCGCTATCGCAGAGGCTTTTCAAACAAACAAAGGCGCGTGCGTTGGATCCGGTCGGAGCCGCCGGAGCTATTATTATGGTTATTTGAATCAACAGCGAACACGAATTGGTTCAAAATTTTATACAAAATATGTACATACTATCACGTCTTTATCCCTAACGAGGCAGACAGAGCATAGAGCCGCAACAACACCCTAAGGCTACTTTGAATCAAAATAGTGGTCACTATTTTGGGTAGCTAGCCACATCGCCTATTAACATGATTTGCATTTTCGCTTATTCCCTCGATCGGCTTCTACGATCTGCGCGGGAAGAGAAGCAGCTGGTACATTCTAAGTTTTTTTCTTTTCTTCCAGACTATTGCAGCGTGGACGGAATGGAAGGAAAAGGAAAATTTTATACAAAATATTAATGACATAAAAATCTTATGAATATTTTTTTGAGCTTTTGTAGATGTCGTAACGTAAGAGCCTAGGCAACAACTAAAGGAGTAAGCACAAAACAATTGCATTCCTAAGGAGGGTTGACGTCAGTCAGGTAGCCGGTCGTAAAACTAAAGCCAAATCGTTTATTATACTGTTCCGGCTATTTATTCTCGACTTCGCAAGGTTATTGGCATCCTTGGGTGACCATTGACAAGCATATAAATAGATATATGGAGACGAAAAAGCAGGAAAGCACACCACGGGCTCCGAAGCAGCACAGCTGAGAATGCAACCGGGAACGCGCTAAGATAAAATAGAATAGCGTTGTCCAGCTTTTATAATCAAAACAAAATACTGCTTTTAGTTTGTTTTCTCTAGCTTTCCACAAAAAAAAACACTATCACGTCTTTATTCCTAATAGGGTAGACAGAGCCCAAAGCTAACAGGCTACTTTTCTGTGATGATGGCCGTGTAGGTGGATGGATAAAGGTACCTAATCAAAATAGTGATGGGCTGCCACATCGCCAATCATGATGATTTAAATTTTAGTGTCCGACCGATACTGGTTTTTATGACTGAAACCGAAACCGAAACCGAATTTCGGCAACAGTCTCAGTTTCGGCTGAAACCGAAACCGAAACCGAAACTTCCTTACAAGGATCATATTTTGAGGGAAAAATAAAGAAAACGTTATTATAAATGTTTACTATCTTTTCTTATGCTATATCACATGTAAAACTTACCTAACTCAAAATAAATCACACGCAAACTCACAACAAACAAAACAAACTGCAAACATAAGCCAGTCATGACATGATTAGGCTCGTGGACACGGCAAAATGTCTTCGTCGCTTGGAATTTACCGCGCTGAACATGACCCAGCACAGCCCGAGAACTCTCGAATGCAGTTTCGGTTTCAGTCGTAGTTTCGGCAGGTTTGCCGCTGAAACCGAAAATTAACCGAAACCAGTTTTTTGCCGAAACTCGACCGAAACCGAACATTCGGTCGGACACTATTAAATTTTCACCCATTTTCTCGATCAGATTGTACGCATGGGAAGAGAAACAGCTTATTCATCTTACGTTTTTCTTTTGTTCCGGACCAGCATGAAATATACACATTCCATAAAAAATTATCATGAACTAATAAAGAAAAAAAGTATAAAGGCCTTTATAGGAATTCGCAGCTATATGTGATGTAAGTAGATATGTTTTGTTTGAATCATCATTTAAGAAAATGAAACAAGTCATTATTTAAAAATATAAATATTAAATAAAATTAAATAAATTGACATGCATGATTTATACCTATATTATTATATTTTTTTGTTACAATGTTTGCTGTGCCCTAACTGAGTTCATGTACAGAGCCGAAAAATTATGTAATTAATAATACCTACTTACATGAATGCAAATGAATAGTTTGACTTTGACTTTAAGACTTGTATTTCAAGTTTCAAGTTTATTTGTACTGTACGATAACCACGCGACAAAGTCGCATTCCGAGAGCAAAGGAAAGAACGCTTCGAAACCGCGTAGCACTTCGTAGTGCGCCTACGACCGACCGTTACAATATATTAGTCGAGACCGCTACATAAATTCGTAGAGGGTTACGCTATGTACTGAGATATAATGTAAAATGTAAAAAAAAAACAAAGTTTCGATACAATACAAATATCTTTTTGCAGTATAAGCAAGAAAATACAACTGAAATGTACAAAAGTGTACTTGTCGCATTCCAGTGTTTGAGAAGTGGTACGGAATACTTTATCTAGTAATTTTCGCTGTATAATAACCATATTAGTTACATTAGATAATAAATTGTAGACCTTTTTAATTAAATCATCGCAGACGGTTTAGTCGCATGCTCAATCGTTCAGGTGATACTTATCTACATCGGCAAAAACTAGTCGACATATCCATCTATTCCCTCGTCAGGAAAGCTGCTTTTCGCTTAAGGACCGTATGCACAAAGCCATGTGGTCAGATTTGGCTCTGAAATATGCAAAATTTTCCCGCAAGGGGGATAAAAATGTCAAGATGACGTTGCATAGAGTTAATAATGTGTAAACGGGACAATAGAAGTAGGTAATCATAAATTGTAACGTAGAAGCTTACTTGTTTCTTTTCGTCAAGACTTCCAGTCCGCGATACATATTAAAATTTTCAAATCAATCAAATCAAAGAATGATTTTGTTTGAATTATTATTTCTGAATTAAGGCCTTGGCAGACGTCATTATAATGTACTTAACACTTTAGTAGACAGGCTATCAGTAGAAAAAGGCTAAAGTCGAAAATACAGTAGTGTGCGTGAATGCAAGACGTTTATTTAAAAAGCAAGTTTAAATATATGTGAAATTCATATAGCACTTTCTAAAAAATCCAAGTCATAGTTATTCGAATCTTGCGTAAAATTTATTACTTTTTCAATTTATTAGTCGACCTCCGTGGCGATTCCTTAACACGCTAGTCCGTCACTCGGAGGTTCTGGGTTCGATTCCCAGCCAGTGCAAGTTGGTAAATGGCCTTTTTTAATTTGTCCTGGTTCTTGGGTGTTTATTTTATCCCATCAAAAACATAAATGTGAAAATGCCAAGTTCAAATTCCGAGAAAACAATTGAAATTTAAATAGCTGCCAAGTTATGTAGGTAGAGAAAACTGAAATTTATTCATAAGAATCTCAACATTTGACTTGGACAACATTAAGATTGAAAGCACGGTCACCCATCCTAACTGTGACCAAGCTAGAAGTTGCTTAACCTGTAAAAGCACGGTCATTCATCCATCAATTTTTGAATTTATCGTATGCGAAGTGGAGCGAAATATTTGCACAAGTGGTTTTGATTACTCGTATTTTGAAATTTGTTAAAGCGCAAATGACAAAGAACCCTTAGAATACAGAATCTTTTTAGTTTCACGCAGCTTTTTAGGGTTCCGTAGTAAACAAGAAACCCTTATCGTTTCGTCATGTCTGTCTGTCTATCTGTCCCCAGTTTTACTCATAGACTATTAGTACTAGAAAGCTGTAATTGGGCATGGGCATGGATATGTGGTAATAAAAACTTGAAAAAAAAAATGTGTAGAGTGAGACGTCGTTGAATAGGTCTTTCAAAAATATTGTAAGATTATGAACACCCTTTTTCGTTTTGCAAATTTTTGTTAGAATCATGTGTCTTCCCTCTCTGTCAGTTAAACGGTTGTATATGGACACTTAAAAAAATTCACGGCAGTAGTATATAACGTCTCCCTGTACTAAAACTAATTTAAGGTGGATTCAGTTCATGATACCCAACAACTTTTCCTAAGGAACACATAATTAAATATGAAAAGAAAATGTTTGCTTTCCATTGGCGTCCGTGGCGTAATTGTTAACACGCAAGACCGCTAATCCGGAGGTTCTGGGTTCGAGCCCCAGCCAGGGCAAGTTAGAAAATGGTCTTTTTCAAATTGTCCTGGGTCTTGGGTGTTTATCTATGTATGTATTTATCATAAAATATAGTATCATTGAGTTAGTATCCCATAATACAGGTTTAAAACTTACTTTGGGGCTAGCTTAATTAGTGTGATTTGTCCTTACATTACCATACATATATTACATAAATATTACATTTTGCCAAATCTTGTGTGTAAGAGATCAAAAATAATTTTTGTATTTCGTTTGTTCCTTGGTGAAAGTTGTTCAGTATCATGGACTGAATTCAGACCTAAAGTTAGGCAGTTGTTAGTTATAAAACAAGTAGGTACTGACTACGGAACCCTACACTGCACGTGGCCCGTCACGGCACGTGGCCGGTTTATTTTGGTTAAGTTGAAATTTTAGGGAACCATAGACAAATTTATGATATTTCTGTGTAAATCAATATTACTTATCGCTGACATGACGTTCTCAAAAATACAATCAAATAGTATTTTACGCGAG
Organism: Acrobasis repandana; assembly: GCA_963576875.1. NCBI lineage: Eukaryota > Metazoa > Arthropoda > Insecta > Lepidoptera > Pyralidae > Acrobasis > Acrobasis repandana. Next base: position 23,910,076 of record OY756218.1, on the reverse strand, counting down.
CGGTGACTTGGAAAACTACACGTTTTGTGTTCCACTGACAGAAAATGTACACATTTGAATTTTCTTTGTGAAACAATACTTTTAGCGACCATCTGCAATCGTAACACCTTTCACTTCTATTCACCTTATTATGTAAGTACGGAGGGTAAAAAAGGATTGCACGTTAAACAGATCAACAGTCTTGGCGTAGCAGCTGTACGTGCTCAATCAATGACTTGACTGTTTGATTTTGTACAATATTTTTAACGAATCAATAAAGAGCACTAAAAAGAAATCTTTTCCTGAAAACAGCTAAAAAAATTGGTTGATTAATGAAGCAGTAATTAGCATTATTGCACCCTTTTATTTTTTATCTTCTAATAGGTTTTCCTGTAATCTATAGGTAAAGAACTATTAACTGTATATTTTTCAAAAGATTGGGTTCAGTGGTTTCGGAGATAAGTGTATTTTTATTATTTATTTTCAAAAATAACTTCAAAAACACCAACTTAAAAAATATATTTAATATTATCATAAAATGCTCTTTCATTTGATATTTTACGCGATATAGTTCACAAAACCGTTTTTTTAATGTCTCATTTATCTCCCATAAAGTGGCCCCATTTTTTATTTATTTATTCATTTACCTACATTTTACTTCCGTCTTTGGGTCACAAATTTACATTATGTGCACCACATTTCAACTGAATCGGTCCAGTAGTTTAGTAGGGGGGGGGGGGGGGGGGGGGTAAATTTTCGCCCATTTTCTTAAATAACTTAAAAATACCGATCTAAGAAATAATAAATATATTTAAAATTGTCATACATTCTTTCATTTGATATGTCACACGATTTTGTTATCAAAACTTTTTTTTAATGTCTAATTTACCCACAATAAGTGGCCCCCTTTTTTAAATTTCATTTATTTACATTATACGTCTATCTTTAAGTCACTAAGTTACATAAGTGTAGGTACTAAATCTCAACTAAATCATTCTAATAGTTTCGTAGCAAATTGGCTGTGACTTACGGACAGACAGACAAGCGAAACCCTAAAAACAGTAAAAACACCGAAAAAATCGGTTCCTATACAAATTTCCCGGGCGGCTGCACACTTTTGTATAAAAATGCAGATTTTTTTTGTTTTTTGACTGTTGTTATAATATCATTATACTATACTAGTAGTCCACCCCGGCTTCGCCCTTGGTACACACAAAGCCTATGTCACTCGGGGATAGTGTACCTTTCCAACGGTGAAAGTTTTTTTTAAATCGGTCCAGTAGTTTCGGAGCCATGTAATGCAAACAAACAAACAACCAAATCTTTTCTCTTTATAATATTAGTGTAGATAAATAGCCTACTATAGCCTGCCTGCCAAGCCAAGTATAGATCTAGTATAGCCTGTGGTTCGATATATTACGCATAATGTCAATTCCTATTTTGATATACATTCATGGGGAAAAGTTGTTCAAAATTTCAGACTGTATTACCCCTCAAAATAATTGTAAAACCCTAATTAAACAGCACCTTTTATTACAAAAACAGTTAATATGATTCCGCGACCCGAGAAAGTTCCAATCCGATTTTCACCCAAATCGCCAATTAAAAAATATAGGTAATAAATCAAACCAAATTATTTTTTTCATTGACTTAATTTTCAATAAAATAAAATAAAAATGTGCGATGCCGTATCTGCGATAGCATTACATCTTTACTTGAACGTCAACAAAATGTCAAAACTGTACCATAGTGTAGCAAAAGTATGACATAATTTGGCAGTTTGTACATAGTTTTTTATTGAAATATTTTAGACTGTAATGCAATTTTACGTAATTTGAAAATGGAAATTTTTGAAAAATTCGACACGGCCTCCTTCCTGAACGCCCGGCGGGCAACTGAATTTGTATGGAAGAATCATGGCCGCCATTTCAGAGATTTCTGTCAAAAATGTTGCAAAACATCCAATTTTTACAATTATTTTTTTTATTATTGCGTGATTGCATTGTAAGCAAATAATAAGAATAATGTTTCAAAATAGCCTTTATTTTTATAAAATATATGCAATCCCTTGTTAGAATATTTCTTTACGCAGAAAAACAAGCCAGTTTGTAGCAAGATTTTCTAAAATATTTCTTTCAGGTTTCTTTACAATTATCTTACTTTTTCTGAATGAAAATTAAAAAAATACGGTTTTCGTCTACTGGCTAGTCTATTCACCTATAACTAGGTATGTAATTTTCTTAGTGGTCTTTTCTACTTAAGCCATAACTATTGCCCGCGCAAAGTGCGTTTTGCATGTTTTTGGGTAAATTCAATGCTTGTTTTTAGGAAAACTACAAAATATTTTAAAAAATCCTTTTTTTCGTCTACTGTCCCAACTCTTCCTCTATCTATGTGTATACATTATTTGACTTGAATCAAACGCTTTCTGTACAAACTTGTTGCCCGCGCAAACCCAGTTTACACGGTGCCGACCCTTGTTATAAATAAATACAATAAGCATAGGCCTCTCCTCATATAAATATACATCGTGTTAATTAAAGAACGCAAAACCTCTCAGATGGTACCTCAGCCCATGAAACTGAACAACTTTTGTTCAACAACTTTCACGAAATCCAAAAAAAATATCGGATTTTCATACAAATTGACTCGATCAGCTGATCAGTTTGCATGAAAATTAATTTTTTTTTTAGTTTCGTAAAAGTTGTTGAACAAAAGTTGTTCAATTACATGGGCTGAGGTACCATCTGAGAGGTTTTGCGTTCTTTACTTAACACGATGTATATAGGGACAAATCACACAGTTTGAGCTAGCCCCAAAGTAAGTTCGAGACTTGTTTTACGGGACACAACTTAACGATACTATATTTTTATAACGAATACATTAGAGTGTAAATGTACCAAATTTTCCCGCTGAAATTTATATATGTTTGTTTAGGCTTGTTACGTTACCCCTTCTATGTATGAGATGGGTGTACAAATAAACTTTGAAAGGTAAATAAATAGAGCTTTGGCAGGAATCAAGAATCAAATATTTATTCAGTAATCAGGCCTTTAGTAGGCACTTTTACAAATCAATAAGTTTAGTATACATTACGTGTAATGTTTATTAATACGTATTAAAAAAAATCTTTATTTCAGATGACCAGATCCATTACTATTTAAATTATGAATTATTTTAAAGAAAATGTCTAATAAAATGTTATCACAATTTTATAACATGTTAAGTTTGTGAACGAATGCAAAATCCAATTTACAGAAAGAAATAATACTGAGTTATCTTAAAAAGCGGAGCCGAGCTGACCAGTCTCTAATGGCTGCACCTGTTCACGACGTGACGTGTGGATCAGCTATCGCTGTGCGTGTGCACGGCGGCACATGAACAAGAACGGGGAAGAGGTGCGGGGACGGGGAACAGGGACGCATATTGCGCGGGACCTTAGAAGATTCCGATCTGTATAAAATACTCTTACAGTCTTCTGTGCCGTAAGACCCAAATGCTACGTTTAGTATAATGGTGGGTGATAAGATGGAAAAAGGGAATCGAACTAGTGATGGGTTGATCGCGCCCATTCGATCGATCCTCGATCAGCTTTTACGATCAGTGCAGGAAATGAAGCAGCTTGTATATTCTTAGTTTTATTTGTCAAAAAATGTGTCTGTCTTACAAGACAAAACTCAGAATTTTTAAGATAGTTTTAATTTTATTTGATTTGGTACTTATGCCGATAATTTTTTGGAAACATTTATTGCTCATGCCACGCCAGGGCTCACTGCAAAAGCTAGGAAAATACTCACAAGCGGGCGTTAAAATTAAAATACGAGTTAGGTTTGCACCTGGCTTCAGAGAAAATCCCCGTACAGTTATGATGCTATGAACTGGCTATGCTGGCTATTTCGAGCTCTGAGAATTTACGAGCAGACTGCAGAGCCCGCAGCTTGCTGTTGCTGCTCTCAAGTCTCACCTCTTGTTATTTAATACCTAAAGAGTTAGTACTTTCGGCAGAAAACAAAATTAGTTTTGACTTTAAAGTTGAGATACGTGCAACGGTTCTCGTAGTAAACTCGCTAGTTATACTTTATGTTTAGCTCGTGTTTTGAAAGGCTTGCGTTCAGAAATTGGTCAAACTATTGCCATTGGAGGACCAGGACCACTAATATTTTAATGGTGTGATGTGTGTCCACGTGGTAGCCTATGTGTCCATCTTTCACAAGTATACATACATTAGAAGGGTCCGATATCCAAGTCCGATTTACATGTATTCGAATGGATTTTTGAACGACTTCAAGAAAGGAGGAGGTTATCAATTCGTTGTCTTTTAGGGTTCCTTACCCAAAGGGTGCAAACGGGACCCTAATAATGAGACTCCGCTGTCTGTCCGTCTGTCCGTCTATCCGTCTGTCTGTCTGTCCGTCTGTCCGTCTATCCGTCTGTCTGTCTGTCCGTCTGTCCGTCTATCCGTCTGTCTGTCTGTCCGTCTGTCCGTCTATCCGTCTGTCTGTCTGTCCGTCTGTCCGTCTATCCGTCTGTCTGTCTGTCCGTCTGTCCGTCTATCCGTCTGTCTGTCTGTCCGTCTGTCCGTCTATCCGTCTGTCTGTCTGTCCGTCTGTCCGTCTATCCGTCTGTCTGTCTGTCCGTCTGTCCGTCTATCCGTCTGTCTGTCTGTCCGTCTGTCCGTCTGTCCGTCTATCCGTCTGTCTGTCTGTCCGTCTGTCCGTCTATCCGTCTGTCTGTCTGTCCGTCTGTCCGTCTGTCCGTCTATCCGTCTGTCTGTCTGTCCGTCTGTCCGTCTATCCGTCTGTCTGTCTGTCCGTCTGTCCGTCTATCCGTCTGTCTGTCTGTCCGTCTGTCCGTCTATCCGTCTGTCTGTCTGTCCGTCTGTCCGTCTGTCCGTCTGTCCGTCTATCCGTCTGTCTGTCTGTCCGTCTGTCCGTCTATCCGTCTGTCTGTCTGTCCGTCTGTCCGTCTATCCGTCTGTCTGTCTGTCCGTCTGTCCGTCTATCCGTCTGTCTGTCTGTCCGTCTGTCCGTCTGTCCGTCTATCCGTCTGTCTGTCTGTCCGTCTGTCCGTCTATCCGTCTGTCTGTCTGTCCGTCTGTCCGTCTATCCGTCTGTCTGTCTGTCCGTCTGTCTGTCTGTCCGTCTGTCACAGGGCGCTGTCTCTTAAACCGTTATAGATAGCCACTTAAAATTTTCACCGATTATGTATTATTGTGGCCGCTATAACAACAAATACTAAAAATAAAAAAAAAACGTGTTTTTCAGCGTTTTTAACTATATCTTTATAATGGCATTAACTATATACTTGAAATTTTCACAGATTATGTATTACTATGACCGTTCAAAAAAAAAAATAACTAAAAATAAGATATAGTTAAAATGAAAGGGGGACGTGATACAGGAAACGTGTTTCTTCCGCGTTTTAAAACATTGTACGGAGGTACAGAACCCTTCATGTACGAGTCCGACTCGCACTTCCCCTTTTATTTATGTATGTTTTCCGATTACTCAAAGACGCCTAGACCGATTTGGAAAATTCTTTATTTGTTTGAAAGGTATACTTTTCAGGTGGTCCCATAGAAATATTAAAATCGTTTGTGGGGTTTGTTTTTAAACTAAAATAACTAGGAAAAATATGTCGACTAAGTTAACCATTGCTTGAATAGCTTTTTGCTTGTTGAAAAAATATCAATAATTATGTTTAAAAGATTTTATTTCCGAACCATATGATACGGCGGGTACTTAGAGACATTGTCACGTCTCACTACACACGTCACGTCGACCGCCGCCGGTCAGTCAAGAGTCAAGAGCGATCGATGCGGGGCTTCGCAAGGCCAAGACTTTGCAACTAGCTGTTATCTCATTATATCACTGATTTACAGTTGCAAATGGCCACTGACATTGCGATGAAAAAAAACGAAAAAAAAACAAAGTTTATTGTTACAGACAAATTATACCGATTTTGTCAAAAATGTACATTTATAAAAAGTAATAAGTTTATGTAGTATAAATTATACTCCAAAAAATAAACTTGTTAGAAGAACCTTTTTAACCGACTAAGGGGTTAAAGGAGGTTATTAATTCGTCGGAATCTTTTTTTTTATGTATGTTCCCCAATTACTCGAGGACGCCTAAACCTATTTGAATTTTTTTTTGTTATAAAAGGTATACTTGTCAGGTGGTCCCATAGAAATTTTATCAAGATCGGTTGTGTACTTTGGTTTTAAAACCAAAATAACTGGAAAAAATATGTCTTCTAAGTAGGTATACACTGGAGTTGAAGTCGGTTTTTAGTTTTAGTGAAGATATGATGAAGAACTTTGGATATATGGAAGAAACTCGTAAAAAAAACGAAGTCTGTTGTTTTTTTTTTTGTTAAAAATTTAATTATTATTACCTTTGGTTTTACTGTGTACCTTGTAATCAGAACTTACTTTTAAGCTAGCTTAAGTAGCAAATTTTTAGATATTTTTCATGTCAGATACTTTTTATTGTCATTATATCAGCCATAGGAAGTCCACTGCTGGTTATAGGCCTAGATACTTTTAGGCAGTTTTAAATAAAACATTTGCATTTGCAACAGCTCGTGCACATTTGTCGTTTGTGTAAATAAAGCTATTCCTATTAATTCTATTTCCGTTATGTTATTGTGATGTGACGGCAATTTATCAGTAAATTTTGATATGCAATGTGAAATGTTACATTCAATTTCCGTTTGTGGTTTTGTTTATTGCTCGCTACCAAATAATTTGACAGTAATGACTGTGGTTTAGCTAGCTTATTTAGTCGAGAAAATTGTTCAGACTAGCGGCCCGCTTTTCGCAAATATATATTAGGTATACATGTAAACCTTTTCGTAAAATACTCTACATATTAGTAAAAACTAAGTTTATTGCGTACAAATAAACAGAAACTTAAGAGCTTGCTCTTGTCGGTGGAGTTAAGTGGAGATGCCTCCATTCCTCTCTTCTCTCTGCCATCTTTTTAATGTCTTGGTAGGACCTTACTCCTAACCCTTCCTTAATTTGTTGGAGAAACTTCATCCTTGGTTTTCCCCTTCCTCGTCTTCCTTTTATTTTTCCTTTTACTATTATTCTGAATAGATTGTCATGTCTTATTAGATGTCCAATCAACTCCCTCGTCTATTTTCAATAGTTTTTAAAATATTACTTCTCTCTCCCACTCTTTCTAGCACCTTCTCATTGCTTATTCTATCCATCCAGCTTGTTTTCTCCATTCTCCTCCAGCACCACATCTCGAATGCTTCTATTTTAAATGTTATATAACTGTGGACTTGGAACAGGAGTTCTATCTATATTAAATACCTTCTTAGGTCAGTCTTTTGTTGTTTTATTTGCGGTGTGGAGTCCTGACTAGAATAGGGCCGGGCCACTCTATCGCTTTCTGTGTTATATGAGCCGACTAAAGGAAGGAGGCAAAACCATCCTCATCAACTGCATATCCAAGGAGGGTTGTGACCTAGTATCCTCATGTCAATAGGCATTTATTTACGTTATTATCAGAGACAAATTGAAAATAATTCATACTCCACCGACAAGAGCATAGCTCGATTATCAGTGTTACGTTTTCTCGTGGGAACGTCGCAATCTAATCGCAAATGACACATTCGAGATGGGAACTCGATAGCGGAAGTGTAATTTACGATATCTCAGATTGCCTGCCTCCCTAAGTACATTTTAATATTTCATGCGTCTTTGTGATATCATAATCGGATACATCAAAAAGTCTTATTGGGATCATTATAGGTCGAATTTGAAGGATCCCCACTCAAATTATTACGTCGCGCGACGGTCACCGACAAGTGTCGCGGGCATGCTGTCGCTGTCTGTAAGAGCCCTAAGAACGAGTCATATATTGGATAGGCGAATGATGTGTACTTTTTTTCATATCGCATAGAATGATAAAATATAATTTGAGAACATACAAATAATAAGTATCTAATTAATTTCCGTGTTACCTACCTCCTTTGTTATTTTTGATAACCGCACGCTCGCTGTAGACTACTTAAATGTTAACTGTAAGAAGTGGTTTCTCAGTAAGTGAAACACCATTGTATTTTTATGAGATCTGTGTGGGAAGAGAAGCAGACAGGCTAGATAGAGATCAAACGCACTTAAATTTCTAATAAAAAAAGACAGCATGGAATTGAGAAAATGGGCGAAAATGCTAATCATGTTATAACCGATGAGGTCAGCAACCCATCACTATTGTGTGATTACTTTTTCCATCTTTTCGCCCACCATCACGCTAAGAGTGGCCTTAAGTCTTCTGGCCCTGGGCTCTGTCTGCTTAGAGCCGCAAGACCCAAAATGCTCTGTCTGCCCCGTTAGGGATAAAGACGTGATAGTATGTATGTATGTTTTTATGAGAAATACACTATAAACTTTACATCTGACTCAGATTGAAACGTCGTAGGAGAACATTAAAAACTATAGGGCGTTTCCAGTAGTGTTTAGGATTTGTAGTATATTTTACAGTTTCTTAGCAAGGCCAATCTTTCAAATGATCATGATAATAATAGAACATGGTAGAGAACACTCACCGAGACGCTCAAACCTTCTGAACACCGACCTCACGACCCTGATCATCACACACCGTTCAGGCCACGTTCTTCTGGAAGTCCACGCACACCACCGACAGGTAGTACTCCACGACATGCACTACATAGAACAGCAGGCAGGTCACCACGTACATGAACATGAGTATCTGCACCAGCATGATGCCTGGACACCAGGTAAGTGGTGAGCGGAGAGGTTTGTGTTTCACTGCGATCATGTCAGATTTGCCTAAGGGCGAGATCCCATTGGAGATGTGCGAGGATGTTCTTTTACAACTTATTTGTTCTTACCTATTATCTGATCGTGTCAGAAGGAGGGTTATGTTTTTAGTCTATGTATGTATAAATATTTCTTTGGGACGCTCTGCAGCCTAAATGGCTGGATGGATTTATCGTCAGTGACACTGGTTATATCAAAAATAAATAATAAAACAAAATGGCGGAATTATCTCTTCTCAAGAAAATAATTATAAGTCGGGTTTTTTTTAATTATTACTTTTTTATTTGCTACATATATATTAAATTACTGACACATAATAACAAAATATCATTGGTTATTAGCACCATGTTAGCACAGCACAGCAAATCATCCATCTCTCAGGGGATCTCGGCCTACAAGCTTCTGACAAAGCGTCACTACTGCAATCTAATAAAGGCAGCTGGGACAACAGGGAAAAAGTATAACTTCCGGAGCACAGAAGAGCTCAATATATTTGGCCACTTATCGTGATCAATCCAAGCTTAACCATATTACACACCCAATTTAACGTGCCCTAGAATTCGGAAGCACGAAGGCTCGATATATTTTTATAGCACTAGTGGTCACCAATTCTAGTGTGAAACACGACTAGGGCTTCGAGTTTCTCAAGTCAAGATATACTTATACCAAGGAATCGCGCACCGTTCCCGCTCACCGCCAGCTGGTGTCCGTGGGGAGATGCCCGCAGCGGCGCTGGCTAGCTACTGGCCCGCTGTGAAGCCCGACGACGCACTAAGGAGCTGCCGACGTATTAAAAGAGCCTCCACCTGAGATTACTGCCTCCTACACTCCTAACAAACTGGCAAAGTAAGACATACTACAGCGTACAATATAACTGACTGTGTTGTTATTATCTATCTATCTATATATACATATATATATATATATATATATATATATATATATATATGTGTATATGTATATATATAAGAATAAGGGTGACTGATTCATCAACGCCTAGCCTAAACCATAAAAGCTATACACGTAAAATTTGGACGTAAGTTTTATGTTATAATATAATATTAGGTCCTTACATATGAAATTGCCGATTTTCAATACTGGCAACTTTAAAATCAAATATCTTGCGTTTCATTAGGAATTCCAAATTCAAATTTATTTCGAAATAAAGCCAGAAAAATATTGTTTTAAAATTCGTATTTCATTTGTTTTAACATCATTTGTTTGAGTTTCAACATTGCTATAACAACAACTATGGACAAATTGAAAGTTCGCGGTATTTACGAATACGAGTTCCACCGTGGCACCAGTGCTGCAGTGCTGTATGGACCAGGCACCGCTAACGAACGAATGGTGCGTTTTTGGTTTCTACGTTTCCGTTCTGAAAATTTCGATTTACACAATGAGCCTCGTGGACGACCTGATACTCAAGTGAATAACGAAGAATTGAAGGCGATAGTGGAAGCGGATCCATCTCAAACCACTTCTGAATTAGCAGCAGCCCTCGGCGTAAGTGACAAAACGATATTTATCCACTTGCGCCAAATCGGAGAAATTAAAAAACTCGAAAAGTGGGTACCGCACGAATTGACTGAAGCAAACCAACAAACACGCGTTGCTTGCTGCGTTTCTTTGCTTAATCGACACAATAATGAGGGGATTTTGAACCGTATCGTGACTTGTGATGAGAAATGGATCCTGTACGACAATCGGAAGCGATCATCACAATGGCTTGACCCTGGAGAACCGGCAAAACCTTGCCCTAAGCGAAAACTGACCAAAAAGAAGATTCTGGTTAGTGTTTGGTGGACTAGTGCTGGTGTTATCCACTACAGCTTCTTGAGATCAGGCCAGACGATTACTGCAGACTTGTATTGCCAACAATTGCAAACAATGATGGAAAAGTTCGCCATTAAACAACCGAGACTGATGAATTGCTCTAGCCCACTGCTCCTTCAGGATAACGCTAGACCACACACTGCACATCAAACGATCGCCAAGTTAGAGGAGCTGCGACTGGAACCTCTGCGTCACCCACCATACTCTCCAGATCTTGCCACAACCGATTACCACTTTTTTCAAAATTTGGATAACTTTTTACAAGGAAAAAATTTCAAATCTGATGAGGCAGTCAAAACCGCCTTCAAACAGTTTATAGACTCTCGCTCCCAGGATTTTTTTTCCAAAGGTATCAATGATCTGCCTTTAAAATGGCGGAAGTGTATCGATAACAACGGCGCATACTTCGATTGATTAAATAATAATTTCATTAAAAAAAACTTGTTTCACTTTTTTGATACTGAACGGCAATTTCATATTAATATTACATAGTGCTCAGATAAGAAAGGTTTTTTCAAAATTCGACCCTTAAAGGGGTAAAGTTGGTGGCAAAGTTTGTATGAACAAAAATAAAATCTTTACTGATGTACTTGAAACTTGCCATAAATGTATCTTAATAAAAATAATTAAACACGTGTTTCAGCATTTGTTAAAAATCCACCTCTATGGGAAATACAATAATGATACAGCTGCTGTTATAAATGATACCTACATTGTTGAAGTCATTCGAATTGACTGAAATGCAGTAAATCAGTAGATTCTGTATTGCAAACAGATGACGCAGTAAAATACCTGGTTGAATTTCTTAATTCTCTAAATCCAGCTGGTCCCCTTCACATAATATGGTACTTAAAATTGGCACACCAGTGATGTTGCTAAGAAACCTTAAACCTCCGAAATTATGCAAAGGAACAAGACTACAAATAAAAGATCCATGGGAATATTGTCGAGGCTACTGTGCTCACAGGATATGGTCAAGGAGAAACTGTTTTCATTCCTCTCATACCATTTATATCCTCAGAGTGTCCATTTGAGTTCAAGAGATTGCAGTTTCCCCTTAGAAAATGCTGCATAAGTAGGCAGTCATTGAAAGTCGCTGGGATTTAAGATCTGACTGTTTCACACGGATAATTCTATGTGGCATGTTCCAGAGTGAGTTCTGCTAATAGGCTCATAATCCTTACTCCCAATGCTACTACCGTGAATGTTGTTTATAAAGAGATTCTTCGGTAGTAGAAATTTACTTTAAAAATGTACATAGGTATCTTTTTTTTCCACAATAACCTTTACATAAACGTTACCAGCTGGATTGAGGGAATTAAAAAACTATAAATAGGGGAAGGTTATCGGTTTCATTTTGCTTGGTTATTGAAAATAGGATTTAGTAAAACTGATAACCAATCTAACGCACGGGTAGTGTAGACATGTGTAGACAAGAATCTGGACGAGCAAGACGCTCGCCCGCTGTAGAGCAACTGCGGGAAGCCCTACCGGCTTGCGATGCAGCCTCCAGCTCGGATTACTACTAGTTTGAAAACTAGTAGTAGCCGGCAATTTGAAGGCACAATAGTTTACCATAGGAAGTTCTAAGAATCCTTACTTTTAAAAGAGCCGACTGACGTACCAAAGGTCGCACAAAACGGAGCTACAGTCAAACATTCAGCTAGGAATGTGACATTTTAGACAATGTTTCTATCAAGGAGCACTAACAAACAATTAATGAAAATTTCGTCTAAAAGCAACGAAAAGTATGTATGAAAATAAGTGACTGAACACTTACGTAAGATTGTGAGTGGCCAACACTGCTGTCACACACAAAAAACCAAAGACTGTTAGGTAAAGCAATTTGCACACTCTTGTGAATCTTTAATCAGGTCCCTGTTGCCTTAAGTAACCAATAACTGTTCTGAGGCACAGAATAGGTGTTTAAATATTAAACTAAATTGAGTAACTCGCCTTAAAAAGGACTTGTTCCATCGAGTCGAGGAATCGGTAGAGCATGTTTGCTCAAATTCTTCAGAAAGTCATTACACCACAGATAACACACACCTATAAGTACTTACTAGTAAATAGGATAAAAGTATCCACTTTTTGCTTGCCCTGTTTGTTGTTCATTTGTTTGAGTCAAATCTTGCAAGTTAAAGTTGAGCCATTTACCGATTTCTAAAGAGATGAAATTTTGTATGCTAATGTAAATCAAATGGCAATGCAATATTATTATAACAAGAAGCTAATCTGATGATGGATCCGTAAGATGGTTATATACGAAAATTAAAAAAAAAATTTTTTTGGTATACTTTATTAACAATTTGTAACAATATTTGAATCCAATTGAACCCAGCCTGAACACAAGTGTTATGGATATTTAGGCGACCATATGTTAAGCCAAACCTACTTTGTTAATGCAACTATGTTAATCAAAACAGTGGAGGATCAATAGAAAATATTGTCAACAAAGGTTGTTGACGATTTCCGGAGAGGCGAGGAAAATAACCTTTCAGGGGACAACATTTTAAATTAAAATGTAAAGAACTGCTTCTGAATTAACTCACCGAGTAGTTTGAACTTCTGAAACAGCGGCCTCTCAGTCAGCATATCATCACACAAGCCCACTCACACCACCGAGAAGTAGTAGTCTATGACATGAGCCACGTAGAAGAGGAGACACGTCGCGATGTACATAAAGATGAGTATTTGGACCAACATGGTGCGGTGAGGGTCGGGCCGCGACTGTGAAGACTGGTGGAGACCGAAGCCCTGCGGCGCTCCGCCGGCACTTACACAATGATCGGTTACATAAGCCGATGAAATAATTAGCGAAAAACGACTTACTAAGGTCGGTTGGTTAAGCGTAAGCCGGTAAACTTCTAAATGCGGAGTTTTTGGAAGGTTATGGGTACGTATGTACCATCGTTTGTATATATATGTATACATATTATCACGCCTGTTTTCCATAGAGTGTGTGTGTGGGAAAAAGGTCTGTCAGGATCGTAGCAAGTGGAGACATCGATCCTGACAGACCTCTTTCGCTTCACCTACATTCATCACTTTGTTCATGCATGCCCGCCAGTTACGGGTACTTCTGACCTCTTCTTTTTTTAAGAATGTCTCTCTCCCTTTCCGTTCACAACTTGTTTGAAAGGGATCGCTTTAGCAATTATAAAATATTCTAGTCAAAGTAAGTAGGTAAGTTTGGTATACAATAAAAAGTTGTCTCTCCATATGTATACTACATAAAGAAATGCTTTTAGGAAAAGCTGTTATTTCTAGGGGTGTATAATGTATTATAACTTAAAAACGCTTAGGAGTACTTTTTTATTTTAAGCAGTAAACAGTGAACTCGCGACTCCTTTTGACCCGATTGCAACAGAAGGAGGGTTTTGTTTTTCGAGTGTATATATAGCGTATGTATATTTTATTGGCACGCTCTGCGGCCTAAACGACTTGAAGGCTTTAAAGCTCACAGCACACTTATCAACTCGGAAAGGGATCGACACCGTATCGCCTTTCGCCGCGCGATCAACCAGGTGTCAACCTGACGTAGGCACGTAACCAAACCGGCTCAGCTTCGGTACGTCGACTCGCCGTCAACTCGACTACGGCTGGGCGATGACGCGCTTACCGCTCGCCGGCCTTGTAAATGACAGCACGCAAAGGCAAGCCACGGCGTGGTGATGGGTGCGTGCGAGGAAACGGAGAGACGTCAGCTCGCATACGGAGAGGCGTAAGCGCACGGACGACGAGCCGCAAGCGCGGGAACCGCTAGTTGACCGACCAGCAAAGCGGTTCGTGAGCTGATCCCGAGGCGAGGCGTTTACGTTACGAATCCGAATAGTGTGCGTTGCAGTAGGGAGTTTCATACAAATAATACTGAGCTGCTCGAGTTGATACGTTTACGTTCCGTTTACGAGTTGATAAGTGAGCTGTGACCTTTAGTTTCAAAAGGATTTGGTTTTATGGTCAGTGACACTAAGTACTTATATCAAAATAAAAATTCGCCAGAAATTTAATTCAAATCCTATCGAGTGGGGTATCAAAATATAGAATTTTTTGAATGAATTTGAGATAAAATAAGATAAAACTTCTTTATTGCAGTAAACTTAAAGTAAAAGTAGTTATAACGATAATATTAAATAATATTCTTTCGATTCGAGAAAAACTTCTTCAAGAATATTTTAAATGCAAATACCTACTACCGTCACTATATGCTAGTATAGTGGAACCTATAGGAACGTAGTTGTAAATGCTAGATAGGTAGAACTCCTTCATGTGAGGCTCCAAGTTTGAAGAACTGTTCAGTTTACTGTACGTACGAGTAGATGTGGTTCTCAAAGCTTTGTTAAACTTCACTCGTTGCTTTCAAGATTAAAAAAAACTAAACTCAGATATTTTTGCAGAATGTTAATTTACGATTTAGCATTTTTTCATGCTGGTTTGGGAGCAAAGAAAAAACTTAGAATGTACCAGCTGCTTCTTTTCCCGCGTATATCGTAGAAGCCGATTGACGATGCAAATCATGTTATTAGGCGATACAGCTAGCAACCCATCACTATTTTGATTCTATCTGCTTAGAGTTGCAAGACCCATAATCCTCTACCTGCCCCATTAGGGATAAAGATAATGAAAGTAAGTGAAAAAAAATGATAGTACTCGTAGATGTGTGTACATTTATTTCAAGTGATGGCGCTACTTATCTTTCGCCTCAATGTGCTAATGTGAGGTAGAAGAGAAGACAGTCGATGAGTTCTGTCTACCTCGCAAGAGATAAAGACGAGATAGTATTGGCACAGAATACAGTAAGAACAGAACGGAATCTCCTAAGGTACGCGCAATATGCATCCCCGTACCCCGCACCCGCACCTCTCCCCCGGTTCTTGTGAGGCAACGTGAGTCATCGAGGCGAAAACGGAGGAGAGGTGCAGGGACGGGGAACGGGGACACATATTGCGCGTACCTTAAGAGATTCCGGCGTGTGGTATTGGTATGTATGTATAAATTATCTGTAATCAAAATGTAAGTTAAATACCTAGTTAATAAAACAATTGATTAACATATAATGAGTATGTTAATTGGATTACATACATATTCAGTTCACCTTGCCCGACTGTCCGCTCGCCCCGATAGCCTTTGCCTTAATTTAATTGGTACTGATAGATATTTGACTAATGAGATTTTTAATATTATAACAAAAATTGTAGCAGGTGGACTTCAGGCCCAGGGCCTTTTTTGGTGGATTTATTAAAATAAAATTTTGGATAAAATTAAATAAAACAAAAAATTACCTATTCAAAATGTCCCCAAAATATTTCTCTATGTACAATAAAGAGAAACAGTTAAGTATTCTGCATAAATTCATAAACCTTATATTAACCTCATAGCATTCTATGACAGTTTGTGAAGATCGTTCATTGGCTATTATAGGTCGTATTACTCTAAGAGCAAGAAAGGATGTACCTTCCCCATGTATTACTACTTACTTATGTACGTGTAATTTTTTGATGAATGAATGATAATGAATGACATGTGGACATGTGGACGCTGCTAGTGGCTCATTTTGTAAATAATATGTACCTACAATAGATGTTATTATTTTTCCCACGACTGGCCCAAAAAATAAGTATAACTAATGTTTTTTAGGGTTCATGTATAAATTGAGTGCTACATACTTGTACTTAGGTAGGTACCTAAGTACAAGTATGTAGCACTCAACTTCAAAATACCTGAATAGATTTTGGAGTAAGATACGTTTGAGTTCTCTCCAATTCTCAAAATGTAGCGGTTTCAAAAGGTCCAGTTCTCAGAATGTCCAATAATCATAATGTCGATTTGTCAAAATGTTCAAGTCTCAAAAGGTATGTGAGAATATAAATGATGATAAATGTAAGAATCCTTACATAATCTCAAGAGATATAGGTTATAATTTACTATCGGAAATATGTAAATTAAATTAATTATTAAATACGTTGTATTTTAGTTTGTCACTATTTTAAGATGTTTTTATGAAATAAAACATTTCTAATTAATTTTATGATTCAATTAATAAAAATTAAATAAATAAATATATAGGGGACAAATCACACTGATCGAGCTAGCCCCAAAGTAAGTTTAAACTTGTATTATGGGATACTAACTGAACGATACTATATTTTTAATACATGCTTAGAAAAACACCCAAGACAATTTGAAAAAGGCCACTTTCCAACCAGAACCTCCGGAGTGGCGGACTGGCTTGTTAGCCACTACGCTACGGAGTCGTCAATAAAAGGACGAGGTGTTTTAGAATTGTTCAAATATAAAAAATTACTTGTTATGATTAACTTTATTTCTATATTAGTCTACACCTAAGAATAAGATCTTAGTGATAACGCCGTCCGTTCGCCCCCGGCAAAAAAATCGTGAAAATTTCCTCCTATGACCGGCAAAATAGTATCTACACATCTAATCCCAATTCCCTCTGACAATGACTAGCAATAATATTGTAAAAAAACCAATTTAAAGTTAAAGATTTACCATTATTTCAAGAAGATAATGCAAGAAAGATAAATGTAAGGATAATCTTTATTATCGCTGGTTATAAAACAATAAATAGTTACCTACTAACTTACATACTAAATCAGCAAAAAAGAATGCAGGTCAGCTCTGAAGCAAATACTTAATAAGATTAATAACTCTTTATTTAATTTGATTTTTATACGTCAGTTATAACTCTTAAATTAATTTAATTTTTATACGTACGTTATAACTCTTTAATTAATTTTATACGTAATTGGTGGCCCGTTCTGATTTTGCACTGATATGTATATTCACGGACGTAGGTATCTACGAATAACATATGGCTATGGGAAAGTCTTATTGAAAAGTACGAGAGTAGCAAGTAACTTCTAATATTAGAATATTATCTATACTAATATTATAAAGCGGAAGAGTTTGTTTGTTTGTTTGTTTGTTTGTTTGTTTAAACGCGCTAATCTCAGGAACTAATGGTCCGATTTGAAAAATTCTTTTTTTGTTGGGTAGTCCATTTATAGAGGAAGGCTTTAGGCTATATAACATTACGTTCCGACAACCACGCGAACGAAGTCGCGGGCACAGCTAGTATAGAATATAATGTATAATTTACTGGGATGCCAGAAAGCCTACAGCGGACAGCCAAGACGTTCCAAAGATTTTCAAAGTTCGTTATTTGTCAAAGTACCGTGGATACTATAGAAGATACGAGAGTACAGACGAACAAACATTATATACATACATAGCGGCGAAACCTATAGCCCTCCATTTGGCTTTATTGTAGACGTGTAAAAATTTTAAGGTAACATATCCAGGCACTCGTGACGCTTTATTTGCCTATCAAGTACTGACCCAGAAATTTATCGATATATAGTTTACATGTTTCGTGGAGTGTATTTTGTCTCCACTGACGAGTGTCAGGAGTGTCACCAAAGTCGAAGGTGTGGTGTGTTTTGTGTCTCTACAAACAAATGTCTAATGTCTTTACAGACGTGGCCTAGTCTAGTGTCTCCACAGTCGAAGGAACTGTAGTTGAGCTGAAATAAAAAAAACACTGAGATAGGGATATGGACTGGGTCCGAAAAATAGTATATTATATAATCCGTCTGATATCCAAAAATAATGGACCCATCTTTTTTTGTTTTATTAAAGTAGTGAAAATTCACAAAGATACAGCGCCTCGAAGTTTCGGCGTGGGGGTTTTTGGCGTCACCGTCAAGTGAAAATCGTACTTGATCGTGACGTCCTGCGGAATTTAAATGCGCTGTATCTTTGTAATTATTTGATAATCAGAAAAAATTAAAAAGACGTATAAAATATTTTTTATAATCTATCTAATGAACTAAAATATTTTTTTAGTCAACATCCGTATTATGTTGAATGACGCAAATAATAACACGAAAATGTTGGAGTCTATTTGAAATGTTTGAAAGTGACCTAAACGGCCGCCACAGATTGATACGAAATGAAATTGACCCTGAAATAATTTAGTTTTTGTTGCCATCAATAAAGGTTACTCACCAACCAATAATTTTGTTAAGGGACTTTCATCCAAGTCTCTCAGGTGATTCTACAACTAAAGTAAATAAGTTAATTACGTCATTTAACTAGCCAGCTTTTACTAAAATGCTAATTAAAGTTGACAAAGTTCGAGGCCGATGTCGGCTTGCAGGATGCAGAGTGGGAACTACTTACAAACTTGCAAATAACTTATTAAAAACACTAATGTAAAATAGGGACTTAAGTTAGGTTATACTATTATGGTTAAATGGAATAGTTAACCTACATCGTTTTTAGGGTTCCGTACCCAAAGGGTGCAAACGGGACCCTATTACTGTGATTCCGCTGTCTGTTCGTCTATCCATCTGTTCGTCTGTTCGTCTGTCCGTCTGTCCGTCTGTCCGTCTGTCCGTCTGTCCGTCTGTCCGTCTGTCCGTCTGTCCGTCTGTCCGTCTGTCCATCTGTCCGTCTGTCCGTCTGTCCGTCTGTCCGTCTGTCCGTCTGTCCGTCTGTCCGTCTGTCCGTCTGTCCGTCTGTCCGTCTGTCCGTCTGTCCGTCTGTCCGTCTGTCCGTCTGTCCGTCTGTCCGTCTGTCCGTCTGTCCGTCTGTCCGTCTGTCCGTCTGTCCGTCTGTCCGTCTGTCCGTCTGTCCGTCTGTCCGTCTGTCCGTCTGTCCGTCTGTCCGTCTGTCCGTCTGTCCGTCTGTCCGTCTGTCCGTCTGTCCGTCTGTCCGTCTGTCCGTCTGTCCGTCTGTCCGTCTGTCCGTCTGTCCGTCTGTCCGTCTGTCCGTCTGTCCGTCTGTCCGTCTGTCCGTCTGTCCGTCTGTCCGTCTGTCCGTCTGTCCGTCTGTCCGTCTGTCCGTCTGTCCGTCTGTCCGTCTGTCCGTCTGTCCGTCTGTCCGTCTGTCCGTCTGTCCGTCTGTCCGTCTGTCCGTCTGTCCGTCTGTCCGTCTGTCCGTCTGTCCGTCTGTCCGTCTGTCCGTCTGTCCGTCTGTCCGTCTGTCCGTCTGTCCGTCTGTCCGTCTGTCCGTCTGTCCGTCTGTCCGTCTGTCCGTCTGTCCGTCTGTCCGTCTGTCCGTCTGTCCGTCTGTCCGTCTGTCCGTCTGTCCGTCTGTCCGTCTGTCCGTCTGTCCGTCTGTCCGTCTGTCCGTCTGTCCGTCTGTCCGTCTGTCCGTCTGTCTGTCTGTCAGTCTGTCCGTCTGTCCGGACGCTGAAAAAAACACGTTTTTGGAATGACAACCACCTTTAATTTTCAACTTTTTTTTATTTTTAGTATTTGTTGTTATAGCGGCCACAGTAATACATAATCTGTGAAAATTTTAGGTGTCTAGCTATTACGGTTCAAGAGATAGAGCCCTGTGACAGACGGACAGACAGCGGAGTCACAGTAATAGGGTCCCGTTTGCACCCTTCGGGTACGGAACCCTAAAAACTATTTAGATAAACTATTCTTTCCCTGGTTCATGCAGGTCTGAAGAAAAAATGTCGAACGAGAGAAAGGACGAAAATCTGAATCAAGTAAATTGTCAGAAGGCGATGCGGCTAACAACCCATTACCAGTGGCGGCCTTAGGGGGTGGCAAGCAGGCCTCGCTCTATCTTCCAGGGGGGGCCTCGCGCAACAACCCGAGCTGATTTATATAGATTTATTAATTTGGTTTCTCACTCTACGCTTTACTTGGTGGCTAGTTGACCCGCCCCCCACATACAATTCCACCATTACCGTGAATGTAACTTTGGATCAACTGACCATAGCTCTTCCTACTCCGGAAGGAATAAGTTATAAATAAGTAACGTATTCATAAAAAAGAAAGCTTCCAAAGAGCGTAAAACTATAGCCAAATCGTTTAAACTGTTCTGGCTATTTCTATTCCACATGGCAAGGTCTTTGGCATTCTTGGGTAAACATTGACATGCATATTATATTTGGAGAAGAAAAAGTGGGAAAGCGCACCCCGGGCTCCGAAGCAGCATAGCTGAGGATGCAACAGGGAACGCATTTAGATGAAAAAAAAAATAAAGAGATAAATTGGCAAATACACGAGTTAGTGGCTGTGCTCTTTCATCATACAATCAAAGAATGAAGTTATACAAGGTTTCCACACGCTGATGCCTCAGGACAGCCAAGGGCTGGCGCGAATTTTGGCCAAAAGCTGAGCCTGGCCATTTAACAGGGGAATAACGACAGCCTCTGCGAGCGCAGGGATTTGGGGTCAAATTTTTATATTATTTAATGTTATTAAAGTATCTAGGTATTTAAGTTTTATATTTCAATTCAATTCAAAATATCTTTATTATCATAGGATATTTATAATATCTCTTAATAATAGTCACTTTGTTTTGTTTTGCACAAATGTTGACGTCAAATCGTTACTTAAAGCTAAGTTTACGCCGCTTTCTAGGCGCAAGTGCAGAAGAAGCGGCAACAAACTGCACTGCACGTTTTCTCCAAGACGTCAACTAACAAACTAAAAACTTAAAATTAGTTATATAGATGGACAGAGATTGTTTATTATGTCATAATTAAATTGAATTATAAGAATTACGAAATTTAAAATAATGTTAATTTGTAAATTTAGTATGTACCAATGTACCTAAATTATGACATGTCTAAGTATACAAACCTTTAAGAGGGACCCGCGCCAAGCTCAAGCCAGACCTTTTTATTTTATTTTTAATTATTTTATTTATTCAAGTACACTTGGAAATTTACAAACATACACTTAAAAAAAATAAGGAAAACATAGTACTTAGGTGCTACTTATTTCTAAAGAAATTTCTTCCAGTAGACCCGCGAGAGGAAATGGGAAAAAAAGAGGTAATTGGCGTGTACCTACAATACAAAACTAAATAAATAAATAGACAAGATATATACCTACATAAACATACATAAATATACTTACATAAATACATAAATAAATATATATTCATAAAGCATATATACAATAAATACATATGTTAATATTTCTAAATATATTAGGATGATAAATACAGATAGTGATCTTTTACTCGTTTCTTGAACGTCGTTATGGTTTTAGACTCTCGAATGCTCGGTGGTAGCTGATTCCATAGCCTAACTGCCTGCACGGAAAAGGAGTGAGTATAGGTAGTGGTGCTATGTGTTGGGAAATGAAGGATGGATTTACGGGCAGATCTACAAGGAGCGTCGGCAGAACGTGCGAAAGAAAACCGTTCACGCAAATAAGGAGGATATGAGGGATTGTACAGGACGTTGAAGAGGAGGCAAAGGATTCTAGTGTTCCGGCGAAGACGGATGGGGAGCCACTTGAGTTGTTTGCGAAAGTCAGAGACGTGGTCAAATTTCCTTAAGCCAAAGATAAAACGAATACACAAATTCTGCAAACGTTCAAGCTTAGTAAGAAGCTCTTCTGTAGCGTCAAGGAAACAGGCATCAGCATAGTCAAGAAGTGGGAGTAATAAGGAATGACAGAGGGAGACTTTAGTTTGAAATGGCAAGAAATTTTGAAGACATTTTAGAGAGTGAAGTGAATAATGTAACTTACGGCTAATTTCGGAAATATGAGCAGTCCAACTTAAGGTTCTGTCCATAATAACCCCTAAGTTTTTAGCAGAATCAGTGTATGCTATTGGAGAGCCATCAAGATATAAAGGAGACAATGAACATAAGTCAATGGTTCTCTGATAATAACTACTACCAATAAGCATAGCCTGAGACTTTTTGGGATTAACTTTAAGACCAAAAGACTGGGCCCACTCGCTGACCTGGCGCAAGTCATCGTTTATAGCAGCAATAGCTGCATCTAAATCAGATACAGGGAAATGCCTGTAAAGCTGAAGGTCGTCTGCGTAGAGATGAAAGTTACAGGAAAGAAGAAAAGTGACAGAATTTATAAATATTGAGAAGAGCAACGGAGAAAGGACACCGCCCTGAGGAACACCCGCACTGAGATCACACCATTCAGAAAGAGACTCACCGAAGCGAACACACTGCGAGCGGCCTCGAAGGTAGGAATCAAACCACGTTAAGTCAGACGAAGAGACGTTAATAGATTGAAGGATCCCAAGAAGGATATCGAAGTCAACAGAATTAAAGGCGCTACTAAAGTCAAGAAGAACAAGGAGTGTTAGAGATTTGCAATCAATAGCCCAGCGGATATCATCTGTAACTTTGAGCAAAGCAGTCACCGTACTGTGACCTGCTCGAAAGCCAGATTGAAATGAACTAAGGATATTGTTAGATGATAAAAAAGTTGACAGTTGGCTATGGGAAATTAGCTCAAGAATTTTTGAGAGATAGGGCAAAATAGAAATGGGTCTAAGGTCAGAAACAGAAGAAGGGTTACTAGTTTTAGGTAATGGAATGACTTGAGCTGATTTCCAGGATGTAGGAAAAGAGCCACAGGATAGTGAGAAGTTAAAAATATGAGTGAGAGCAGGAAGAATTACAGGAACAAGAAGCTGAATCATTTTTGCAGACAACATATCGTTACCTGTAGCATTGGAGGAAACATGAGCTATGCATTTCCTAACTTCATCCTCGGAAACAGCTGAAAACGAAAATTGGGGGAATGAAGGACGTGGCAAGCTAGAAAGCTTAGCCAAGGTATCTGATTTGAGACTCGGAGGAATGGTAACAGGAGGATGTGAAAAATGCCTATTGATCTCAGTTAATATATATTATATACTTTCTATATATACAATATTACTTTCAGTTAACAAAGGAGATTTGCCGACACCAACAGATTTCAAAAACCTCCATACCTCCGCTGGACTACGGTCAGCAAGGGAGTCATGAAAGTAGTTTCTCTTTGCATCTCTACACATACGACTGCAGCGGTTACGAAGCACTTTGTAAATATTCAGGTTACGCTCTGTTGGACTACGCTTGTACCTGCGTTTAGCCCCATCCCTACGAGCCATTGCTTGTTTAATAATAGGTGTAAGCCACGGGGCAGGGTTACGTTTAATTTTAATACGTTTCAGTGGTGCATGCTTATCAAACAGCTTGAGAACAATCTCATTAAGACGTTCTACTTTGGAGTCAATATTGTCCGCAGCATAGATTGGAGTCCAATCAATTTTTGACGAGTCGCTATCAAAATCCTTTAAATTTATTTTATTGAAGCTGCGACGTAGAGAATATTGCGGTTTACGTTTGGGAGGGCGAATACAGTACGATAGGTATATTAAATCATGATGGGAGAATGGAGCTGAAAGTTGGCCATGTGCAGCGATAAGACTGGGAGAAGAAACAATCATAAGATCAAGAAGGGAAGGTACACAGTTAGGAACATGATGAGTAGCACTAGTAGGCAAGATATGAAGATTATAGGAGTGGAGAAGGTGTTGAAGTCTATGAGTGCGTGAGTAATTTTTTATAAGGCAAGTATTTAGATCGCCCATTAATATAATGTGATCATAAATAGGACAATAATCACTAAGCAGTGTATCTAGTGAATCGAAGTAGTCAATACGTAAACTCGGACTGTAATAGACTGCCAAAAGAATTTTGGTATGATGGACAGATATTTCTAGGAAGAGATGTTCAGCAGATTCAGAGTAAGTTGAAGGAGAAGAACTAATAATTTTATAGGGAATATTATCACGCAGATAAACCGCAACACCCCCACACTGTTTACCTACTCTGTCATTGCGAATCAATATACAGCCCGGTAGGGCAAAATGAGCAGAAAGAAGGGATGGTTTTAAAAAGGATTCCGAGATTAGTAAGGCGTCTAACTGAGCACTATTTATTGACGCCACCAGATCAGAATAATGGCCGGCAACACTTTGAGCGTTAATGTGTGCTAGATTGAGGTTGTGGGGGAACTTGGAAAATGCAGAGGCTATGAAGTCGTGCAATGTTATATCAGACGCTGACGAAGAATCACCGTTTGCACTTGCAAAGCTAGATGAGGACGAGCAAGAAAAAAAACTATCTTCAAAATCCACAATATCATCCATAGTTATAAATAAAGTAAATATATAAAACTAAATATAATAAATAATATGATTTGTATATAATATAAAAATATAATAAGTAAGAGAATGAGTACTTAAGAATATTTAAAAAAAAATAGTAAAAATAATAATAGACTTACTATCGGCAAGGCTGCCAAACCCACCATACAACTCACTGGTATAATGAAAGAAATTTTAAAGATATAACAGTAAACAGTAATAATAATAAAAAAGGACACATACATAACATAATAATAACTTATCATAATTAAACTGTAGACAAACAAATGTTATGTAAGAGCAAGTATCGTTCCCTGCTATAGGAGCAAAAAAAAAAAAGTGACAGATGTCATGAGAACAGACGTCAAACGGAAAAGGGAAAATAACTAAGTTGACAATCATTTTACAAACAAACAATGCAGATTATTTATGCAAAACAGATTGAGTATTGACATTTCAAGTGTCAACGATAAAGAAAAAGTTTAGAGTTTTTTTGACTTTTTGTCTTTAAGATAGTCATCGGTCCTATAATAAGCCTTCTCACAAAGTACTTTCTTTACATAAGCTTTGAATTTTCTGTCTGGCATATCAAGGACCGATTCTGACAATTTATTATAAAAAAGTATACACTTCCCCATAAAAGACTTACTGACTGTATTCAGCCTGTAATACGGGCTAACTAAGTCATTCTTATGACGTAAATTTCTATCTGTAAAATCACTTACTTTATTGAACATGGAAATATTTTTCCTTACATACATTATATTTTCAAATATGAATTGTGATGCAAAAGTAAGTGTACCTATTTCCTTGAATAATTCCCTCAGTGAGTCTCTCGATCCTAAACCGTAAATGGCACGAATTGCTCTTTTTTGTAAAAGAAAAATAGTCTGAATGTCGGCTGCACTCCCCCATAGAAGTATCTCGTAAGACATTAGACTGTGAAAGTAACTAAAGTACACATATACATATACATATGTAGTTATAGTCAGTTTAGTTTTAGTTTGTTACTTAAGTACGAAGTACGGCCTGTAGGTATAACTTTACTCACTGAGTGGGCGGGGGGGCGCGAGTCCATCCACCACGGTAACGCTGGGCACGGCGAGCAAGTCTGCCTCTAGCTGCTGCAGCGGCAGCTGCACCCCACCGTCGGAGCCCCCTGGCCACGCCATACCGCCACATCACTGCATATCCATTGCGAACACAAACATCACAACACTAAGGAAAATTCCCTAAGGTTGACGTTGTCCACGACTAATTTGTTCTGGTTCTGCACTAACACTTAAATATTTCGGTTTTACAGACTTTTTGGACCTACGCTGATTTACATACCTACATTTAATTGTTCCAAATTCGTTTTATAATATTGACTTACCGCTTTTAAATGCAAGCATATAACTCGATGTATAATTGTTGTAAATTACGAGTATATTTCCGAGATTTCATATAATTTTACTCACAATAGACTCTGAACACTTTGTAATATCGCACCTCTTTGAACACTGGTTATAATTTCACTAAATATAACAATAACAGGAGTATAACGTTGGTCTGGTCTGCTTTCTGTCGGGAGAAGACGCGTTGTTGACGATCTGGTCATTGTTATAGAATTAAACGTCGATTAGAGGTACCTATCAAAACTGGTATTTTGTTGAAACGCGTTCGTATTTTTTATTGCCTTACTCTCATTGATGTCCATATGAAAACTTATACAGGGCATAAGCACTAATATTAATGCTGTGACAGGGCCTAAAAAAATATACTGTAACCTTTTGAGAGTGAATTTAGTCCATGGTACTAAAAAACTTTCCCCAAAAACAAATTTTGAAATATGAAAAAGGTATTTCAATATGTTCCTTGGGGAAAGTTGTTCATTATCATGGACTGAATTTTGCCTTAATATACTTGATTTTACCTAATTTAAACGAATATTATGTAGTGAAAATTGAAAACAAGATTATACCTATTGTACAATAATTTTATAGTGCAATAAATTAAATAAAAAAAAAAAACAAAGCTACGATTTCTTGGGTAAAATTTTTACTAATCATCATTATCATGGTCCCAGCCCTTCTTATGCTCACTACTGAGCACTATTGTTTTATTTTAAATTCTTCAAATTAATAGGCACCTCAAAGATATATTATCTGTTTATATTAGATACATTCAAAGAATTTACATTATCTCAATAAATAACTTTCTGCTTGATGTCGTTACTTTCGGTAAATTTTCATGTTTTCTGAAGACGCAGAGAAAGGCGCGGTTCATTGCCTCTACAAATGTATTACGATCGAGGAATCAAATATTAAAAAAAAAACAAATGAAGTTCTAATATTCTATATCACAACTTAATTTGCCTGTAAAATTTTACTTTTAAACATGTAAACATAAATAACAACAACTAAACTAAGTCTAGGTTACTTATAAAAGGGACTTTTTTTTTAACTCAACAAATCTCTTTATTTTGTCAAGGACACTTTGTAAATAAATCACTAAATATCTTTCTTCGTTTAACCTTATATACGAGTGCATATAGGTATACTTTTTAATGATATTTTAAAAGTATAAAAACTAACTTGATTTGAACTAAACTCGTAGTATTTCGTTTATTCAAGTACTATTATCTTATATTATATCACAGATATGTAAAAATTATTCACTAATTTATTCGTAACATTCGACTGGATTTATAAATATTTCAATGCCGCACCCAGCCCCGCGTTACACACGCGCTTTTACACGGATATAATCCGACTGAAGAGGTTCCCACACGGTCTCATCAAATATTTTCAGATAAGATAATAAAAAGATAAGAATTGCTGCCGACCGCCTAAAGCCCCTGGGTACACAGAGTCAGTCGTGGATTTGTGATTTTATGAGCAAAATAACATTTGCATCACCAACTCTAAATTAACTAATTTTAAACAACAAAGTAGGTAGACGTGCTGCGATTGCTGTGTACCCCGAAAGGCAAAATACACACGAGATAGTAACTAAATATGCGGGTGTGTACTTGAATACGAGCTCTGAGAAGGAAAATAAAGAAAATATTTTCGTTTAATTGTTTTTGAAGTTCTTATTATTATAGGTATATGTTGATACAAATTGTTTTTTTTTTTCATATGTTTTAAACTAGTGATTCTGTGAGAACAGTAGACATTGCGAAACTTATAACCATCCAATAATCGACACTACTTCCCCTTTCCCCTGGCATAGCAAAACCATTTCAATGAAATCTGTCCATATAACGCTACACCAAACCCTTTTGCCCCTCCACTTTCGGAACTATTTTGCAACATCTGATGTAGAATGATGTCCTTTAGTATGCCTCTCAAATTTAAATGAAATCCGTCAATAAATAACGCGACAGCAAATCCCCCTTTCCCCCAGTTTCTTCACAAATCAAAATCGCGATCGACTAAAGAACATGTGTGCCAATTTAAGTCAAAATCGTTTGAAAAATGCGACCGGTAGTCGAGACAAGACAGACGGCCAGAAGCATTTTGGTCCATCTAGAAACTGAGACGCTTCTTTCGTTGGGTCAATTAAAGCTACAACGATAAATTATTGTACAACAAAAGCAACTATCGTGTGAAGAAAACTTTAAACCGTGGTAGGTACAACTTCGAAGATAGTGTGTTTTATCAACTCGCTCTATCCTTATCTATAAACTAACAACGTAATCATAGCGCAACTATTTACGCCGAGCAATAACTTGTGTAAAGAAATAAGTTGAAAGTTTTGTTAGCATCTGTAAGCCTATAATTTTGCTAAGCACGACCTTTAAATCTTACGACAATAGGGTAGTATATTAACACACCCACTTTTAAATTTTTCAAATTTCGCGCGTAATTTGCCGAACACGTTGGAGGAGTGGACGCCATATTTTAACAGTTGATACTTTTTAGTTTACACGGGCGTATGTCGTAATGGCAGCTAATAACTAAAAACTTTGAATTCAATTATAAAATTTATTTTCTTACTTGAACTAAAACAACATTTTCCGACTGTTTTCAGCCTAAGCTATCTCAAGAATATATTTATATATGTTTTCTCATATTTCCCTATTATGAAATAGGTACGTATAGGTACCTATTGTTTGACCGTACATTAATATCATCATCATTATCATTAAAAGCCGTATTCTTCATTTTGTTGTCGTGTATAGATGCAACTATTGAGGTAGTGACAATATGTTCAAATAAAATAAAATAAACCGGCCAAGTGCGAGTTAAACTCGCGTGGAGAGGGTTCCGTGCAATTAATTAAATTCTTATAGGTTTTCCTATAATCTACAAGCAATGAACTATATTTCGTATTTTTTTCAAAATTTTAGGCTCTGTAGTTTCGGAGCTCAGGCGGGGAATGGTCAATTTTCGTCTTCTTTCATGAATAAAATTATTATTATAACAAAAAAATATTTGAGATCCTCATAACGAGCCCTTTCATTTGATACAGTAAGGTTTGCAAAACTTTATTTTTCAATTTCCTAATTTATCCCCCGAAAATGACCCTTATTTTAAAAAAATATTTATGTACTTTGCACATACAATGTGTTTGGGTCATAGGATTACACCATTCTACCAAATTTCACCTGATTCGGTCCAGTAGATTCGGAGCAAATTGGCTGTGACAGATGGACGGACAGACAGACGCACGAGTGATCCTATAAGAGATCCGTATTTTCATTTTTTATACGGAACCCTAAAAAAAGAAAATAAAAAGAAATAATGAGGCCTCTTTTTCAAACTTCTAAAAATAAACAGATTAACTAACCAAGATATAGGTATGTGAACAGTGCATCAATCATTCCCTCCATTCACTGCCACATTCACACCCAGTAACGCGGCGGTTTAATCCATTTGCCCCTAGTTGGCCTTTAATCTTATCAGGCAGATTGCTACATAGGGAGCGTCGCGGGCGTGGTGTCTGCCGACGCAATCACGTCGTGACGTCACGCATACCTATGAACACAAAGCCTTTACCGGTGGGGTGACAATGAAATACTTTCTTCTTTCCGAGAATTTTTTAAAGACCTGCCGCCATATTTTTTATCCTGGTAAAGAGACACTCGTCATTTATTTGCCTCTATTTGGCCTTTAATGGTATTGGACACATAGCGGCGCAAGTTCGAAGTTTTGTGTGGGCGAGATAGTTCTGGGAGGCCCTTTGGCTAGTAAAAAATCGCTTTTAGACGCGAGGCGAATATGCGGGGCAATATAAGCAGATTTCTCTTAGTAGGTACACTAAAGTTTGGGGGAGCGCCGCGGGCGTGGTGTCTGCCGTGAACTGCCATCGCAATCACGCTGTGACGTCACGCGTATAAACGCACGCTTTTACCGGTGGGGTGGCTATGAAATGCTTCTTTTTGGGATAATCGGTTTTGTAAACAGAAGCTACCATATTTCAGACATAATCAGAAGCTACCATTTACCAGGTAGACTTATCAGGCATATTGTTGCCTTCAATGAAACATGAGGGAGCGCCCCGTTCGTGGTAACAGCCGTGAAATGCCATCGCAATCACGCCGTGACGTCACGCATGTGGGTGGATGCAAACAACATGCTTCTTTTTGGGATAAACTTTGTTTTTAGGGTTCAGTATACGCCAAAAGGTGAACACGGAACCCTTATAGGATCACTTACTTGCCTGTTGGTCCGTCTGTTACAGTCAATTTGCTACGGAACTACTGGACTGATTGAGTTGAAATTTGGCACAGATATGTAAGTCAGTGTAGATTCAGGAATACCTAAGAGAAGAACGGAACCCTTTTCACGCAAGTTTTACTCGCACTTGACCGGGTTCAACTTAATAATGGATTCATTTGCTCCTTTTATTATCAGCCAGATTGCTATACACTGACACATCACATAAGGGAGCGGTGGTGTCTGCCATGAACTGCCGGCGCAATCACGCTGTGACATCACGTTTGTGGTAGCAACGCCTTTGCCAGTGGAGTGACAGTGAAACACTTTTCTCGAGGTTTTTGTAAATAAACTACCATCTGTTGCATTGCATTATGCATATTTGGCATTTTATCACCGGGATTGCTATCTGCCGCAGCAACCAAATATACCTGACTTATTTTCGAACACCATACACACCAAAGACTTATTAATGTACCGTACCTTCCTCCGATATCTTTGATACACACAAACGCCGTAAAATAGAATCGAACAAAACACTGGCTCCACTCAAAACAGATCGCGTTGAAAAGAATAACGCGCGGAATTTGAAAGTAAAACATATTAAAAAAAAATTAGTTTGCTTATTACATAATATCTCCAGTTGGAAGTTTTTGGCGGGAAGTCAAGGGGTTCGGTTGGGGTTTTCTTTAAATTATTTAGCCAGAAGCTCCCTTAAAGCAATCATCATCATCAACAGCCTTCAAGTACCCACTGCTGGGCATAAGCCTCCTTTTGTCTGCGCCTATAAGCAATCAAAGGCCTACAACAACCTTTGATTGTAACTTGTTAGGAAAAAAGAAATTCCCACGTTTTATTAACTTATTCCTGGCTAAATACGCAGTAGCGTCAAGCCATTAATAAAAATAAAATATAAAAAGTATCGCTGGTTTTTTTATGAGTGGTGAACACGGCGGTCACTCCCGGAGTAGAGAATGCGGTGATTGTCGCCGTCGCGGGCGAGGCTCCTTATGATAGCTACGCAGGCGTTGTCGCGGGTAGCAACTGTCTCTAGCTTGTTTATTTATTTATTTTATTAGTTCAAGCACACTTTAAAATTTACAAACTAGGTAAAAAAATAAGGAAAACATAGTACTTTCTCGTAGGTGCTACTTATTTACACTTGTTAATATATTAAAAAGCGTAAATAAGTATCACCTCGGAATATATATATTCCGAGGTGTTCCTGATCGTGGTCACCACGCGAACTGGTTAAACTTAGCAATGACAATGGCGGCCACTCCCCGAGCGGAGAATGCTGTGATTATGAAGTCGGGGCGAGGCCTAGGGCTCCTAATGATGGCTACGCAGGCGATTTCGCGGGTAGCCGGTATTGTCATCTATTTTTAGAGTTTTGCAGTGATTTTTGACAAATTGTTGACCAAAAGATAGGTGTTATAAAAGTTTGACTTGGTTATTTGTATGTCTGTGGTATCGTAAAGAATGATTTGGATTTAATTTTATTATTATTTTGATGTAATGAATTATGAACTTAGTTCTTTTAATGTGCGAACTAATAAAAAATGGAGGAAGTCTTATTTTGGCTCTTATTACTTAACCTGCGTGAAGAGTTGGAAAATTGTAAAGAATTATATGTATAAAACTAAATAAGTATTCGAAATCTGTGAAATTAGAAATGTTGTAACGTAACTATATATATTTTGTGTTTTAAACAGAAATCCTACAACGTTAACACGTTAACATGAACTAACGAAAAACCTCAGCCCATGAAACTGAAAAACTTTTGTTCTACAACTTTTACGAAACCCAAAAAATAATAATTTGAATTCTATACAAACTGACCAGCTGATCGAGTCAATTTGTATGAAAATCCGAATTTTATTTTTGGCATTTTGGGAATGTTGTAGAACAAAAGTTGTTCAGTTTTATGGGCTGATGTACCATCAGAGAGGTTTTGCGTTAGTTCATTAACACGTTGTAGGTATATGATAATTTTGAATAATTCATGGTTGCCTCGAGAAATTATTGGAACATTCCTTCAATAAGAAATGCTTTATTTGTGGAGATTTTAATTTGCAAAAATCGAATGATATAACATGTGATATAATAACTAATGCTTTCCTTAAATTGTATAATTTCAACTTAGGCTGGTTTCAACAGTGACGTTTACCGTCCGTGCGGCACCAAGGATATATAATATTATACAAAAACTTTTTTTCATCTATAATCGTTGCCATCACTATACATACTTGAAGTGCTTCAGAATAGAGTTGCAACGGATACCCGGTTACTATCCGGTATCCGGCCTTCTTTTTGCTATCCGGCCGGATGCCGGATATTTGCGTACTATCCGGCCGAATAGTAAATTTTCATGCTATTTATTACAAAATAGAAAATATGACGTTGAAATACTTTTATTTGGTTCCTATGTTTCCTCAGTAATTATATCACGTACACACGTAAGCATAAATAAATAAATAGGTATACAGGGACAAATCACACTGATTGCGCTAGCCCCAAAGTAAGTTTAAACTTGTATAATGGGATACTAACTCGACGACACTATATTTTATGGCTAATAAATGTAACTATTTCTTAAGTGTCCACCCAGGACAAATTGGAAAAGCCCATTTTCTAACTTGTCCTAGCTGGGAACCGAACCCAGAACGTCCGGATTAGCGGACTAGCGTGTTAAGTGTTCGAAAGCTCAAAATAAAATCTTTTTTTTCCTCTATAGGGTTGCATAAGGCTTGAGAGAGGCTAGAACCAAGCCAGTCTAGTGAGTAGCGAGAACAATACAACTTATTCGCACTGAAATAAAAGTAAGTAGCTAAATGAAGTTTTACGCTTTGCTTTTATTTTTTGGTTGTACTAGCACATTTTATTTTTTATTGGTTGAGAAGGAATTGCAACAGAATGCTTAATACTTTCTGGGTCACTTTTTTTTGTTTGTTTTTCGTGTAAGTGACCAACATTGTATCAGATTTTCAAGCTGCCTAAAGGCATAGACATAGCTTGACAACTGCTATGCAATGATGACAGCCGGGGCCAATGGCTTAACGTGCCTTCCGAAGGACGGCAAGACACTTACGGCCTTAGACGTAAATCAATAATTACTGTATCTAGTCTAGTGTTACCACAGAATAAATAATACTAACGTAGAGAAGTCTCACTCAGCAAAGAAATTCAAGGAAATATCTACTCAATGTGGCTAGCAATATAGTTTAATTTAGCTCACGTCAGAACTCAGCACCTTTTCGTATAGATACCTAGACACCCATTGCAAGTCAATTTCATTCTTATTACTCTGGACAAACGATTCGTATAACTGAATTTACCACCCGGAGGGGCCGCCTGCGCGCATAGTAATAATGTAGGTACATTTTCGATACTCAAACCGGGAGTGACACAGGCCTGGTGTAACTGCTCGCGAACAAAGCCGCAAGCAAGAGCTATTTCATTTGTTCATAAAGTGGACAATGAATCTCACACTGAAAAACCCAGATCTGTGGAACAAGTGAAAATGAATTAGAATCTTTAATCATCGTGTTTCACATTTACTGGAACAAAACTCCAAAAAAGATCGAATGAAATGCTATCGCTCCTGTTCATTTAATATGGACAGGGGGCGCCCCCTGAGGGATTACAGGGGACGAATGGCTTTCAGGTCAAAAAACATTCATACATCCATCAATGACTAAATAGTCGTGCTTTAGAAATAAATTAAGTTGTAGTGGCAAAGATTGAAACACTAATGAATCGATACGAAAAGAGAACTAGGAGCACGGACGTAAAAGAAAAAATAAGGAATGGGTCGGATATATATGTATGTAGATTTGATAAGGGAAGATGGACAAAGAGAGTTGTAGAATGGATAGCTAGAGACGGAAAACGGAAGCAAGGAAGGTTAAGAATGCGCTGGTCTGACGTATTAAGGAAAAGATGAGCTTCAGGTTGGATGTGGCCAGCAAGAAGGCGATAAGAGTGGTAAAAGAAGGGGGAGGAGAGGATAAATAAAAAAATGTGAATAGAAATATTAATTGTACTTTTAAAGTTTTGGAAGAATCAAGGCTTTTTTATTTTATATTTCTTTTAATTATAGTGGCAAAAATGCTTCCAAAATAAATTAAATTAAAAAACTAAAAAGGTTACCTTTTGGGCAAAAAGCAAACGCACCATTAATTTAAGGTATAAAATTCAAGTTTTTGGTTTTGGGGAATGTAAGGGGCCGCCATCTTGAATTAAAAGGGCCAAAATTCTATGTTTTTTAAATATCGGTTCATTGTGGGACAACAATGTCTATGAGAAGACATTGTTGTCCCACAATGTACACATACCTACACAAAAATAAAATTCCTCAAACATATCACCTACATTTTTATTCTGTATTTCTTATACTTAAAAAGTTACATGCGACAGAATAACATAAAACCATAACTATTCAACTCTGATGAAGACACTGATGTCTTATAACTCATTTCAACAATCTGGGGTCCGACAGTGCCCCAGACAAGTCAAGCGAATCTCATCACAGCCGTAACGCCGAGAAGGTATGCCGAAAGAAACGCATAGAGATAGTAAATAAACAGCGACTTTACGTAAAACTGAGTTTATTCAAGCAGATTTATCACAAAATGGACCCGTAAACTGTAAAATTGGCGCTATTGACATAAACACGGGGCGCATGCTGGACGCTCGCCAGCCACGGACCCTGGCCAAATCACGCCACCTACAGCTGGTGAAAGGATATTACGAAAGATTTTGATATAATATTAAATGTTTTATAATTTCAATAATCGTTACTCAAACATTTAGAAGAAAATTTCTTACATAAGTACCTTAGTATACATACAAAATGCTCTTCAGTATATCTACCCACATAAATTATTTATTTAAAATCTGTATTGCACAAAAACATGATGATACAGGGGGGGTTACTCCATGAAATAATAAGATAGTCGTCCGATAGTGGTGTCCTATTTCTATGTCAAACTAAATTAGACTTTCTCATCATGTATTAACGCTCAATATTGTTTGACACTGAAGCGCGGAAACTCATTTACGTACGTCTTGCGTACCGCCTTTGTAGTAACCCTACAGAACAATACAAAACATAATGCAGATGTCAAAAGGCGGCCTTATCTGCAATCTCTTCCAGGCAACCGAGGTTCTTGGAGATGTTTTTGGAAACGCCATCTATTGAGAATGTTTTAAAAACTTATATTTTATTTTTACTGGAAACTGTGGGAAAACACATCATTCGGTGTAGCGCGAGACAAAGTTGAAAGTGGTAGCAGAGGTAACTCGCTACGATACCTCTACGACGAGATCTACGAACTGGCTACGAAGCCTACAAGTGAAGGAACCGTCCAACCGTCATCAGGTAAAGGATACACTTTCGCATCTTTGTCCTCTAAATCCCCTTTCATTTAGGGTAAGATCAAATGTCGCAAACTCAAAAGCAACAGTTAACGAGATAGTAGATTTATATATAGAAAGCGGAAATCAGGAGTAGCGACAAGTCATTATCATTTTGTTATTAACTGACATAAAAAAGGAGGAGGTTATTTATACGTCGGAAACTCGGAATCCTCTTTTTATGTTTGTTCCCGATTACTCGATGACGCCTAGACCGATTTGGAAAGTTCTTTTTTTGTTTTAAAGGGTATACGTTCTAGGTGGTTCTATACAAATTTATTAAAATCGGTTGTGGCTTGTTTTTAAACGAAAATTAGTAGAAAAAAATGAAAAACTGAATTATACCAACCAAGACCAATGTCGCGGGTATAAGTCCTGCTCACGAGATATTTCTTCACCATTTCTCATTTCATTTATATTTGCATCTTGTATGCCTGAAAACAACCTAAAAAATTGTCGTCTAAATATGCAATTGTTTGAATATTTAGCTTTCCTGGTATTTAAGTCTGTTTATTGTTTTGAAAAAATATCAAAATACAGTTTCTAGTAAAAAAAGCCGACCAGGTTTTGATTGATTTAGTCGATCATCATCAGCGCTCCTAATAGCGCCGATTGGACGGTTTCGCTGCACTGCATTGAATTTATCTCACGTTGTTAGTTTAGAAAATAATTAAAAAATTTAGACAAGTGGTAAGCCCATTGTCTATTTATAAAAAGATTCTTATGTTCGACGACCTGCGAGGGTTGTCAAGCAACTGCAAAGGAATCTTAACTTCCCCTTACCTCGTTGATAAAGACAACTTAATGAAAATAATAATTTTAATTTCTTATTGTTTTCAACTAGAGTTGCATTGAACCTAGATGAGTTTCTACTGTCAAGTATTTGCGTTTGCGAGTGTCATACCTATGACTGCGAAAGACACAACTGCGATGAACGTGAATGCGACTTCTCGGGACTGCTCTGAATTACCACTGCTATAAGCTAAACCGACGCTTTGTAAGTCCGCCCCTGCACTACCGACCTCATAAAAAAAAACTTTAAAACAGGAAAATTATAATTTGTACTAAGTACTTTTGAAATAAGCTAAATATTCAGGCAGTGTGAGCTACTGAGCCATTTCGAGCAGCACCCACCGAGCAGCTTCGGTTCGACGTGATTTCATTACAAATCGCCGAATATGAAAACACGAATCGGTGCCAACGCGAGCAAAATCTGCTTCAAATTATTGGTAACTAGCGGCCCGCCCCGGCTTTGCACGGGTATGTATTATACATATAAACCTTTCTCATGAATAACTTTATCTATTAAAAAAAACCGCATCAAAATCCGTTGCGTAGTTTTAAAGATCTAAGCATACATAGGGACAGACAGTGGGAAGCGACTTTGATTTATACTATGTAGTGATAATATAGACCTGTCCCCGCGGCGTTACCCGCTTTTTGAAAGATATATATATAGCCTACGTAACTCTTTGTTAATGTAGCTTTTTATAGGTGAAAGAATTTTTAAAATCGGATCAATGGTTTTTGAGTTTATTCATGCCAAACAAACACGCTAGCAATCAAACCTTTTCTCTTTAACAGATAGATAATATCGATTGAAAAAAAAGACGCTTCATAATGAAAAGACACTTCACTTGAAACCTGTTGACTTAAGCTGATGATTAAATACGTCAGTACTACAGTTACTTATTTATTCAAAATTGTAACAATAACTTTTTGATGTGTAACATCTTTCCCATCGCTTCCCGGCAACCTGTGCGCTATTTGGTCTGACCGATGAGCATGCTTATTACCAAGGTGAGATGTCAGATGTCATCTCAACAGCTGGAAGCTACACAGCACACCAGCAGTACTTAGTTATTCTACATATAAGTAATTAATTTTTTTAAACAAGAAAAAATTACCGTAATTTTCTTTGTGGGATTTTTTTTCATATCTCCAAAGTTTTTCATTATGTCTGCACCAAATTAATATAGGAACAACTTGATGGTTAAAGCTTCCAAATAAAAAAAAAAGAATCACCAAAATCGGTTCACAATTGGGTATTTCACTGGGTCAAAAATTAATTATTTGCTACTGTTAATAGAATAAAACGCCACAAAATAATGCCACTTGTTATTGATCACATCCAATTTGAACGTGATTTTAGACTTATTAATGCAGAAAAACGCTATTGGACTCTAAGGAACTATGACGTCATAAATCGATATTTCATACAAATCCCATGGAAAATGATTGTTTTTGACGTTAAGAAGAAGTATCTGATTTGACTTGTTGCAAAATAGCGTATTGCGAAGATATTGCGTACATACAAAAAACATACGGGTCGAAATGAAAACCTACTCCTTGTTTGAAGTCGGTTAAAAGTAACCTGTCGTCGGGGATGCAGTGGGAAGTGACGTCTGCAGTCAGCCTAATGCAAACCACGTACTATGTTATGCATAAAGAGAATTCGAGGAGGAACATAATATTAGTATCGTCGGATATTCTGTTATTGGTAGTTGTGTGTAAATGCTATCAAAAACACACAAGGCATCGCGTAACGTTGTGTGAGTGAACTGCTGGCGTCTTTAGTATACCTACCCGGCTGGTTATTCTTCAACGTTTAAATTCTGCGTACACATTGACATAGAATATAATATAAACCGCCATCTCAAAAATAGGCACCTGTTCGATTTTTGAATATATGTCGGCGAAACAATGAAATATGGTTACTTACCGACGGAAAGTTATTTCTTCACACTTTGCCGTGTGCCTTGAATTATTCTTACCGTATTGTAATGTATACCAAGGCTTTTTAGGGTTCCGTACCTAAAGGGTGCAAACGGGACCCTATTACTGTGACTCCGCTGTCTGTCCGTCTGTCACAGGGCTCTATCTCTTGAACCGTAATAGCTAGACACTTGAAATTTTCACCGATTATGTATTACTGTGGCCGCTATAACAACAAATAATAAAAAAATAAAAAAAAATTAAAGGGTTTCGTCATACAAGAAACGTGTTTTTTTCAGCGTTTTTAACTTGATCTTTATAATGGCATTAACTAGATACTTGAAATTTTCACCAATTATGTATTACTATGACCAAAATAACAACAAATACTAAAAATAAAATAAAGTTAAAAATTAAAGGGGGTCGTCATACAAGAAACGTGTTTCTTCAGCGTTTTAAAACATTGTACTTTGACTCACACTTGCCCGTTTATTTAATCAAGTTTACTATGTTTTCGTATGGTTTTTGCTTATAAACTGTCGAAAGTACAGGTGTAGAAGAGCAAGCAAGCGACTAAGTGAAGTTCATGGAGATAGCTACAATTGAACGGGACAGTGATATGTGGTGTCTCCTATAGTTTTACATGGCAGCTCTTTGAAATTACATAATAATTTAAAAAAAAGCGACTTCATTTTTTGGTCTACCTCATCAGTTCCACTTCACTTTATTACATTTTTGAATGCGAATGCTTGTTACACTGACAAAAACATCAAAACCATAGGATAAAACCCGGATAGTCACCCCGGGGGTATAGTTGCCTTGATTGCAATTACTCTAGTTTTGCAAATGAAACACATGTTATTAAATTTATCTATCTAGAGACTCTGCATCTACAACAAAGTTGACCGTGTTGCATGTCTCTGTGCGATTGCATGGGACGGCTAGGTGCGATCAAAGTTTTTGCGGGATGGACGTCCTCTTTCTCGACAGGGCATCTATCCTAAACTTAATTTACATGGAATAGGCAACTATCCCCCATATGGGATAGTTGTCCCAAAATTTAGAGCTCGGCCAAAATCGCAGGAACATTACTCAGGAAATTTCAAAGATAATGTTTATTACTTTTATAAATTTGAAGATAATAAACCAAAGTACCTACCTGTTTGACAAATAAAGTATCTTGCTTTTTGTACAAAGAGATATAAAGTAATTTCATAAGTTGGGCAACTATCCGGGTTTTACCCTATATATATATATGCTTTGAATATTTGAGAAGTTCTATCGATTTCCCGAGGATTCTATAATCAGATTTTTACAGGATGACAATGGAATTAACTTGCATGTACTTACATCTTATCAAATAAAATAAGAATTTTTAAATCGGTACAAAAATGGAGAAGTTATTGGCAATTATACGGTTAAACGAGTAGGGAAACTCCTCTTTTTTAAATTCGCTTAGTAAAATATAACTACCTAACTATTAATTCTATATAAAACTTTTGATATATGACGATAAATATACCTAATATTAATCGCGAAGTTAAAGCTAAGTATAATCAGCAAGTAACTAGTAATTTAATTTAGATAACTAGCAATTATTTAAAAAAACCAGCTTTTATCTGAAACAATGAACTAAAAAGTTTAAGGCGCTTCTCAAGACGAAACAATGAGCCCAAACTCGATGGGGTTATGTTGATTTATCACAGAGATGCCGTGGCCACCTTCTGGCTTCATCATGAGATCAGGTGGTGGCCACGGCATCTCTGTGATAAATCAACATAACCCCATCGAGTTGGGGCTCATACGTAACGATGCAATATTATGGTACCAATGACCTCATTGGTATCATAATATTGCATCGTCACCCAACTTACATAAGTATGTGAAGTTTCAAATCGATCGAATAATGGGAAGTGGGTCTAATTTAGCTTGCAAGATTTGATAACGAACACAGACAACGGGACAGCTATAACTAAATAAAAGCTCGTAAAAGACACAAAATACATGTACATAGGTAAAAATACATTAAAAGGTACAGACAAGTTACCACCACAACTCTCCATCTAAAACATGTATGATCCAAGGTCTATTCCTGGCCTCTTCTTGAACGGAATTAATAATAAAATGCAACACTAGTGATTAAAATATCGATTTCTGATTGAAAAGCTGGCTTCCTAAATTATTCACCGGTCAGCGGGGAGGCGGTGGTTACAGAAAAAGAAATTAAAGACTACAATTCGAGCAGGCTTACAATTGCACCAATTAATGCTAATTGCGAGGGAACTTTTGTAAGGATTTAAAGAAAATGTTCTGTTTCATCCTGATAGTGAACTGGACGAAGACTTGCCACTTCTTGAAAATGACATTGTAGCAATATGTTTTATAGTTAAATTACTTATTAATTATCGTTTCATTTCTGATTATAAGTATTGTGCTTAGGTACAAGTTTCAAGTAACAAGCAAGTGATTCGGATTTGATCAAATCAAACTCATTTAACGTGTTGTGTGCATAACTTTTTCTAATATAACAGGGTAATATGAATTTACTATCAAAATTGATATTTTTCAGTTGTTAAGACATAACAGTACCTTAAATCAATATTCACTAATTTTCAAAACACGTAAATATTATGTACACAAATGCAGAAAAGTTTTTTTTCAGATATTGAATCACTAAGTCACAAATACCCTAGATCTCGTCTCCTTTGCACCGAAAATGTATAGAATGTAAGATGAAATCTGAATATCGAGCATTTTATTAGTGTCACGGGTTCAGGACTCGCATAAACCGGTAAGTACGAGGCGTGTACGTGTACGTGAGACATAAGGAATTTAGTGTGTGTGTGACATTTTATTAAAAGAATTAACAGCGCGAGAAAAGGTTACATTGAGCTGAAAGATGGTCAATTTACTTATCGATTTCAATAATTTTTACTATTGTCATGAATAGAAAATGACGAAAAAAAAT
The DNA here is from genome assembly GCA_963576875.1 of Acrobasis repandana. Classification (NCBI taxonomy): domain Eukaryota; kingdom Metazoa; phylum Arthropoda; class Insecta; order Lepidoptera; family Pyralidae; genus Acrobasis; species Acrobasis repandana. The sequence continues at coordinate 23,868,771 of OY756218.1, read as the reverse complement.
TGTTCTAGGCAGTAAATTTTCTTTAATCAGGTTGCATATATCTTACAGCAAACTTTTTTAAAGAAAACTTGAATTAAAGCTATTAAAAAAATCTTTTAAAAACATTTCGAACAGGTAATGTCGAAGAAAAACATGGATATTCCTAAATTTTTGCAAAACAAATGCTGCTTGGATAAAAATCAAAATTTCTATCTATTTCAATTATTAAAATCAGTATAATTTCTTTAGCTGACATTGGTTAGGAGCTCAAGCTAGACACTGTACATTGATAGGTTGAAAAAAAAAAAGGTCACACTGGCGAAAAATCCAATCAGACAAGTTTGATTTGTTCAAAACTCAATCAGCCATTTTTATTCAACCCATCACTATTTGATTTCTTTTTCCATTTTCTCTCCCACCATCACGCTAAAAGTGGCCTTTGAGTGTTGCGGCCCTGGGCTGGGCTCTGTTTGCTTAGAGCCGCAAGAACCAAAATGCTTTGTCGGTCCCATTAGGGATACCTAATGACGTGGTAGTGCATAGTGCAATAAATGTTTCAATATCAACTAATTTTGTGTATCATTATTTAGGCTAGGTACAATATCATCTCCACTTAACTCCACCGACAAGAGCAAGCTCTTAAGTTAAAGAAGACACTAATGTCAAAAATATCCACATATAGATCGACATAACAGTGATGCTAGCGCGGTGAACAGCACCTTATCTTTAATTTCTGATTGGTTTTTGGCCAATAACCTCATGTTAAATGCGAACAAGACCCAATGCATTCGATTCTCTCTTCCTAATGTGAATCAAGCCTGCGTTGACATACTAATTAATGGCCAGAAACTCGATCTGGTTGAAAGTACTACCTTTTTAGGAATCACAATTGATTCGAAACTTCAATGGGGCGCTCATATAACTAAACTTTCTAATAGGCTTAGCTCTGCGGCTTACGCTGTTAGGAGAATAAGACAATTGACAGATGTAGCAACTGCTAGACAAGTCTACTTTAGTTACTTTCACAGTCTAATGTCTTACGGGATACTTCTATGGGGGAGTGCAGCCGACATTCAGACTATTTTTCTTTTACAAAAAAGAGCAATTCGTGCTATTTACGGTTTAGGATCGAGAGACTCACTGAGGGAATTATTCAAGGAAATAGGTATACTTACTTTTGCATCACAATTCATATTTGAAAATATAATGTATGTAAGGAAAAATATTTCCATGTTCAATAAAGTAAGTGATTTTACAGATAGAAATTTACGTAATAAGAATGACTTAGTTAGCCCGTATTACAGGCTGAATACAGTCAGTAAGTCTTTTATGGGGAAGTGTATACTTTTTTATAATAAATTGTCAGAATCGGTCCTTGATATGCCAGACAGAAAATTCAAAGCTTATGTAAAGAAAGTACTTTGTGAGAAGGCTTATTATAGGACCGATGACTATCTTAAAGACAAAAAGGTCTGGCTTGAGCTTGGCGCGGGTCCCTCTTAAAGGTTTGTATACTTAGACATGTCATAATTTAGGTACATTGGTACATACTAAATTTACAAATTGACATTATTTTAAATTTCGTAATTCTTATAATTCAATTTAATTATGACATAATAAACAATGTAATCTCTGTCCATCTATATAACTAATTTTAAGTTTTTAGTTTGTTAGTTGACGTCTTTGGAGAAAACGTGCAGTGCAGTTTGTTGCCGCTTCTTCTGCACTTGCGCCTAGGAAGCGGCGTAAACTTAGCTTTAAGTAACGATTTGACGTCAACATTTGTGCAAAACAAAACAAAGTGACTATTATTAAGAGATATTATAAATATCCTATGATAATAAAGATATTTTGAATTGAAAAAATAATTGAATATACTAGTACACTATCACGTCTCTATCCTTAACGGGGCGGACAGAGCCTGAAGCCGCAATACCCAAAGGTCAGGTATAGCGTGATGTATATTGAATACTTATATAAATATCTATAATGCAAAGGGACATAGAAACAGAGGAAGACCAAAGAAACGTTGTATGGAATGTGTAAGGGAGGATATGGGTAGGAAGGGAGTGACGGACAAATTGACTGGAGATAGAGCAAGATGGAAAAAACTTAAATGCTGTGCCGACCCCACATAAAGAGTGGGATAAGAATAATGGAGAAGAAGATAAATATCTATAGTATATGAATATTAGGTAGGCAGTAACAATGCCACTAAATAGATGTATACATCGAAGGAAAGTAGACTTTGTTTGTAAACAGTGCGAAGCGGCGCGCGGCAGACGAAGAAAGGGGAGAACCACACATATAAAAGTACTTACAAAATATACATATACCTATAGGCCGTAATGCATGTCATCAGCAAAAGTGCAAACAAACGTGTTACTTTCATTTATAAACTTCCGTCAAATATGTTCTACGTAAAGGGTAATCAGTTCTTCTTTTTAGATTGATTTTTATTTAGTTTGCTTTAGGTAATTCTTTGATTGCACATAAGAAAGTAGGTATTTACACTTCTGACGTTTGATCTGTTGATTTTCTTTACACTTTATTCTTATGAATTCGATTGTTATTCGATTCTGAGTTGATGTTTTTTTAAGCATTTTCAGAAACAAAAGAACAATGCATGTCAACTGAAATGTGTTTTACAGGTGCTCTGCTGAAAACGCACCGTATGTGTTTTCCTCTTTGGAAAAACACACACGTTGCATTTTTCAGCAGTAGAAGTGTTAAGGATAAATAAATAAATAAGGATTTTTATCCAAGATTAGACCAATCAAAAGTTTATTTCGAAGCTTTTCATCCAAAAGCTTAACCATTTGCAAGTTTACGACTTTACCTATATAAATTCGTGGGCTTATTTCAACAAAATATCAACTTTAGTGCACCTCTACCTTAAGTCATATTTACGTCAAAATACCGTAAGATAACTATCATATGTTGTAAAGTCCACCTTAATTTAGTTGTACGAGCTGATACGTGCGAGTTGGTTCGCGTGATATGTGGGACGAGCGGCCGTCCCGCCGCGCTCTGGCTGACTACCGCAGCTGTCGTGTCCGGTACAAACGCAACGCAGCTTTTATTTTCAAAGCTTTTTTACTCATTATACATTCTTGTCTGTAGCTATGTACCTATATCTATATACTCGTATAAATGTTTTATTTTTTTAGACACATTTGTTACCTGCCTGTTTTTTAAAATTAATGAATTAAAATTGACACACATAGAAAGAAGAATTAAATAGTTTCATTGGAAATGGCTTTTGGCTTATATCGCTATACTCCAAAGAATAGCAGGTCTGTTAGTTAGATTATAAAAGTATTATACAAAATGATGCGTGCGGGATTTGTTATGAATTATTTTATTCAGCTCATGGTGTCCCATCGTTAGGCAAAGACCGCCCCTCTAAACTTCCATTTGTCTCTATCCTAAGCAGTAGTTTTCCATATTTGGTCATATCCTGAGAGATCGTCAGACCATCACGTTCTAGGGCAACCTCTCTTTCTTTGCCAGCCTGCAGGGATCCATTCCATGGTTATTTCGGTCCACCTATCCGGGTGTATCCTGCAAACATGGCCAGCCCAGTCCCACTTGAGTTTGGCTACTTTCTTTCTCACATCAAATATTTATGCTTATCCCATTATGCTTGGCTTCATAGACATGTCCCTGCTTTGCTTCTAGGACGGGCAGTGTGTCCCCTGACGATTACGGCAGCTTACACACATCTGTGGAACGTTAAACTTTACGCGCGTTTAAAATTATACGTGACATGTATGCCAAGATAATAAGGCCACTAGTGAATGAATTGTTAATCAAAAGATACTTATACTTTCGACTGGTCTTTTTTGACTAAAAGTACTATTATTTGCCACGTTTCTTACGTTGTGATATTTGGTGATTGATCAATCTTTAGACTATTTATAAAACACAAAAAGTAAATTTAACTCAATAATTAGTACTTACTGACATACGAGTATAGAAAAAGAGTTTTTACTATTAAAAACTTCAACTCAAAAAGTATTTAGAACAAAAAACGTATAACTGAAAAGCATTTTTTTATTGTAATGTACGTTTGACGTCATACTTTAGGAAGTACATATCCAACTATGCTGTTATAGCAAAACCCTTGACATACCTCCTGAAGAAAGAAGCCACATTCGTGTTCGAGGATGCTCAAAGAACAGCCTTCAATGAGTTGAAACAGAGACTGGTAAGTAGTCCAGTATTGTCTTTATTTAACCCGAGATTTGCTACAAGCCTGCCAGTGTTAATATTCAAACTAGTTTGAACGCTAAAGAATAAATATAATATTCGACAAACCCTTTGATGTGATACCGTAAATCATGAAACGGACAAATGCGTATATTTGCGCTGTGGAACTGATATTTGCCACACTTATGCAAATACAAATAATAGTTGGACATTTGACCTTTAACATGTTTCCATATAATTCAAATGTCCAACTATTCCCAATGTCCAGCTCTCCCAGACCAGCACGGAGCATGGGCTCCGTGCTGATAGAAAGTAGAAAGTACCAGCTGCCTGCTGCTGCTAATCGGGAAAGCCGATCTAGGGAATGGGCGAGAATCTAAATCATGTTAATAGGCGATGCGGCTAAACCCATCACTATTTTTAGGGTTCCGTACCCAAAGGGTGCAAACGGGACCCTGACCGGGACTACTGAGACTCCGCTGTCTGTCCGTCTGTCACAAGGCTCTATCTCTTGAACCGTAATAGCTAGATACTTGAAATTTTCACCGATTATGTATTACTGTGCCCGCTATAACAACAAATACTGAAAAATAAAAAAAAGTTAAAAATTAAAGGGGGTCGTCATACAAAAAACGTGTTTTTTCAGCGTTTTTAACGTGGCCCATGAATTTGTGGAGGAGACCGACCAATCACAACGAATGCATTGTTTAGTCAGGGGAAAATTCTAGCCCGTTCTAGAAAGTTCCGGCCCATTCGCGAAAGTTCCGACCTTTTCTTAAAGGTTCGGTATTATTCTGGAAAGTTTGGGCGAAATCGGAAGCATAGGCTGTGATTGGTCGGGTCACTCACGCGTATAGTAACTACCTGCGAGTGGCAGAATTGTATATAGGTGGTTTTAGTGGTTTAGTCGAACTTTACGAGTCCGACTCGCAATTGCCCGTTTATTAATTATTTTTTTTACCTTCACGCCCATAATCATTTTAAGAAGGCCTTTGTGTCTAGCGGCTCCGTTTACCTCGTAAGGGATGCAGACGTGAAGCCTAGGCTATCAGTGTTTTACAGATTTCCATTAAATCTTTTACCAACATTCTCTCAATCAGATTGTTTTAGGTACCAGATCACATTTTTCCTCTTTGTTGTTACTTAACACGTTCAGTGCGTTACCCTGCTGCTCTTACATTCTCAAAGTGCTGTAAAAAAGGGTTTAGCTGTTGGTAAACTTTGCTCATATGCGTTATCGGGTTCAAACGACCTGTTATGCATTTTACCTTATACTTATCTGAAATAATTTGACTTAACATTGAATATGTGCTTGAGACGTGTTTATACAAGTAGTTATGAATATGAGATATTACATACTAAAATTACATTCGTCCTGAAATTCAGCTGATCGTATCACCAGTTGCTGGACTAGTGAAGTACTCACGTAACTTTGAGGTAGGTATAAAAATATTCCGCGAGTGTTTTGGTAATATCTCGCCCCTTCTGAGTTTTTCTCAGGCCGATAACTTTCACTAGTCCTAGCACAGAATAAATAATACGAACGTACAGAAGTCTCACTCAGCAAAGAAATTCAAAGAAATATCTACTCAATGTGGCTAGCGATATGGTTTTATTTAGCTCACGTCAGAACTCAGCACCTTTTCGTATAGATATCTAGACATCCACTGCAAGCCAATTTCATTCTTATTACTCTGGACAAACGATTCGTATAACTGAATTTACCACACGGAGGGGCTGCCTGCGCGCATAGTAATAATGTAGGTACATTTTCGATACCTAAACGGGGAGTGATACAGGCCTGGTCCTAGTGAATTTTACACATTTCCAACATTCTCCTTGAACGCCTCATTTTTTATTCACTTTCGTCACTTAACCTGGGTAAGTCAAAGAAATTAGTAACGCGCCGCGATGACGTCAGCAATCACTGACACATCACCGACGGTATGATATGCAATTTAAGTGCAGTTATCAGGTCATCGGGCAGGTCTCTACCACCTGATAAACGCAACAAAGGGACACAATTTCCTTTCAGGCCGTATCAGGTCTTAACGACTCGATACGTTTTTATTGCTTTTTTGGCTACTATTTGATGACAATGAATATATTTGTCACTTTCCCACTGCAAAAAAATCATATATTTATGTAACCCGCCCTGTGAGATAGCAATAGATTCATGCGCCCGGACAATAGAACAGTTACACAACAGGTATTTATACCCAAAACCGCATTGAACGTGTTAAGGGACGCAAATAGCAACGTGGGAACATTGACACTTGTCGTTTACATCAAAGAGCGGCGATTTACATTTTCAATTTTATTTTCCATCTTTTTACCAAACCACCAGGAGATTTTTATTCGTAATTGATAGCTGAATGATGGTGGCCAAGTGGATCAGATACTGGTTGTGCCTCTTAGTTTGTGCTCGTGTATGGTCAATTTTGAATACAACCACTTGCTTCAGGTGAAGGAAAACATTTGAGGAACCTGCACACTAGGTCACTGTGTGTAGTGCCGGTTGTGAAATTTTTGGGTATTCATGTGGACAATCTTTTAAATTGGAAACGCGAATTACATGCTGTGGAAAGTATAAGTAGCGCCTGCTTTGCTATCAGAACTTTACGTGACGAACTTACAATTGATCAGCTTAAGTCTCTCTATTACTCCATGGTGGAATCAAAACTGCGCTATAGTATAAAATTTTGGGGAAATAGTTATGAATACAATATGCATAAGGCTTTTGTCGCTTTGCGAACACTTTAAAACGCTGCAAATTTTAACAGTGCCTTCCTTATATATATTTATTATATTGACAGACTTTATTAACAATAGAGCATTATATGAGACAGAGGAGGAAATGGTAGCACGTGAAGTCACTAGACGAAAAGATTTGAAACGTAGAATGGCTCCAGCACTGGAAATCGTGAAGCATTGCCCTCGTAATCAGACTGTAGTACTATTTAATAAATTATGATTTGAAAACGGAGCGAAAGCTTTCGTAATTTAAAAGTCACTTACGTATTTTACTGCTTGAGAAGTGCTGCTATAGTGTTGAGGAGTTCTAATTGCTTCTATTTCTATATATGTGTGTGTAATTAATTAATTAGGTGAAAAACGGATTTGCCACTTTAAATTGGATTGTTAAATTAAATAATTAAATATTAAGGTGTACATATTATATTCAAATGCAATGTATTATTGTTACTGAATAAACAAATCGAAATTGAAATTGTAATAAATTAATGACTGTTGGCACTAGATGTCTTTAGGCAGCTCGATAAATCTGACACCAGTGTTAGCTATTACCACGATCGATAAAAGAGAGAATTGATAGTTTAACGTAGCCCTTTCTCTTTAGTTATGATTGGTCTATTGTAAATGTTTTATAGAGGACAAAACTATGATATTATATAATTTTGTAAGTTTTTTTAGAATTGAAAAATAAATGCGTATGATACATTTACTTACTCTGACCTTACATTTTTAAAATAGGTTTTTTATTTTCATAAAGGAATTTATATTTTACTAACATGAGATCACGCACACTATAATAGGTATAAACAATTTACGTTTCGTCACTGTGTTTGCCTATTACATAAACATACATCAACTGTAATTTAACCTACTGACTGTTTGTGCCAAAATAAAAAAAAATAAAAAAAAAACAGTTACGCGTACAAGGTCCAAAAGATAGCTAAGTAGGTAAGTATTACACGCAATACACCAAAAACCCTCACAATTTCAATGAAATTGTGAATCAAAGCAACGAGGGTAGATGGCTGTTCGATCAAAATCGTTTTTCCTTTTATATAAGAAATGAGTGCTATATATACCAACTTAGCTTTTCTTTTTTTTTTCCCAGCCTGTCGGTCCCATTGCGGGGCAAAATCTCCGCCTTGTTCTTCCACTCGTCGCAATTGTTCTTTATTTCTGATTTCCATTTGTAATCACATCGCTAAGCACGATGCAAATCCATTTGCTGAAAAAGTGGGCAAAAGCTTGTTAATGAAAAACTTATTCAAGTAATAGTTTGAAAAATTTAGTTTTAAGTTTGTTCAGCATCGGACTGAAGTTCTCTAAGATGGATCAGCAAGACATGATGGAGCTTTAGCTTTTAAGTTTGTAAGCTGAAAATGTAACGGAAGACACTAACGGTAGTTCATCTAGCTTAGGTACTAGTGAAAACTTGCACCTATATTTATTTTTAACCTAACTATATTTATTATACCTTTTACCGCAGTGTGAACTACCAACATCTGACTTATAAATATAATTTTTAATCAAAATGTGGCAAACCATCACTAATATGATTACCTTTTTTTACATTTACTCCCATTTTCATGCTATACGTGGGTTTAAGGCCATAGGCCTAAGGCCCTTTAAACCCCCTTGAGTTTAAAGGCTAGGGCCTTAAACCCAAAGGTTACGTTAGAGATAAAGCCGTGATACAATACAATACAATACCCTTTATTGCACAAAAGTAAAAATAGGACATAATTATCTTAAAAGCTTAAAAATGCGCAAAATAATAAAAATATAATATAATAGTGTAAAAAGATCGTCGTTTCTGCTTGACCCTCAGCCGACAAATACATCGAAATACATTCTCTATTGAATTTAATCCCTAGAAAATGGGATTTTTGTTTGTTTTATTCCACGGGATGTCCTGAAATATTTAGGGTAAGGGCGATAGCGGTTCCTCGTTGGGAGCTGCCAAGTTCGGGCTGCCTGCTTAAAGTTGCATGTAAATGCTTGCCACATGTCTGTAAGCCGCAAAGGGATGCAAGCATAGGTATGAATGATTTTAAATTGATATGTATTTTACTTACGAAATAACTTTTTGAAGTCTGTTAATCATTGTTGAGGCGATTCGCTTTTCGATTTCGAGAATACCTTGTTTTTAAACCATGAGTAGGGCTCATGGTATATAGAAACAAGGTTTTCTCTTCCCGCGGTGGCCCAAGACTACGTCACGGATGTCACGATAAGTGTTACCACTGATTGTTCTTTTCAGTAAATTTAAGGACTTTCTTAATTAGTTAATGAATATAAAATACTAACTATCTTAACTATTTCGTTTATCGTGTGACGCATCTGTTTAATCTACACTTATATTATAAAGAGGAAAGATTTGTACCTATTTTTGTATGTTTGTATGTTTGTAATGAATAGGCTCAAAAAGTACTGGGCCGATTTAAAAAATTCTTTCACCGTTGGAAAGCTACACTATTCCCGAGTGACATAGGCTATGTGTGTACCACGGGCGAAGCCGGGGTGGACTGCTAGTTTTTAATAAATTTATACAGGCTTCTAACAAATTATACTAAAACTATTTTAAGGGTGGATTCAGTCCTTGATACTGAACAACTTTTCCCAAGGAACATACTTATAAAGAAATATGAAAGATAATTTTTGGCCTCAGCAGATTCAAGTATTTACCTAAAGCAAAAAAATATTTTTCATATTTCAATATTTATTTCTTGGGGAAAGTTCTTCAGTAAAACGGACTGAATCCACCCTTAAAATAGTTCCATTACTTATATTTTGTTAGACGTTATACATATACTTATTAGTATTTTTATTATTGACCACTCCGCAATACCTATTTTCCCATAATTTTTTCTATTTAAGGTGAATACCAAGCAGAAGTGGCGCCCTCATTTGAAATACATTGTTAACTCGTAAATATGGTGAAAAATTCCATATTTCTCAATGTTAGGCACTAGATAGCCCTTTAAATTATTTTATGAACTGTCGTTAGAACTATTATTGGTGATCCGTCTAGCTTTAAAAGTAGCCACTTTTGGCGAAGGCAAATTTTTTTCGGTATTTTCTAAATTTTTTTTCGGTTTTTTGGCTGTTATTTAATTTCATTATACTATAATGATCTAGTATCGAACATGGTTAAACGTAACGTTAACGTAAAATTGATTACAGGTATGTCCCTTCCACGTTGTATAATTTAATTATTCAGTTGTAAGTTGACGAATTTGGAGAAAATGCTGCAGTGCTGTTTGTTGCCGTTTCTTCTGCACTTGCGCTTAGAAACTGGCACTAAACTTAGCTTAGTGTATGATCTGACGACATGCTCGAGCAGGTTCTACTTATACAGGATGACTTTATAAACAGTGTCCAAATGTTTGGATAAACATTTTTCGCCCTCCAATACAAAATCCTTCTGTCTGAGCGCTGATTTGTTGTGGAGGACGAGAATTTTTTATCGATTTTTAATAACTTTTTTTATAGAAAGTAGTTCAGTATCATGGACTGAACTTGCTCTAAAAATTTGGACACTGTTTTAAAAGTCAGCCTGTATAAATGAGTAAAACATCCAATTAATTGCGCTCGGCTAAGTTGAATCAAGTTTGTTCTACGAAAAAAGAAACAAATAGGTACTTATTGTTTTTGCGATGTAAAAAATACGAAATTCCGGAAAGGAATTAGTTTGAAAAGTGGATCCTTTTACAATTTAGCGAAAACATTATCAAAGCTAATCGTTTTTGTAAGCTCTTTTGACGACGGAGAATAAGGCTTAATTCACACCCAAATGGCAGGCAGCGCACCATATTCACCTATATTTCTAAACGAAATACATAGTATAGATTCAGAAAAACAAAAGTCTCGCGGCTGCCAGCGGCGCCGCGCGTCCACAAGCGGCAAAGTCTTTCTCAAGCTATCCTATGCATTTCGAGGCTTACACCAGCTAGAAATGTTCGCACACATTTAAACCGTTTGTTTCAGTCATATTTTCATTTCATTACAGTAAGGGAGAGCGAGACGTCCGTATAGCATCAGGCCTCGGCCGGTACTATAGACACAATCAAATTAATAGCACTGCACTGTACTTCGGTAGCATATATCCTGAAGAATATTATATATTATTTTTTATTTTCTCAACGCAGTGGAAATTAAAGTTTTATGCAAAATAAAACTCTCGTTTATTATGTAAGCCCCCATAAGGTGAATATGGTTTGACGTGAATAAAGTGCGGCGCCGGCCGCTGCCGTTCCAGTGTGAGTCGACGCTAACGATATATCTCTTCACTGCTCCTCGTAATATATGAAAGAGCTTCAATGTTGTTTAGTTAACAAAATGTTTTATATTTTTATTTCATGATAAAAATATACTTGGTTTATACACACTTATAATTAGAGTGGGCTACGAATGTAATTATTTAATTATAATTTTATTTTATTTATTCAAGTACACTTGGAAATTTACAAACATACACTTAAAAAAATAAGGAAAACATAGTACTTAGGTGCTACTTATTTCTAACTAGCGGCCCGCCCCGGCTTCGCACGGGTATGTATTATACATATAAACCTTTCTCATGAATCACTTTATCTATAAAAAAACCGCATCAAAATCCGTTGCGTAGTTTTAAAGATCTAAGCATACATAGGGACAGACAGTGGGAAGCGACTTTGTTTTATACTATGTAGTGAAGAAATTTCAATTAAATTGTTTTTTTTTAAATCTTGCTATAAAAGTCGTTATTTCGTTCACCGAAATAGAGATATCAATGACCACGTTCAAACTGTATTGCCTAGTAGGTTGTAAAAATAAAAACAACAGTAAAATTAATAAAAAAATAGATACTTAGCAGAAACTTGTAGGTGTACCATGATTTACCTATATCAATAGTACCTAGTCGTTACATTGTTGTTATAAAACAGCTGCACATAGATAGCTTAGTGTTTCATTGCTATATTTTACAGTAATAGCACAGAATAAGATACTAGTACTCCGTACAGAAGTCTCACTCAGCAAAGTAGAAAAGCCTACACTTAGCTTTCACTAATGTAGAAAAGCTTTTTCCAGATAGTACAAATCACAAATAATAAAAGTAAGTCACAAATAACCCAGATCTAGGTATATTTTCGATACCTAAACGGGGAGTGACACAGGCCTGGTAATAGGCAGGTAGTCTTAGTTTTTCGAGTTCTTCCGTGCCTAGGAACGCGCGTTAAGCTGTCCACAATGTATGGCAGCCAAAATCTGAACCTAATATTAGTCACATCACATACACACGAGACGAGAAGCAATCAAACAGTGATGTTTCAATGCGTCTGCGACGTAAGTAGGTAAAAATAATAATAAGAATGATGGCAGTTCTCGAAATTAATATCAAACATGTATTGCAGCTGCACTGTCAAAGAGCCGGCGTAAGATGAAAGAGGGACTTTTCCTGGCGTTGCACTTTTATGGAAAATTCATTACTTTCCTTTGACGACTAAGCTTTATACATTTCGCATCGAGCTTTCACAATACTTATTAGATATTGCTTGTATAACTGATTACATTTGCTAATAATAACAAAAAAAGAAAGGTCGAAATACGTAAAAAGCAATTTTAGATTTCCCATACACACTCAACGCTGGATGCAGGCCGCTTGCAATCGGTTTTCCTGTGACTTATGACGATGATGAGTAGTGACATATCGCGGTCTACTGATCTAATTTAGTGTGGGACCATGGGGAGATCCACGGGAGATCCCACACCGTAGCGCCTTTTTTTAGGGTTCCGTACCCAAAGGGTGCAAACGGGACCCTATTACTGAGACTCCGCTGTCTGTCCGTCTGTCCGTCTGTCAGTCTGTTACAGGGCTCTATCTCTTGAAGCGTAATAGCCTAGACACTTGAAATTTTTGCCGATTATGTATTACTGTGGCCGCTATAACAACAAATACCTACTAAAAATAAAAAAAAGTTAAAAATTAAAGGGGGTCGTCATACAAAAAAAACGTGTTTTTTTAGCGTTTTAAAACATTGTACGGTGGTACGGAACCCTTCATGTACGAGTCCGACTCGCACTTGCCCGTTTATTTATTTGTATTTCCTCTTATTATCTTACTTCAATATGATATTATGAGACTACTTTATAAGTTGGGCCCTGGAAATTCTGTACGCAATGTACTCAATGTATACAAATACACTATAACTTTTACTTCTGATAGGTTGACTGGAAGAGATCCCTGTACAGGATAAGTCCACCGTTATATATTTATTTTTCTTATGTTTTGTTTCTCTCTTGTGTACAATGAAGCTTTATTATAAACAAACAAAGTCTCGGGCCGGATGTGAAGATTCTAGTGCCTCTCCAACTAATGAAGGTTGGCAATCAGCTTGGCGTAGTCCTTCTTGTTTCCCGGTCCACTCCCACACTTCACACTCGGTGGTGTAAAGATGGAAAAAGGGAAATATAAAAGTGATAGGTTGCTAACCACATCATAGGTATTTATGTCAATGTAGTTATATCGATACGTGACATCGAATTTAATGTCCAATTCAATTTGAAACACAATTTAAAGCTCGTTCAAAGTTTGAGCACGATAAAATCAGCAGCGGCGAAGGGCGCGTCCTTCGATACTCGATCGATATCAGGTATTAACGCTTTCAAACGGAAATCATACAGAAATTGATGACGAATTTCATTCAATATGTATGTGAAAAATACTACGTCGGAGGTATTCCTACTTACTCAGTTTCAATTTCAAGTTTACAGTAATTTTTAATGAAGAATGCGTGACGTCCTTGTAGAAATAAGGAACTCGGTAGCCCAGTCTAGTGGGAGTACGCTTTCTAGCGCTTTCGCAAGTTAAGTAACCCCGGGTGTGGTCCGCACTTGGATGGTTGACAAGTGGCATAAACATTTCTTGAGCTCGTTCTTCGGAAAGCATGTTGACATTCGTTGGTCCCGGCTGTCATTATTGTATATGCAGCTTGAAAAATAAATAAATAAATAGAGAAAGACAAATCAAACTGATTGAGCTAGCCCCAAAGTAAGTTGAAATTTGTATTATGGGATAGTAACTTAAAGATTCAAGAAATATATTTTATAATCGATACATACCTATATGTCAATATAGCAAACACCCAAGACCCAGGTCAATTTGAAAATGGTCATTTTCCTACTTTACTAACTTATTTTAGGCTAGTTATTGTTTACTAGCTGTGCCCGCGACGTCGTTCGCGTGGTTGTCGGAACGTAATGTTATATAGCCTAAAGCCTTCCTCTATAAATGGACTACCCAACAAAAAAAGAATTTTTCAAATCGGACCATTAGTTCCTGAGATTAGCGCGTTTAAACAAACAAACAAACAAACTCTTCCGCTTTATAATATTAGTATAGATCAGGGCCATTTTATTGTCTGTCATCTTAAAGCCATGTCAGTTGCATTCTTGAATATATTGTTTTGGATCCCAGAGTCCTTTTTAACTGGCACTTTCATCGTATGGTTTGGGCATCCTTTATTACTCGTATATGCATCACATGCGAAGTGCATGTACACCTAAATGAGTCGGGTAGTGAATTTCATAACAATTTAGGGCGTTGTTTGCCGCATGGGTCGGGCTTTCCCGGTAATAATTAATGGAATGGACATAAAGTGTAGACTGGACTATATTTAGACCGGCGAAGCGGTTGCGACCTTGAAACTTGTAGATGAAATATACACGTAGACTTACACTGTGATGTATTGAAACTTACTTGGCTACGACAAACCAACTGATTGATCGATGTGGGGATCAAATAATTAAATCTTTTTTCAGTAATTAGGTCTTTGCAGGCACTTTTACACGTCAATAATTTTAGTGTTTAGGTACATTACGTACAGTTTTTTTTAAAGCTACCGATACTTGCTTTTCGCAACAAGCAATGCTAAGTAGAAACGCCGAAAGAAACTCATTTACGCAGTTAAATTAAATTTAAAAGTAAAATTTGTAAAATTACCTTTGTTATTTTATTATGTGTAACTATCGTTGATGTACAATAAAGTTTTTTAAATAAATAAATAAACACAGTATTGGTCGCCTACGCGCCAGAAGGGCTTTGTCAGTTTACAAAGATATTACCTGTACCTAATACAATGGTATCACAATACAACATGTAAAGCTTGTGAACGAGTGCCAAATCTAATTTACCGAAATAAGTTATACTGAGAAGTCTTAAAAAATGGAGTCGAGCTGATCAATCCCTACTGGCGGCACCCGTTCACGAGTTGACACCTGGAACAGTTATCGCTGAAGTCAACAATATTAGAGGGAATCCGACCCGACCCACGACGACAGCACAGTTAGGACATTTTAGTGAGCATGGCAAGCTGGAGATTCTGGGGCAAGACTAAAATATAGAATAATTTAGCTCTTATTCTCTTCTCGTTTACACAAACAGACATAGCCGATAAAAGCTAATTCTAATTTTAATATCAGTTTAATTGTAAGTTGACGTATTTGTAGAAAATGCTGCAGTGCAGTTTGTTGCCGCTTCTTCTGCACTAGCGCTTAGGAAGCGGCACCAAACTTAGCTGTAAGTTAATGATCTGACGTCAAAATCTTTATGAAATGGAAAGAAAAAATTAACAATTATCAAGTGATACCTACAAAAAAATATCAAAATCAAAATACCTTTATTATCATAGGATATTTTTAATATCACTTAATAATAGTCACAAACATCCAAAGATAAATAAATGATATTGACTTTGACTTTGAAGCTACTCGTAGATAGATAGATAGATAATACGTTTATTCACGAAAACTGCATCACATACACAGATATATAAGGTACAAGAAAATAACTAACTCGTAATAGAAGATATCATAAAAATGCACTTATAATTTCAATATTAAGGTATTATATTAAGTGAAACCCTACTAAGTACTTTTAAAAAATGTCTTGATTACATGAAGAAAGATGAAGGTAGCCAACATCTTTGTAGGTAGGTATGTCTCATATTTAGCAAATTAGTAAAATTTCCAAAATTATCAAGTACCTGTGTCGGTAGGATGCACAGCGAAAAATGAATAAATAAATAAATAAATATATAAGGACAAATCACACTGATTGAGCTAGCCCTAAAGTAAGTTTTTTTAAACTTGTGTTATGGGATACTAACTCAACGATACTATATTTTATAATAAATACATATATAAATAAACACCCAAGACCCAGGACAATTTGAAAAAGGCCATTTTCCAACTTAACCTGGCTGGGGATCGAACCCAGAACCTCCGGATTGGCGGACACTTCACCACGGATGTCGTCAAAAATGGGCTTGAATTGCAACGGAGTAGTTGCCTAAAGATGTAACATGAGGTAATAATATATAGTATCGTTGAGTTAGTATTCCATAATACAAGTTTAATCTTACTTTGGGGCTAGCTCAATTTGTATGACTTGTTAATATCTATTTATTTATTTAAAGATGGTTATTGTCGCCCGGGCAGGCCAAAGAAGCGCTGGCGAGACGATTTCGAGTCGCGCAATCCAAATAGAATGGTCGAGGCTTACACGGGAAAGAGACAAGTGGAAGATTATGGGAGACACCTTTGCCCAACAATTTATAATATTCTCTCGTTTAGCTGTCTTACTATCCTCCAGTGCAAACGCATCGGCACGAATATTCTTAGTTACGCGTTTTATGCAAGTTTTACGACTTCGCGCTAATTTTCAACAGTTTTGTAAACATTTATGTGCGTCTATTATTTTTAGATGACAACAGATGGTACCTAGATTAGAATTTTGTGGCTTTGTACAAAGATTTCAGCAATTCGTAGTACCAGTAGTAACTTAGTAGTTCTTTAGTACTGCATCTTGAATGCTAATACCTATAAAAATATTTGAACAGTTTATTACTTCATTTTTACAAACTTTTATTTTACTTGTAACGTTAGGATGTACGAGTATATAGGGTAGGTGTGAACTTAGACCATATAACAAAAAAAAATTATATACAAATAAGTACGTGTGCGTAAACCGTCGTTATTAGGGTTCCGTAGTCCACAAGGAACCCTTATAGTTTCGTCATGTCCGTCCGTCCGTCCGTCCGTCTGTCTGTCCGTCCGGGCTCGTACTCCGCCGCTACTGCACCGATTGTCACGAAAATTGGCGGAGAGATAGATATTGAAGTTTCAAAAGTTGCTTTTTAAAATTATGAAAAAATGTTTATTTTTCAGCCCCCCCCTCCCATGCAACGAACAGTGAATTTAAAAAAATTTATTGGACTAACCCCAACGTGTAGGGTGTCGTTGAAAAGGTATTTTAAAAGCAATAAAAAATGCTTTAAAACTATGTAGATCAAACCCCCCAGTCTTGAGATAATCTATTTAAAGATGGTTATTGTCGCCCGGGCAGGCCAAAGAAGCGCTGGCGAGACGATTTCGATACAAAGTTAAAATTAGAGGTGTCCCCCCACCGTAACTTTTGAAATATTACTAAAATAATTCTGAAAAAAATGTGGTATATACCTCAAAGTATGTACTTTCAATGAAAACTATAGCGGTCTTGGTATCATAGATAGTTATTTTTTAATACGTCTTAAATCGTAAAATGTTACTTGTTGCTACGGAACCCTTTATGGGCGAGTCCGACTCGCACTTGGCCGGTTTTTTTTTTACAAGCTTTTATTTAGTTTAACCTGTTCCGTTGTCTATGTGTCCGTAATCAAATGTTGCAAGCACTTCCCATTATTCGATTGAGCTAAAACTTGACATACTAATGTAAGTTGGGTGACAATGCAATATCATGGTACCAATGACCTTATCTCATGATGAAGCCGGAAGGTGGCCACGGAATGTCTGTTATAAAACAATTCCACAGAGTTTGAGCTCAATTGTTTTATCTTGAAGAGCACATTTTAGTTGATTATTTTAGATATTTTTTTTTAATATTTTTTAAATAATTACTTGTTGACTGACAAACTGTCGTGTATCTCTTATGGTCCTATTGAGCTGATTGGACGATGGAGCCACACGAGATCAATATCTAGGTTTGTTTATTTTGATGTATTGTGCTCTTTCCATTGTATATAACGTGTAAGGGACATATATTATACGCGTAACAAATCGAACCACGGGCTATACTTGATCTTTATAGTATAGTGAAATTAAAATAAGTCAAAAATCAAAAAAAAAATCGGTATTTCCATAGTAAAGTCTGCAGCGGCCGGGCTTTGTATGGAAACGTTGTTTTTTTTTTTATTATATTATACTATAGTGCTCTTGTATAATCCGTGGTTCGATGTATCGATGTCCCTTACACGGTATATAACGAGGTTTAACTAGTGCGCACACAATTGAAGCTTATAAGTATAAAAATGTAATTGATGGAAACTTAATCCTTGAGCTATAATGTTTGACTATGAAGATCTATTTAAACTTGCATTAAGTTATAAATAATTAAAGTATACCAAACATGGACTCTATTTTAGAGGCAAGGGTAGTAAAAGCTTTGCTGTGTCACGGGCTGTGTCATCCTCTGTGGCCGGAAGTGGGCGCGGGCAGCCGGGGCTTCCGGTGACTTGGACAATATTGTTATGAGCCGCCGCCGCTTTGCTGACAGATATGTTTAGCCCGAAAAAGGTGCTAAAAGGGTTTCAAAGAAAATATTTATTATGTTTTGAATAAAAGTGCTTTGTTAGGAGACTAGCGCCATCTGCGTGTGATCTCTACAAACACGGGCAAGATTATCGATTCATCGATATCCCGTGCGCGGATTGTCTTTGCCCGACCAGAAAAATAATCATTGTCTTTACGTCAAAATAGTGAAAAATGTCTTGACCTTGGGAGTGGCCCCTTTCGCGTGCTATGGCAGCATTAATTTTGTAATTTTGATATATAAAATCGAAAGTTTCGTGGAGAATTGTCGGTAATTGTTTGGTGGTCAATTCATTTGGAACGGCGGGGAGCCGAAATTGTTTGTATTACGTAAAGAACATTGATTTGTGTCAAATGTAATACGCGTGCCATGCGGCTGTGAAAATTGTTAGTTTGTGATACTGTATGTGAATAATCTTGAAGTGTCGAAAGAAGAACAAGAAACTTATTTGCGGTCTTGAAGTGGTGTTATAAGTGCGACGTATTTGTTTGGGGCGTACATGAGCTCATGGGGAGGTTAGTTTAGGGACCCAATTCTTCTCACCACTGACCTCGGGACCCAGAGTGGGACCTAAGGCCGTCGCCAGCACTGAGGAGGACCTCAGGATCGACGCGAAGGCCAGGCGAGGCTGCCTGAAGACTGCGTGGAAGCGGTGAGTTTTATAATTAGTGTAACTACATTTAATTAGAATTAAGTTCAACTCATAATTAGGTTAAATTAGATTAGGATACGTCCCTGTACCTCATACAGGGTGGTAGCAGACTGCGTAGGTTGTTTGTGTGTTTGTTTGTTGCCGGTGAGATTGCCGGACTCGTACCAAGAGCGTAGTCACAAAATCTCTTGGTATCAGAACGTAATCTTAGCTATCTGCGCCCACACATATTACTTTTTATACAAGTGCTTGTCGGCCTACGTGCAGTTAGGGCTCCGTATATTGGCATGATCACGCCAAATTACAGCTTTCTATTACTAATAGTCGTTAACTCAGAGTAAAACCGCGGACAGATAAACATGGCGAAACTATATGGAATGCTAATAAGCCAGAAAGTGCATCACCGAGACCTGAGGATAGCCAGAGGAAGATGCCTACGATTATGTATGCATTATTATTATTACGTATGCAGTGAATACTTTTTACACGACTGCCTCAAAAAAGGAATGTTTACCATACCTATGTGTGTAAGTACTTTATTCCGCCATAACTTCGAAAATATTGCACCTCACCTGTAAAATAATTAAATATCTTTTGTATCCATACTACCTTAAGGTTGCCTGGAAGAGATTGCTGTGCGATAAGGCCGCCTTTTGTATGCTAAAATTTATATATATAATTTGTGTCTCAATTTGTTTAATTGTGGGCAATAAATATATAAATAAATAAATACCTAAAATAATCTGTCGAACCATACAACTATATTAGCTACGAGTAAGTACCTATCTATTTTAACATATTGTTTCCCATTTAATTATTTAAATCCATACAAGGATCCAACACAACTATGTATCACGTAAGTATTGAAATTGAGCTATTTATAAGCTTTCTAATATACCAATATAATAAATCAACAAATGACGCAAACGGATTATGCATTTTCCATTTTTGTTATATATTATTATGTTTGTGTTATAACATCGTTAGGGAAATTATTGATGATTAATTCTAGGATAATCAATATATTTAATCAAAAAGTATAGAAAGCTACATACCTATAGGTATATAACATAGGTACATATACCTATAGGTACATATCATCATCATCATCAGGTCTTTTTTAGTCTCCACTGCAGGGGTACGACTCTCAATATACCACCAAAGCCATATATTAGCCAGAGCAGTCAGAGGATTTGGCCTACACTCTGCACGCTGGCCAGACCGGCTATGATTTAATTTAATAACTTAATCTCACCATTTTATATAGGGTAGTTGTCACTTAAATTTTTCAAATTATATATTTATTGAAATTATTTATTGTTTGTTATGGAACCCTAAAAGTGAACGTTGCTTTAATAATTTAGATAAATGAGGATCTCGGAAACGGTTCCAACTTTTGAAACTCAATATTTAGGGTAAAAAAATCGAGCTAGATTTTAATTTTTGAAGAACCTCGTTTCCCCCTTCTTGTTTTTCATCAAGCGAAGCTCGGTAGCCCAGGTACCTCATTTAAAATGAAGAAAAAATGCTTAGGGACAAGTAGGTGGTTATTTTTTTTGTCCCTTCAACTGGCTTTTACGAAAAAAGCAGCAGGAAAATAAAGACAACTTAGCTACTGGTCGCTGAGTTTTGTTGTAGAGGCGCAAATAGGGATCCAAGATTTTTACAAGCTTTTATTTTACCTGTCCCGTTGTTGGTGTGTTCAAATCAAATCTTGCAAGCTAAATTAGACCCGTTTACCATTATTCGATCGAGTTAAAGGTTCATTTACTTATGTAAATTTGGTGACAATGAAGTATTATGGCACCAATAACATCTCACGATGAAGCCGGAAATTGGCCTTGGTATGACATGTTTGAATAAAACAATACGAGTATAACCCACCGAGTTTGGGCTCACTTGTTTCGTCTTGAGAAGCACTTAAAAATTTTTTGTTAGTTGTTATAAATAAAAGCTTGTTTTCAAAAATATTTTTAAAATATATAACTTGTGTTTTCTGTGATCAAGAAGCTGGTTTATTTATATTTCTAGTGTTGAGGCTATAAATATCACAAACATGTTCACTATCTTTTACGTCTTGTAATAAATAATATTATCTTGCTGGTCGGGTAAAAAAATAAGTAGAATGTACCAGCTTCTCTTCCCGCGCAGAACGTAAGAGATCAATGCGGTTAGCAATCCATCACTATTTTGATTCACCTTTTCACCTCTACGCCTTGAGATCTTACAGCCGGTTCTGACTGGTAAGTAAGTCCGTGATAGTGTATCTATATGTTAGTAGGTATTTTAATCTATATAAAATCATGAGGTTCTGATTTTCTTCTTCTTCACCCATTGTCACCTAATGCTGAGTGTAGACCTCTAATACGTAATGCACGCCATTTTGCACGATCTTGAGCTTTCCTTATTCAAGTCTTTCCGGCAACTTTGACCAGATCATCCGTCCATCTTGCAATTGGTTGCAACTTAAGCACTTGTTTTCCCCAACATTCGTCTATGGTTTGGAATATAGCCCGCCCATCGCCACTTCCTTTGCGCTACCACCTTGGCTATGTCAGTGAGTCTCGTCCATCTATGAATTTCCGTGTTTCTTATTCTATCCCGGAGAGATACCCCTAGCATTGCTTGTTCCATAGCTCTCTGTGTGACGCGCAGCCTTTGGATGGACTGCTGCGTAAGCGTCCAGGTTTCTGCACCGTATACCATCACGGGGAGGACACATTGCTCGTAGACTCTGCGCTTCAAGTTCATGGGTATGCTCCTGTCTTTGAGCGCGTCAGACAGTTTCTCAAACGCATCCCATCCTAACCAAATAAGGCGCTTTATTTCTTCTTTCTGTCTGGTTTTTTCAAGGCTCAGTGATTGTCGGAGGTACAAAAACTCGATGACTTTCTCTAAAGCTTGCCCGTGCACAGTAATGTGGGTGGTTTCGGTGTCTTTGCTCTTGAATTTCGCTTTAGACACATTCATCTTGAGTCCCTCGGTTACTGACACATTATAAAATTCAACGACCATGGCTTTTAGATCTTCTATGTTCTCGGCGAAGAGTATGATGTCATCCGCAAATCGAAGATGAGTCCGGTGTTGCTGTTTATGCCTCTATCATGTCTTCTAAACATGAGGTAAATAGTTTAGGGGATATATATAGTATCTCCCTGCCTTACTCCTCTCTTTACAGTAACCGGGTTAGTAAGCTTTGGCAGTTTTACTTGCAATGTTGCATATCTTCTTCTCTATAATATAAAAATGAATTGCTGAATGAGTTGCTAAGCGCAAATCTCGAGAGCAGCTGAACCGATTTCGCAAATTCTTCTTTTAGAATATTCCTTGAAGTACGAGGATGGTTTTTACGGAGCTTAAATACCCGTGCGAAGCCGGGGCGGGCCGCTAGTTTATTATATTATTACGGGTATGTCCCTTCCACGTTGTAGGTATAGCTTTGATGGCTGATGTTCTGATATTTGCGTGAAAAATTAAGCATGAAAGTGTAAGTAATTTGTAAAATAATAGTCTTAAAATCCTACCTGAAATATGTGAATCGTGTGTACATTACCATAAAATGTAGGAAAGCGGACACGGATATTTGGTTATGTTATGTTGCTACTTTGGATCGAGTGTCTGTGGAGGACACTTAACGTTAAGGGGATGATAATAGTCACAATTAACCATAGTGGCTCATACAATAGGCTTACCAGAGGGTGGTATTTTCTTGGCTTCGTTTACGAGGCGGTTCCTGTCAAAAAATGTCCTTGGATAATAGCCGGCCAGCTGTCGTCTGGTCGTCGAGTACACTTAATCACATTCATCAATAGTCTTGATACACAAAGAGACTCAAATTGGAGAATTGGTAGAAGAACGTAAATTTTTACTTCGCTCGCTCAACAAGCGCTACGATGGCGGTTTCGATTCGATGATACCAAAAATTCTCTTTCTGCCACCAGAGGCGCTATGTATGCATGCGGGATATGGTACATCCCTCTTGCTCTTAGGATATGAGCCACGTGTTCTGATTGACCGAATTGTGACATCGTTGGTAAAGGGCTCGAAATTTAAAGTGATAATAAGTAATAAAACACGTCAATAACGGAACAGGTGTCATAACTGCTATAGCTACAATATTACAGATGACTTAAGGTGCCTTCCGAAGCACGGATGAGCTCGAGAAAATTTTATGCTACTTGTTATCAGCCATCCAAGTGCAGACCACGCCATTGTCACTGAATTTGCGAATGCGCTAGTAATGCGTATCCCTCTGGGTCAGCAAACTCCCCAAAAACAAAACCAACAAGTGTATACTTGTTGGTATTGTAAAGCCGTGAATCGTGTGTCGAATCGTTGGATTCCCTCTACTATGGAAGATTCAAATTCAAATTCAAAGTACCTAAATTATCACATGTCTAAGTATATAAACCTTTATGAGGGACCCGCGCCAAGCTCAAGCCAGACATTTTGTCTTTAAGATAGTCATCGGTCCTATAATGAGCCTTCTCACAAAGTACTTTCTTTACCTTTTCTGTATTACCAGAAAGAAAATTCAAGGCTTATGTAAAGAAAATACTTTGTGAGAAGGCTTATTATAGGACCGATGACTATCTTAAAGACAAAATGTCTGGTTTGAGCTTGGCGAGTTCAGCAATGGCTGAACCACGCGTTAATTCGTGAATGGGTGCCGCCAGTAGAGACTGGTCAGTCCGGCTCTGTTTTTAAGACTACTTCGTATTATTTCTGTAAATTGGATTTAGCACTCGTTCGCAATCTTTAGGTACATGTTATATTGTGGTCATTGTATTAGGCATATCTTTGTAAACTGACAAAGCCCTTCTGGCGCGTAGGCGACCAATACTGTGTAAATGAGTTTCTTTCGGCGTTCCTTCTCAGCAGTGGTCGTTTCGAAATGCTACTATAGTCAGCTTTATTTAAAAAAAATATATAAATAAACATCAGAAACTAAAATTATTGACATTTAAGCACAGAATACCTAATAGTACCTACGTGTAAGCCCCTGAAAAGGCCTAATTACTGAATAAAGTGTATTCTTATAATTGTATATAATATATTCTAATACGAAAAAAAATATATGTTTCCCATACAAATTGGCGCTCTGCCAAATGGATTTTGTATGGGAGGACGAAATATTTTAATCGATTTTATTAATTGTTTTTATGGAAAGTAGTTTAGTACCACGGACTGAACTTGCTCCAATAACGTTGCCGGTGTTTAAAAAGTAACCCTGTATTACAAATTACCATGCAATATATGTATTTGTCCGAGTATGTAAGTAATTTTTGGATCAAATCCTGCAAGTTACATTTGAGCCAAATTTTGTATACAAATGTGAATAATTTGACAAGAAACTGATCTGATGATGGAGCCGGAAGGTGGCCAATCCCATCGAGAATGAACTTATTTCATTTGTTGATCGCTTCATATACAAACATGTTTTGTTTTTAACTTAAAAGTGCTTACTAACAATAAACTTTTTTGTAATACTGTAACTGTAGGTACCTACTACATAATTATAACATGCGATTTACCCAACTATTCCTGTATTGAGATAAACTGATCACTTCTCTATATATAGAAACCATTGTTATTGTTGGGTTTCTACAATAAAATTATGAAATAATTTCTGCAAATACAAAGAATTTATATTTATTAGATATATCTATATTGGATTGCAGTGTAGTGTAGATAAATAATATTGGTACTGTTTTTTATTTAACATTTCATTTTCCTCGTCATTTAAATGTCCCAAGCACAATAAATGCTATTTTAAGAAAATAACATCTATTGTGGTTAGTTATTAGATAACTAAATAACTGTAATCTGTTGTTCGGATGACAAAAATATCCTATTAGTCATATTTCTAAAGAGTATATAAACTGACATATTCATGATTATAAACTATACACATTACTTTATTTAGCACGAAGCAGTTGTTCGTAAAACTTTCCACTGTTCTATCGACGCGACGAGATATTGTTTCTTCCTGTTTAAAATGAAGTTAACTTGGTGCTTCGTGTTGTTCAGTCTGCTGTTCATAGCGTTGCTTTCAGACTGTGAGGCTCAGCCGCGGCGTTTTGGATTCCGCCCTGGACACATCGGTTCTTTGTAAGTTAATTATTCGACTATTCGTATTTTTAAGTGGCCAACACTGGTGTCAGATTTTTAAGCTGCCTAATGGGTAAGTGATAGACTTTCAGACTGTCACTCACATGTAAATTTATAGCAAGAGAACATATTTAAAATTCTGAAATGAAATTAAAATAACCTACAGTGTTCTGATATCCTTCCACTCATCCCGTTTTAACGCGACCAATCAATTCCTCTCAAAACATCTGATTTTATCACTCTAACGTTTCCCACAACGTAAAACTCTATGGTATGGAAATACCAGATTCCCAGACCTGCTAGGCAGACGATTATTTTACACTTAGGTAACTAGTATTTATTGCCTGCGGCGTTTCCTGCACGTCACATTCTATTGGCCTCACATTTACTAGAGATAAAAAATATCTTTTGTCTCATCCAGGTATTAAGTTATCTACATGCCGAATTTCATTCACACATATGTTTAGCCGTGTTGGCTTGAAATTGGGACAAACATATATCTAACATAGAATACATACAATAGAATTGACATTAAATTTTTATTTTTATTTTAATCGATTTACAAATATCCTCTCTGACGGGTCTCTTTTAAGTTAAGTACTTAGAATTTTGATTGTATGTATTTTCTGATACCTATATCTTTTTGTAAATAAATAATTTAATAATAATCACTTCCAGCTTCGACGGCTTGTCATTTTTGGGAGATTTGTTCGGCCAGCCAGCCAACTAGATAAACATCAAGTACACCGGTATAAATTTGCCTTTCTGTACATAACACACTGTTTGTATTTTGGTTACTTTTACAGGCTTCTTACAAAATATATTATGAAGAAATTTAAATAACTTACGTCAAAGATCTTACGTTACAAATTATAATTAACTTCATTTAATAGTACCTATTTTATTAATAATAATGTTCGATATGTTATAATTCATTAATATTGTCACTTTTATAATATAAAGAGAGAAGACATGATTGATTAGAAATTTGAGTTTTGTAAACTGACGTTTGCTTGTTTAATATTGTACCTTTAATACCCATTTAATGCAAATAAATTAATATTTACATTGATGCCCCTACTTTATTCCATGTAAACCAACTACCAAAATTTCACCTTTTTTATTACGTAGATAGAATTTTATATATAAAGATAGATAGAAGATAATATATAAGATTGCCTCCGTCCAGTGGTCAAGGCGTTTGTATTGTGATCCGGAGGTCTTGGGTTTATCGAATCCCAGTCGGAAAAATACTTTGTGAAAAGTTGTTTCCAGTCAGGTGAGGATATTGCAGGCTTGATCACTTAATTCTATCTAAAAGAAGATGATTCCGTGCTTCGAAAGGCACGCAAAGTTGTGGTTGTCGGTTCTGGTCTACCCTTTGGGTTGCGGAGCTCAGACGGCAGTCTCTCAGTGTAAAAACCAGTAACCTCGTCAAATCACCTAGGTGAGGTAGCGGACCCCGGGCTCTGAAGCGTTACCGCTGACGATGCAACCGGGAATACGCTTGGATGATGATGAAGCGGTTAAATTCTACTTTTATTTCACTATTAATCGACATCATGAACTAAACAGACAATTTCTCAAAATTTATAGTTTTATTTGAGTTTTCATTGTTTTCAAATTTCAAGCAATTAAAATAAATCATATGAAAGGAAACGGAAATTTCTCTCTACCAAGCCCTAAATAACCCGTCAAACTATTTTATGAAATACTGTTTACAGTTTAAGGCCGTACCTGAATTTTCCGGGGTCCAGTGCTGCCCACATTTAAAATAAATTATTTTAAAGAAAACGGAGACATAATTCAAAATTTTGCTACTACCAAGTCCTAGATAACCCTTCAAAGTATTTTATGAATTACTGTTTACAGTTTAAATTTAGAACGTTAAGCTATACTACGCACATTTGCTAAGAGTGGCCGTTTTTCACAAATGTGCGTAGTAAAGCTTAACGTTCTCACTTTAATTGTATTCCTCTAGAGAGAGTTAGTCAGTTTACCTATTTAGGACATATTGTTACCGCCGATCTCAAAGACCATGCAGAGCGAGCGAGAGCGGAGAGCGCTGTCGAGGAGGGCGAATATGTTGGCTCGCAGGTTTGCGCGATGCTCGGATAAGGTAAAAATTACTTTGTTCAGAGCATACTGCACCTCGCTGTACACGTGCAGCCTGTGGGCCACATACTCGCAGGGCGTCTACAGCGCTCTCCGTGTACAATTCAATAACGCGTTCAGAGCGGTGTTGGGGCTGCCTCGCTTCTGTAGCGCATCAGGGATGTTTGCAGACGCGCATACTGACTGCTTTCATGCTTCTATGCGCAAGCGCGCCGCGTCCCTGGTGCGCAGGGTGCGGGCTAGCTCCAATACTGTCCTGGCGGCGATAGCTGAGAGAAAGGATTGTCCTTACTTGAGACACTGCACTGACAAACACGTACCGTGCTGCCCATTTAAGAGGCAATTCTAAATCATTTTAAAGTAATAATTGTTAATTTTTTTTTTTTTTTTTTTGATAGTTGCAAAATTTTAAATAATGTGTCCGTTTTCTTTGAAATGATTTATTTTAAATGGGGGCAGCACTGGACCCCGGAAAATTCAGGTACGACCTTAAAGTGAGAACGTGAAGCTTTTCTTCGCACATTTGCCAAAAGTGGCTGTTTTTCGCAAATGCTAACTGCATTTCCACCTGGAATGGCCTCCACCGGGCTCGGGGAGGCCTTAACCTCAACCCGGGCAATGGGTTCCATCCACTTAGCTTCCCCGCAGAGGTCCGCAGCCCGCAGGTACTGAGTCCCCCCTCCATCGCGACAAGAACCCATGATTATACCATGTATCAACCAATGCGTTATAACACGTCGAAAAATATTTAACCCACTAACATAATATAATGAAGCTATTTCAAGGGTGAATTCATGAAAGTCATTTTGGCCTCCCACATAAGTTGACCTATCAGCTGATACTTGAATTTGTATGGAAAGGCAAAAAATATTTTCCATATTTCGGTATTTATGTTCCTTGGGGAAAGTTGTTCAGTATCATGGACTGAACTTGTAAAGATATTGGAAGGGCGCGTCAGTGAAACAAGCGGGTTAGCTCAAGACTGATTTATTATCCATAATTATTCACCTACCTACATAGTGCATTCGTAGGGTTGACTTATTTAAATTATTAATTTGTAAAAATAAATAAACTAACCACAACCCCTTTCTTAAACAAGACAAAATTAAATGAGCAATACATAAAAAATCTACATGCATTCATAAATTACACACCTATTTATTCTTCCCGAAAGAACATAATATTTTATTTTAAGTAAATATATTTGAATAAATCCCAATAAAGCTTATTCTGTATAATAAATTAAATTGTATTGTGAAAATAAATTGTATAATTAGGTATTTATTTCGTTATTGCGAATATTAAGTTTAAATAAATTATACCTACGTGATAACATTGCGATTGAGATATAACATACATTATTACAATTGTTTTGTTAGGAAATCAAAGTATATTTTCATACAAAATTAATTATACATATTTCATTAAAAATAAAGTACATTGTGAGATAACATTATAATATTTATTACATTGACGAAATTTCTACCAAGGAGATTAGCGTCTTGACCTTAATGTTCCCGGATGGACCCAGCGATCAGGCAGCCTCACTGTCCTGCCGAAACGAGTTTGGTAAACGTTATTGTCATTATCAGTGGAAGATGGTATGGTTTGCGGAGCACTGGAGCTGGCGTGTGTGTTTTGTCGCGAAGAAGCAGTCACCGGGCTAGCGTTCATGTGTGTGTCGTCGCAGTATGAGTAGGTATCATCTACAACAACGGGTGATTCATCCTTTCGCCGATCCGAATCAATAATAAATTGTTTTCTGTTGCGCCTTAGAATGTTACCGGTTCTGATTACTCGTAACAAGTAAGACCTAGGACCTACCATTTTTTCTACTATTGCAGATACCCATTGATTTTGATATCTGAGTTTAACTTTTTGTTGTGCTATTAAAGGTTTCAAATTTTTAGATCCTTTATCAAAATATTTTTTCTGTTCTATTTGGCGATTTTTTAACTTTTTGCAAACGTCCGTATTTATCTTTGGTAATAGTAAATGCGGTGGACATGGAACAATGCTACGTAGTTTCCTGTTGTATAAAAGTTCAGCAGGAGAACATAATTCGCGACTAATAGGTGTATTAAGATATTCTAGCAAGGCCAAATTAAAATCAGATTTGTTATAGGCTGTTTTTCTCATCATGTTTTTTATTGTTTGTACTGCTCGTTCGACCTGGCCGTTGGATTGAGCATACCTAGGGGAAGATGTAGTATGCTCAAAGTTCCAAGATTGTGCAAATTCCTTGAATGATTGAGATGAAAATTCGGGACCATTGTCTGACATGAGAATCTGCGGAATACCTTGACGTCTAAATATGCATTTTAATTGCGTTATTACTTCGTTTGAAGTTTTTGATCGCAACTTTATTACCTCAATAAATTTGCTGAAATAATCAATCACTATTAAAAATGAGTCTGTACCAAAATAAAATATATCTGCCCCAATCTTGTACCACGGCCTATTTGGGACATCGTGAGGCATAAGCGGTTCTTTAGTATTCTGTTTCCGATACGTCAAACAAGCCTGGCAATGTGACAAATAGTCTTGCAACTGGGCATTCATGTTTGGCCAAAACATTGTCTCTCTAGCTCTAAGTTTGCATTTTTCTATGCCCAAGTGCCCTATGTGAATTTTCTTTAGCATGTCACTACGCATACCTTTTGGAATAATAATTCTATTTCCTCTCCAAATTAAACCATAGTTAATGGTTAACTCGTCTCTGCAATCCCAAAACTGCCTTAAGTTATTGTCGGTTACCTCGTTTTTATGCGTGGGCCAGCCGCCTTTAATTAATTTCTTTAAAGCTTGCATCTCGGCGTCCTCCTGCGTACATCTTTGTATCTGTAGGAAATGCGAGTCTGTAAGCGGGTTGCTGGCTGATAATTGACATACCTGTGCCTGGGCGTCAGGTGATCGCGCGGGACTGTGCTCTCATCACCGCTCGCCGGTGCGACCGCACGCGATAACGCATCGGCTATAAACAAATACTTACCGGGCTTGTACACTAGTGTGAATGCGTACGGCTGCAATCTCATAAGCATTCTTTGTAACCTTGGCGGGGCGCTGGCTAAAGGCTTGTTAATTATGTTTACTAACGGCTTGTGATCCGTCTCGACGGTTACATCTGATCTACCATAAATATACATGTAAAATTTTTCACACGCGAATACACAAGCATAAAGTTCCTTTTCGATTTGTGCATAATTTTGTTCTGTCTTAGTTAGGGCTTTTGATGCATAGCACACAGGTAAATTGTCCTGCAATAGACATGCACCCAAACCGTTTTTACTAGCGTCAACTGATATGACGACTGGTTTATTCAGAGTGTAATACTTTAGTATGGGAGGATTACTTAATAGATTTTTTATCATTTGAAAACATTGCTCATGTCTGTCTTCCCAGTGCCACGCTGTATCTTTTTTCAATAGTTCACGTAGTGGGAACGTCTTTTCTGAGAAATTAGGAATGAAATTACTGACATAAGTTACTATGCCTAAAAAACGTTCTACATCTTTTACATTGAGAGTGGAGCAAGTGAAAGAGTTTGTATATTTAGGATGTAAGTTTACAAAAGATGGCAAGCACGAGGGTGATGTGGAATGAAGAGTGAATGCGGGTAACCAAGTGAATGGAGCGTTGCATTCCTTTATGACCAGCAGGAAGGTATCAGATAAGGCACGTCTTGCTGTTCATAAAGGAGTACTAATACATACTTTAATGTACGGTAGTGAGAGTTGGGTATGGCAGAGAAAGCATGAAAGCAGAATAAATGCAGTTGAAATGCGAGCGCTGAGGAATATGTGTGGTGTTACCTTGAAAGACCGAATAAGAAATGATGTTATAAGAGATCGGTGTGGAGTGAAAGAGGACGTAGTGACAAAAGTAGAACAAGGGATGTTAAGATGGTTTGGGCATTTAGAAAGGATGGATGAAAATAGATTAATAAAAAATATTTATAAGGTAAGTGTGAAAGGAAGAGCGGTACAGGGTCGACCTCGGCGAACGTTCTGCGATCAGATTGCAGACGTTCTGAAAAAGGGAGAGGTAAGAAGTACACGTAACCGAAGGGCATGTATGAAGAGGTTGATGAGTGTAGATGAAGCGAAAGAGGTCTGTCAAGATCGTAGCAAGTGTAGGTCCATAGTCTCTGCCTACCCCTGTGGGAAACAGGCGTGATAGTATGTATGTATGTATGTATGTATCTTTTACATTCTGGGGCCTCGGCATATTTTTTACAGCTAAAACATGTTTTTCATCCGGAAATATTCCTTCTTTAGTTATTTTATGACCTAAGTAGGTTATTTCACTAAGACCTATTTTGCATTTTTCTTTATTTAATTTTATATTAATTTCTTGACATTTTTGCAAAACTTTACGTAATATTTTGTCATGCATTTCTTTGCATTCTGCGAAAATTAATATGTCATCGATAAATTGTATAACGCCTTCCATATCTAAGTGCTCGTGCAGCCTTTTGTGAAAAATTTCTGAAGCTGAAGAGATGCCATAAGGCATCCTCAAAAATTTATACCTACCATAGACTGTATTAAATGTACACAAATCTGTACAACTACTGTCTAGTTTCACATGCCAAAATCCTTGTTTCGCGTCTAAAGTACTAAAATATTTGGCACCTGATAAATTCGCTGTTATTTCTTCAAGAGTAGGTAGTTTAAAATGCTCTCGTTTAATCGCTTTATTTAAATCTCGAGGATCCAAGCAAATGCGTAAATCACCGTTTGGTTTTTTCACGACTGTGACACTATTAACCCAGTCGGTTGGCCCTTGAACCTTTGCTATTATGCCATCCTTTTCCATTTCTATTAATTTTTCCCTGACCTGATCCTTCAAAGCCACTGGCAACTTTCTAGGCGCATGTACAACTGGTTGCACGTTATCTTTTAACTGTATTTTGTACGCGCCCGGCAAACAACCAATACCTACAAATAAATCTGGAAACTCGTCAAGAATGGCCTGACTACTATAATCAGCTGATTTTTTAACACTCATAATTCGTTTGATCAATTTCAATTCCTGACATGAATGTTTACCTAAAATCGGTGGGGAACAAGTATCAACTATAATAAATTTCAAAATGTATACATTACTCTTGTAAGTTACTTTTAGAAAACATTTACCAATCACATTTATGTTATTGCCTGAGTAACCTTGCAACTTTAATGTTGTCTGGGTTATGTTATTATACGACAAGTTAATTTTATCTAAATATGATTTAGGCAACACATTTACGTCCGCTCCAGTGTCAAATTTAAATTTGATTACTTTTTTTGAAATTACTAAATCAACTAACCATTCGTTGTCACATGAGAAGTGATGTTTATCAAAAGTTACCTGATCACTGGAGTCCTCCGTGATTGCAAAAACTCGACACATACGCGCGTAATGGTTCATCTTCTTGCAGGTCACACATCGCTGTCCGTACGCCGGACACTCAAACTTCCGATGTTTCGTTCCACACCTAGGACACGAAGCGAAGGCTGCCGTGCCACGGGATCGCTCTCGGTTTTCCGACGAACCCCTACTGTCGTTCTGATTCGACCGCGAAAAATTGTGCTTGGCCGTTGCTCCATTATTGCGCAAAGTCTTCCGCCATTTTGTGCCGCGTTGCGATGTGTTTCCAAACGAGCCCCTTACATAATCTACCGAATTGCTTCTGTCTGATGATGAGGCGACCGCATGTACTTCATGTTGTTCGGTTTTAATGCTGCTTGCTTGCGCTCGCGACATTTCCGCCAATCTACAAATGTCAACTGCTTTTGATAAGGTCAAGTCGGGCTCCCTCAATAATCTTTCTCTCAGCGTTCCGTCTCGTATGCCACAAATCATTTTATCCCTCACTAATTCGCTGCATAAATCCTTGAACTCACATTTGGCTGCTATTTTATTCAACTCAAACACGTATTGCTCCGTCGACTCCAGATCTTTTTGGTCTCGCATAAAAAATTGATGCCTTTCTATTGTGAGGTTTTTCCTTGGCAGAAAAAATTTATCAAATTCCTTGAGCAAATCTTCCGCTGTCTTGTACTCGCCCTTAAATTGTGCGTAGACTTCCCTACATTTTTCTCCAATTATATGCAACAAAATACTGACTTGCACTTTGTTGTCTTTTTTATGTAGTTCACACGCGTCATAATATATCTTAAACGAGCTTTTCCATTTTTCCCATTCCTTACTTAGATTTCCCGATGTCACGTTGGACAAATCATTATTAAATTCAAAAGCTTGAGGTGGCTTCAGTATGGCTTCCATCTTGAATTGCTTTTTAGTTCCGCGATTCTTGTCGAGTCTCGTATAAGTAAAATTAAATCGCACAATTTTCACTTCCAATAATTCTTGATGTTATTGTATGTCCTTCATGCACTTATTTAATCATTTTATGTGTTTCCGGCTGCGCCATGTAAAGATATTGGAAGGGCGCGTCAGTGAAACAAGCGGGTTAGCTCAAGGCTGATTTATTATCCATAATTATTCACCTACCTACATAGTGCATTCGTAGGGTTGACTTATTTAAAATATTAATTTAAACCTAACCACAGAACTCTCCCTTAAAATAGTTGTGAAAATGAACCATTGTGTATTTGTTATAAAATAGTGTCTTCGAGTTAGTATTCCGTAACACAAGTCTCGGACTTACTTTGGGGCTAGCTCAATCTGTGTGATTTGTCCGTGAAAAAATGTTAGTTAGTGACCCAAAGACGGAAGTAAAACGTAAATGAATAAATCACGAAAAAACGGGCCACTTTTATTGTTAAATTAGACATTTAACAAATAAAGTATTGTGAACTATATCGTGTAACATATCAAATGAAAGAGCTTTTTATGATAATTTTAATTACATTTTTTATTTCCTATGGTTAATCATTAAACATAAAATCACGTAGGTGAGTCAACAACCTTGATACAACCCTGACTGGCTTAACTTATTTTATCTATAATTGTAGATCTCACACTAAACAATATGTATATCCATACAATTTAATTGTATTTCCCATAACTTTATTTTTAAGAAAACCATTCACAAGGTTTATGTTAGTACCTATTTTAATGTACAATTAGGTAGTAAGTAGTAAAATATTCTTAGACTCTAGCTTTATTAATAATTAAATTAAAAATTAAATTATATTAAAGCTAGATAGTAAAATTTATATGAATTAAAACTTTTAGATCTATTTTTAGATCGGTATTTTTGAAGTTATTTAAGAAAATACATAATAAAAATACCATCCCTTTTTCCCCTTATCTCCAAAACCACTGAGCCTAAACTTAAAAAAAATATAGTTAAAAGTTCTTTATCTATAGATTATAGAAAAACCTATAAAAAATTGAAATTATATGGGGGCCAGTTATTGGATAAATATGAAAATTTAAAAAAAAGATCTGCAAACTATGTTGTGTGACATAACACATGAAAGGCCTTGTTGTAAGAATCTCAAATATGTATTTTTTATAATTTCAAGATAAGTATGCTTAGTCAATGGAGTAGTTGTCGTTGTCTTCTACTGGTCACTGTCCCGATGTGCGAAGGTATCATATATATTAATCAAATCCGCGACCGCTCCTATACCATCCATGCTGAAAATGTAATAAAAGGTACATTTTAAATTGTTGAAGTATAACTTGATAGAAAGATACATTATACAACGTGTTTGGTTAATTTAAGAACATGCTTTCGTCATCTATACGAACAACTTTTACTAAGGGAATAATTCCGAAATCGCGAAAAATATTCGCTGCTCCACAGTAAATTAATACCTACTGCATACAAATGTCAGCGAAGGCCTTTTTCGATTTTTTCTTTTTAGAGATTACATTACTCATTGTATAAATGGATTATTAAAGTGTTTCGTGCGATTTTCACCCTAGGTATAACTAGTAGCTTCCATGGATGTCGTAAGTGGCACAAAAGTTTCGTGCAACAACTGGATTCTCAAGGAGAATTTTTCGTCATAATTAAGTCATATATCTCAACCATTTGGCAGCTATAAAAATTTGATACCAGTGTTGGCCAACAAACAAACTTACCTATTTTTAAAAATTGATGTCGCCCGATGACTACCGCCACGATTATGACCACGGCCACGACTATGACCACCGCCACGACTATGACGACCACTCCGTGGCCAACCCCGACCCCATGCGCGGGCGTCAGAGATTGAAAGCATCGATAGGATCAGCAGACTCAATAAGACAAAACACCGAGTTAACTTCATCTTGAACAGGAACAAAGAGTAATTCGATAAATTGTAGTAAAAAATATATTATTTATTATAATAACAACCACTTGGTGTTAAATAAAACATGTGTATAAATTAAATCAGGCATATATCGACTTATATACCCTTACGATTACTGATATTTGTCATCGGAACGATAATAATGGTTTAAAATAGTAACATTTCCTAACCATAATAAAATTAAATGTTATGTTGTATTTTATTTTTGAGTTGAAAAATAGCAATTCTATTTATGGTAATGATTTCGTAATTGTAGAAACCCATTAGTAGAAAACAATAGTATAAATTATCAACTGACATAATAGGAAAGGGATGAACATTTTAAAAATGCTTGAATATTTTTCTACTGTTAGAAATAACATTTTTATTTACCATAAAAATATCAGATTTTTCTGTTCAGTCAATACAATGTAATTCAATTTAAATCACTGAAAATTAACTCCCATACATTTGTCGTCGCCATTTCTTTTGCCCAGAGCGTCTGACTTAATAAAACGGCCATAACAAGGTTGCATAGGAAAATGCTGGATGCTGGGCCACTTCTAATCGGTCTTTTCGGGAAACATTGGGGGAGGCCTGTGTCCAGCTGTAGTCTTCAAGAGGCTGATTACAACCATGGTGTAGTGTAGTGTTTTTTTCTTTTAAGGAGGGAGGTGTAGTGTAGTGTAGTAAGTAGTTGTAAATATATATTATAAGAGTAAGTTATGAATAAAGAGAGTCCTAATCAAGTCGTCTTCCAATACAGTCGCCTCCCACAGGGCTGCGCTGACTGGCAGGGTCGCCACAGACCCTGCCAGTCGGCGCAGGCCTGCGCCGGCGCGGTTATGTGTCATAGTGTGTGCCGCGTACCGCGAAGAAAGAAGCGTACGGAACAAGGATGGTGTACAGGGTATAGCCCAGCCCACTTTCAACGGAGTCCAGGGAAAAAGCTCAAGCCCACCCAGCCCGCAGCCAAGGTGACGTAGCATCAGCTTCGCAAGGCCAGGACAAGCCTATCTACGAAGTTCAAGGACACGGATACGAAAGACGTATACGAGTATGTGATTGATATCCTTTTTTACATTTTGCTATTTTTTTTTGTATTTTTTAAAACATGTTTAATGTAATTTATTGAAGTTTGTAGTATTTTTTTTATTGAATGACGAGACCATAGTTTTTTTTTACAATTTTATTTTATACCGAATTTTATTTTATATTTTTATTGAAAATGTCGGAAGTATTTGATTTTGAAACAGCTCTTGCTCTTCTACCAGTAATGACTAGAGATGAAAAAATAACTAATTCATTAATTAGTAGCATTGAGTATTACAGTAATATTTTATGCGAACAGTCTCAAATAGTTTTAATTAATTTCATTTTGAAAACACGCCTATCCGAACATGCCAAATTTATTTTAAAACAGACTTATAACAATATAAATAACCTAATTTCAGATATGAAAAAATTATTATTGTCCAAAAAGTCATCATTTTATATACAGAAACAGTTAATTAATTGTAAGCAGGGAAATCGTTCTATAAAAGCCTATGGAGCAGAAGTGGAAAATCTTTTTGTTGATCTCACACTATCTCAGTCTGATGGTGATGAAACTAAAGTAGAGGTGCTTCGCCCTATTAACGAAAAATTGGCCATAGATTGCTTTTCAAAGGGACTTAATAATTTCAGTTTATATGTCATTATTTCCGCAAAGAATTTTCGGTTTTTATCAGAGACTATTCAAGCTGCAATTGATGAAAAAATTATGATGTCATTGTCTACGCCGTGTATGAGTCGCCGCGTCGCCGCCCGCGCCCGCGCATTCCGCGCCCCCCGCAAAACACTTCGATTATCGATGTCTCCCCGATCACACGCGTTTTGTTTGTACATTGAGGAATTAAACCAGCTTTACACAGTCCACTTATTTTATTTATAGATAAGGTCCCAACAGTGGTCCTTCGCGGAAAGTACTCGATTAGGCATTTACGCATCTATTTTCGCCGAGTTGTCTTGGGAATCCTGCGAGCGTCGATCTGGATTTGAATCGCAAAACGTCAACCGCCGCAGCCAACCGACAACGACGAAAAATAACTAAGGATCGGGAGGACGATTGCTTTAGTGGAAGATCAATATTTGGGAATCTACGCCGCTGCAGTTCTAAAAGAGGATTCTGCAAAGAAACCATAATTAATTACGACGTGATATTCTACGAATTTCACCGCAAGTGGTATCCACCTACCAACAAAGACGGAAGAGAATTCAAACTAAGGACGAAACCAAAAGCCACAAAGTGATACACCTAAGTACCTAACCACAGAATTAATAACTACAGAAGTCGCGTTCTATCATAATTGCATGCAATGCTTTGTGTCCAAAAACATGGCGTACGTCCCGCACTTACCGCTCTTCACACCCTCATAATGTTGCTAGCTCAGGGGCGATATACAACTTTTTTGGGTAATCTCATAATTTAGTTCACATAATAAAGGGAATATTTATTTTCGAAAATTAAACTAATAAACTAGCTTTTCGTCCGTTGCGCAGGCTGCAAGCAGCCCGCGGTTTTTCGTGCAGCCTAATGTTTAGGTAAAATATTAGATTTTAACTATTGATAGTATAATTACAAACATATTTTTTTTATTCATAGGTACTGAATGAATGTTGTATAGTATATTTTCGCATAATCGTCGCGTAAAGTTGTGTTGATTATGCAAAAATATACTAACCTATTGTTTAGCTGCTAAAAACCCCCAATAAATTTGAATCGTACAATGGCTTGAAGCGTTCAAGGTTTAGGTAGATTTTCCTGCTTTTAAAAATTAAATACAATTAAAAATAAAATTTTTAATACGTACAAATAATTGTTAAACAAAAGTATTTAATACAGTATGTATGAATGTTTGATCCTCTTTCACCCCAAGACGACTGAAGGGATTACAATGAAACTTGACATGTAAATAGGATAAAACTTGGATTAACACAAGATAGTTTTTACTCCGGAATAATGTGAGGTTCCCGTGGGATTGCCAAAAATTTGAATTCTATATTTAAATTTGAGAATGTCTCAAAAAAAGCTAAAATAAAAGAAGTATCTTAAATCATAACATCAACATAAAATATACAAACTAGTTATGTACTTTGAACATTGGCCCCTGTTATATTTAGGAAAATGCTGTCACACTGCGGCGCTAAGTCGTTATCTGTAGCGCTAGATTTGCTAAGAGAACCGATGAATCGTTAAATATGGCGGCGAGAATTTCATCGTCCATATTTATTTTTCAAAGAATGAAATCTGATTACCATCCTTGAATAAAATTATTTGTACAGAATTTTAACACATAACAAGGCATTTTTAATTATGTTTACAGTGTTTTCTTATGGTTTTCGCTTATAAACTGTCGAATAGGCGTATAAGAGCTACAATTTAACGGGACAAACAGTGATATGTGGTGTCCTTTCTTTTGATAAAAAAGTGTGAAACAAATTAATTAGTGTCTACTATCAAGAATTTCAATTAGCCTTTTTCCTCTAAAGGTTAAAAAAAATCCACCAGATGTTTCACTAGTAGGGGGGTACAAATGTATTAATAATAATAAGTCATTTATTTCAGGCACAAAAACCCATATCAAATGTCCGTTACAAAAAATTACACAAGATGAAGTTTTTAACAAAACTTCGTAATAAATAAACATTTGAATTATATGATTTAAAATAAACTAAATTAGTTTCCCATCTGATAATAACGTCAAATGTATGTTTTATCACTGAAATGAGTTACAAAAACAAACTTGCCATTTATAAAACTTTAAAGTTGACCAGAAAAGCATTAGGGAAATCAAAAATAAATTTACCCCCTACTAGTGGCATCTGGCAGATTTTTTTGGAATCTTTAGAGAAAAAAGGCTAATTAGTTGCAACATGTCTTACAATTACGAAGAATTAGAGTAACACAATGAACAATTTAAAAAAAAATTAGTATGATTAAAATTAAGAATTATGGTTAAATACAAATGTGAAGGGATCAAAATTAACATGTAATTTGAATTTAACTAGGTACCCTTTTGTTGAGTTAGCTTTTTATAATATTGTCGTTTAGACTCGGAACTAATTTGCTGTGACTTACGTTTAGAAATATAATGCAATCTAATATCTAAAAATTTTTCAATAACCGCTCTAATAAGTTTATTTCTGTGCATATAACCATTTACATGGTTTTCATCAACTACAAATATATTGTGTGTTCCAATAAACTTCTTGAATATGGCAACGACAATTGTTAAACGTACCTTGTTTGAATTTATAATAAAATCCTCGGTTATCTTGAATCCAAAATTTGATTCCAGTTTCAAGTTCCGCAGGATTCTTTACCCTAGTATACAAAATTTCAGACCCCTACGAGTTCCCAGTGAGACGATATGAACGACATCAGTTTTTTTTACTAAAATCCAGACGCCATCTTGGATTACCAAAAAATTACAAATTTGGATTTTAGAACCCACAATACGCCTAGACATCGAGTTTCATCCAAATCGGAAGCAGTCGACTTTAGGCGGCCATCTTGGATTTCCAAAAATGTAAAAAAAAGCAAGCCTTGGTGTGGATAGCTCGGTCTCGCCCTTCCGGCTCCTCCTCTGGGCTCGTGAAAATTACTTGGGGGGGGGGGAGGGCTTCTCTCCACCAAGTGACTTTGGGGGCGCTTTTATCAAATTTTTAAGAGGGGGGGGGACTACTTTTCTAAAATTAAAAAAAATATGGGCTCTGGTAATTGATCAGGTACACCTTTCATTTTGTCTATGGGGCCAAATCTCCAAGTGCTACCGTTTAGCCAGGCTGTACCCCTTCCACGCCAGATTTCTTCAAATCTTCAACTTTCAGATTTTTCTGGTACTCGACTCCCCACCCCCTATACATTCCAATAAAAGTCGTTCCCACAGTCATCCGGGAACAGGTCAAACAACTATGTCAATGAGTGAGTCAAATTAGTCAGTGATCATTTAAGTTTAGCTTTATGTAAAAGAAGATATGAAAATAAAATAATAATATAAAAAATATAAGACATGGACCCTGAAATCTTTTCAGTGACAGTTGTGTAAAAAAATATTATCCTAAAAAATATTATTATAAAAAAGTACAATCCGGGAAAATATTTTAATTATACTGGCAACACTCACAAAATGGACTCGCCCTTTTGTATGACAAAATGGACTCGCCCTTTTGTATTTACATTAAATGAAAAAAATTGAATAATTAAATAAATTGATTATTGGATTAGGTACTTACAGATGAAATGTAATCCCATGCTGCTTACGCTTCAGTCCAACAGCATTTTTGCACGTGGGGACAGCACAGCACGGCATAATAAAATTAAAATTTCTACGGTTTCCACACGTTCACACGGTTGTCGACCATAGACTAACTGCTCGCGTCAAAGTAGATCAACACTATATAAGAGTGGTTTTTGGCTCGTCAGTTTTGGGCATGATGATGGATTCTGTAGTTTTTAATTCTGTGTACCTAACGGATTTGGCCAGTATCGTGAGTTCGTTCCAATTTATCCTTTCCCTATCATACTTTCTTTTTTTTTCACCAAACTTTCCTTTCTTACCCAAACTTCAATAAATCATAGTAAATTCATTAAACATTGCTTCAATATTCTACAAACAATTTTGCTTTGCAATTGATTGAAACGCGTACGCGTCAGCTGCTCACATACCTGTGTCCGAGCGCAGGGTCAAGTCCATTCCTTTGTTCTGCTCGTTAGCGGTTGCCGTTCCTTATCAGTTTTGCATTCTTTCTATTCATATTCTATTCATAGCAATTTAAGATTGCTTTGCTGCAGTTAAAAGTGAATCTTTTATTTAAATCAATCATGCCCGAATCACAAACATCCACTGAGATTCAAAAAGAAATTAGCAAGCTTATTAAGAAGAGAGGAAGTTTAAAAACTAAGCTAACACATTTTGCAACCTATTTTGAAAGCGCTAAAGGTTATAAAGCGTTAAGTAATGTCCATGCCAACGAGCTTCGTTTACGACTAACTCATGTCGAAGATATCATTCGGGATTTCGATGATTTACAGACCGAGATCGAATCTCTCGCCGATCCACCTGAGGAACAGTACGCAGCGCGAGAGAAATTCGAGGCCCAGTACTACCAGCTGACCGCCTCTGCCCGCACCCTGCTCGAGACAGCTAGTGATGGCGGATAGCGAGGCACGGAAGATTCCGTGACGAGCTTCGATGACGTCAATACAGGTGGGACTTGCAACCATAACCATACTAAATTTCAATTGCCTAAAATTAATATACCTAAATTCGATGGCGCTTATCAGGATTGGCTCGAATTCAGGGATACGTTTAGTTCTTTGATTCACAAAAATAAGGATTTGGATAATGTTAGTTCATTATTTGCGAGCTTCTTTAGTGGGCAGCGCCGCTATTATTATAAAAAACATTGACTTCTCAAGTGAGAATTATGTAACCGCTTGGGAGCTATTATGTGCGCGCTATGACAATTCTAGGCTATTGGTAAATAACCATGTACAGGCATTATTTAGTGTAGAATCAATAACAAAAGAATCAAGTAAGTCACTTCGTTATTTGATTGACATTACTAATAAAAATATCAGGGCTCTCACAAATTTACAACAACCTACACAGCATTGGGATACCCTTATAATTCATATGATGGCCAGCAAATTAGATTCCACCACTTTGAGAAAATGGGAGGAATATAGAAACACGTTATCCGAACCGCCTACACTTGATATATTTTGCACATTTTTACGAAACAGGGCAGATTTATTAGAATCCTTGGAAGAAACAAATAAAACGTTCAAAGGTGAGTCATCAAAAAACAAATCTTTTTTAAATGTGTCCAGTAGCTCAGATAAAGTTAGCAAACCCAAGAAAAATAATAACAAGTGTCCTATGTGTAAATCTAGTCACTTGTTATATCATTGTGATAAATTTAGGGAGTTATCAATCGAAAACCGTATTTCCAAGGCAAAAGATTTGAACGTTTGTTTGAATTGTTTACGCCCAGGTCATTCTCATATGAAATGCAAATTTTCACATTGCCATTATTGTAGGTACAAACATAGTACATTGTTACATTTACATAAGCATGATGAAACTTCGTCTCCACCTATGCCTAATCAAGAAACTGTCGCGTTATCAACCGACATTGCTCTGTCAGGTCCTGACAATTCGACAGACTCCGTCGTCTTATCCGCTAATATCACACAGCATACTACTTCTCCGCATATACTTCTATCCACAGCGTTGGTGAGAGTGCGAGACAACAAAGGGGGAGTACACACGGCTCGGCTTCTATTGGATAACGGAAGCACGGCCAACTTTATCACGAGCGAGTTGTGCGGTAAGCTGGGACTGTCGAAACACGGTACACGCTCCACAGTGTCAGGTATCTGCAATCAAACCTGTAAAACAACACAATCGTGTCAACTTACTATAGAATCCATAGATAGTAGCTATAAAACTAAGATTTATTGTCTTATTCTACCACAAATAACAAAAGCACTGCCGTCCAAACTTGTAAACATAGATAATAATAATAATAAAATGTATATTTATTTTCCTCCACAAAAAAAAACTTACTATAACTTGCAAGGTATTCATAAAATAAACATATTCGTATTAAATAAACAATAAAAGATGTGGAGAACTGGTGCCTATGTTAGGTTTCCGAAGAACCTGTGTTACGGGTTACCAGGACTCGCCACCAACACAGTAAATAATAAAATTCTACATGATAACTACAGAGAATAAACAAAAAAATAATAATAATATAACACTTAAAATTGGAAAATATAAAAAGTAAAATTTACCTAAAAGCTAAGTATTGCATTTTTTTAAAAGAAAAATCATAATATAAGTAATTCATACATAAATATAAAAGAACGTTGTTTTTATTTTAGGCACAATAATAGTCTATGGAGTCAATGAACCTTTTTTCGGCCATAATTTTAGCTGGACAATCAGGGTCACCAGTTGTGTGGTTTTTTGTAGTGCAGGCATGTTGCATATTTCGGCGGCTCAGCGGTTTTCGTGCACTCTTTAATTGTGTGACCTAGTGCCCCGCAATGTCCGCAAGTGACGGTGTCAGCTCTGCATGTCTTGGCCGCATGTCCATACTGCTGACATTTGTAACACGTCGTTACTAAGATGAAATCTCTCACAGGGCAGGACGACCAATTAACGAACACTCTGTCCTTAGTTATTATAGCCTTGCGTATATGTACCGTAACTTCGATTACATAGTTGCATGTCTGGGAGTCCTTCTTCCCCGACTTATGACTAAGCTCAATAGAGGTCAAAAATGTATCCAGAGAGATGCCTTGGGGGTCGTCGGCTAGGTTTTGATTGTATATGCAATTGAAGACTTCTGTTTCCTGCATAACCGAGGGAACTCCGATAACAACTATTCTAGGCTTACGTCTATACGGCTCATCCACGGTGAGGCCAGAGTTCGTGAGGTGCGGCGACTGCTTGAGTTTCTCTATGTCAGCCTTGTTATCGGTGCTGATGATAACACCACCGTTCTTCGTTTTCCGCAAACCTCTCACGTGCAACTTCATTTCTTCGGGTTTTATTATCTTTTGCACGAGGGCTTTTGCCTCTTCGCTCGATTTCATCTTGTCGCAGGGATAAATAGCTATAGGGCTTGTATTGGTCGGCAAATAAAAGATAATCTACTTATTCCCACTTGTATACAGTTGGCTGACCCTTCATTCAATATTCCCGCCGCTGTAGATATACTTGTAGGTGCACAGATATTCTGGAACGTTATGTGCAATAATTTTATAGATTTAGGCGAAGATATGCCAAAGATATACGAAACAAAGCTAGGGTGGTTAGTTTCAGGATATTAATTTTATAAATCAAGATGATAGTATATCCCAATTTTGGGAACTAGATTCCATTCCTTCTAAATATGCGTTCACTAATGAAGAACCTGCTTGTGAACATAAATTTAAAATGGACACTTATCGTAACGAAGATGACCGTTTCATGGTGCGGTGCCTTTAAAAAATGATCCTCACGAATTAGGAGATTCTTACGTGATGGCTAAGATTCGTTTCCTTTCTCTCGAACAAAGGTTCAGTAGAGATCCTGTTTTCAAAAATAAATACTTAGAGTTC
The DNA here is from genome assembly GCA_963576875.1 of Acrobasis repandana. Lineage (NCBI taxonomy): Eukaryota > Metazoa > Arthropoda > Insecta > Lepidoptera > Pyralidae > Acrobasis > Acrobasis repandana. Next base: position 23,823,928 of record OY756218.1, on the reverse strand, counting down.
TTACGAGAATACGAAGAACTCGGTCATATGACCGAAAATACATTACCTATAACTGATCCTAATATTGTAAATAACTATTTACCCCATCATGGAGTCATGAGGGAATCAAGTACAACTACTAAGCTACGTACTGTATTTGACGCTTCTGCAGTTACTACGACAGGGCTGTCCCTCAATGATATTCAAAAGATAGGGCCTACTGTCCAAGACGACCTTGTTTCTGTACTAATAAGATTTCGTTAGCAAAAATATGTAATCTCGGGTGACATTGAAAAAATGTATAGGTGTATAGAAGTTCACCCGTCTCAGCGCTCGTTGCAACAAATAATATTTAGGTCAGATCCATCGCAGCCCCTTAAGACATATACTTTGAACACTGTTACGTATGGGGTCGCATCCGCCCCCTATTTAGTAACCAAATGCCTTTCTTCTCTGTCTGAAACTGTTGATGAAGAATTCCATCAAATGGGACTTCTATGTGGATGATTATATCAGCGGAGGGAATACGAAAAAAGCTGTCGGTCAACAAACAAGGGCAGTAATTGATATTTTATCGTCAGCAAAATTTTGTTTACGAAAATTTAAATCAAATAGTCAGGAAATATTAAGTCAATTAGTGACAGATAAAACAAACGCGACCTCTAATTCCTCTTTCCTCTGACGTTAGTGATTTAACCGTCCTGACCCCTTCACACTTATTAATTGGACGAACCTTAACTTCTGTGCCATATCCACAGGTAGCTGAGAATGCGGATATTACACTCCTGCAACGTCATAAGCGAGTCAAAGCTATTAAACAACACTTTTGGAATAGATTCACAAATGACTATATCTGTACTCTTCAACAGAAAACAAAGTGGAAACAAACAAAAACTGATATACAGATGAACTCGCTTGTTTTGATCAAAGACAAATCAACGCCGCCCCTACTTTGGTCTCTTGGTCATGTAGTCCAAGTCTACCCTGGATTGGATGGCATCAATCGTGTCGCAGAAGTCAAAACCATGCAAGGTACAATACGAAGAGGCTGGAATAACTTATGTGCTCTTCCTTTGGATGACAATTCATGAAGACTTGAAGCTTCTATCTTCAACCCGGGGAGCCTGTCTACGCCGTGTACGAGTCGCCGCGTCACCGCCCGCGCCCGCGCATCCCTCGCCCCCCGCAAAACACTTCGATTATCGCCGTCTCCCCGATCACACGCGTTTTGTTTGTAAATTGAGGAATTAAACCAGCTTTACACAGTCCACTTATTTTATTTATAGATAAGGTCCCAACAGTCATACAAAAATATAAACACAAATTTTCATACTCGACATAATAATCATACTAAATATTCGTATAAAAATTCTTATTTTGTTAAAACTAATTATTGCAATCAAAATTCTATAAATAGATTAGGTACATCGGAAAGTTCTCAAAAGATGACGCAATCCAGGCAGCCTGCATACACGTGCATTTCGCAAGCTCAGCAAGTACAGCGTTCCGAAGAAACAAAGTCCACAGATGATTATGATATTTTTAACGTTCTAAATTTAGAATTGGTTGATTTATTTAATAGTGAAGAATTTGACAAATCTATTCATTTAATAAACCTACAAAATTAAATGAGTTACCAGACAAAAATTTTGAAAATAATAAAATAAGAAATTATGTTAAATTAAATGATACAAAAGTAAATAAAACATATTGTAAACGCGCAAAACTAAACAAAAAGAGGAGAAAGAATAAAACCCCGGATATGACAAAAAATAAAAATAAGTTTATGTTAGATAATGAGAAAAAAGTAGTTAGGAAAGTAAGTGTATGGAAAAATAAAATGAGGGTTATAAATGTGTTAAGAGTGTTTTGAATAAAAGTGCTTTGTTAGGAGACTAGCGCCATCTGCGTGTGATCTCCACAAACACGGGCAAGATTATCGATTCATCGATATCCCGTGCGCGGATTGTCTTTGCCCGACCAGAAAAATAATCATTGTCTTTACGTCAAAGTCTCAACTGACATTTGGGAATGACAAGTTGCGAGCGAGGCTTTTTGATTAAATGTAAAAATTGTAAAAGATTTTTGATTTGGGTGTGGTCCTGTCGCGTGCCATGGCCGGCTAATTTTGTAATTTTTGATATATATAGCGAATGTTTCGTGGAGAATTGTCGTTAATTGTTTTGTGCCCAATTTGTTTGGAACGGCGTGGAGCCGAAATTGTTTGTATTACGTAAAGAACAGTGATTTGTGTCAAATGTAAAACGCGTGCCATGCGGCCTTATAAAATAGAGAGTTTTTTGACTATTGCCCGTCTGAGACGGAAGTGTTCGTGAATTGACTGCAAAAGTAACTAATTGTTTGGAGGAGAAGGTAAAATGCTTAGGCATTTTTCTGGATTTGTCAAAAGCTTTTGACACGGTCTCTATCCCCATTCTGATTGAAAAGTTAGAGGCAATTGGTATTAGAGGAACTCCACTAGACCTGTTCCGCAGCTACCTAAGCGGACGAACACAAAGGGTTAAAATTGATGAGTTTATAAGTGACGAAGAGATTATCACAACCGGTGTTCCCAAGTATTCTTGGCCCTACGTTATTCTTAATTTAAATCAATGATCTTTGCAAATTAAACCTAAACAACTGCAGCATTTACACATATGCTGATGACACTGCTCTCCTTATAAATGGCAAGACTTGGGAGGATGTACAGATACAAGCTGAATCAGCTCTTGCAAAAGTAATGACATGGCTATCAGCAAACCTGTTAACTCTAAATTTATCAAAGACCAACTTCATGTCTTTTGCACTTAGATCCACATCTCATCCTTCTAAGGACTACATGATAAAAGCACACTCCTGTCAAAACCCGACTCGTACCTGTACTTGCGTTTCTATCTCCCGAGCCAGCCATATGAAGTATCTAGGTGTTCTTATTGATCAGGCATTGAATTGGAAAACACACATAAATTCACTCAAATCGCGTATAAGAAAACTTGTTTATGTCTTTAGAAACCTACGAGATGTGGCAGACTTGGAAACTTTGCAAAGTACTTACTTTGCTTTATGCCAGTCACTTCTTATGTATGGTATAGGAGCCTGGGGGTCCGCAGCTAAAACTAATTTATTGCCATTAGAAAGAGCACAAAGAGCTATCCTTAAAGTTATTACCAGAAAAAAGTACCGTTACCCTACAGCCCAACTTTATAAAGACACCGAGGTATTAACAGTGAGACAACTCTTTGTGCAACAAACGGTGTTACGAAAACACTCATCGCTGATTTACGACCCAAATCTAAATTCCCACCGACGCAAACATTTACGCTACATTGTGTGTCCGACTCTGCCTAACAGAACCTCCCTCGCGAAACGACACTTCAGAGTACTTAGCTGCTCACTTTATAACAAAATTAATAAGGAGACCAACATCTCCCCTTATTCAAAAAAGGAGAAAAAACAGACCCTGGCAACTACAGACCTATCTCTATTCTGCCACTTTTGAGTAAGGTGTTCGAAAAGATAATGTTCAATCAAATGCTACTTCACTTTAAGACCAATAATCTTTTCCATAGCCAACAATACGGCTTTACTGCTGGAAAATCGACCACCGATGCAGGAGTAGCACTTATTACTAATATCTACGACGCGTGGGAAAACAGAAATGATGCAATTGGATCATTTTGCGATCTTTCTAAAGCATTTGATTGCGTTGATCATCCAACACTTTTGCTCAAATTTCGTCAGTACGGTTTTGATGATAAGTCAATTAAATTAATAGAATCTTACTTAACTGATAGGCTTCAAACTGTTGATATAAACGGCGTAAAATCACACGGGTCTAATGTGAAAATGGGCGTACCCCAAGGTTCAATTCTAGGACCGTTCCTTTTCTTAGTTTATGTCAATGACTTGCCTTACATGGTTGAGAAAGAGGCTGACATGGTGCTGTTTGCTGATGACACCTCGCTAATATTTAAAATAGATCGACATAACAGTGATGCTAGCGCGGTGAACAGCACCTTATCTTTAATTTCTGATTGGTTTTCGGCCAATAACCTCATGTTAAATGCGAACAAGACCCAATGCATTCGATTCTCTCTTCCTAATGTGAATCAAGCCTGTGTTGACATACTAATTAATGGTCAGAAACTCGATCTGGTTGAAAGTACTACCTTTTTAGGAATCACAATTGATTCGAAACTTCAATGGGGCGCTCATATAACTAAACTTTCTAATAGGCTTAGCTCTGCGGCTTACGCTGTTAGGAGAATAAGACAATTGACAGATGTAGCAACTGCTAGACAAGTGTACTTTAGTTACTTTCACAGTCTAATGTCTTACGGGATACTTCTATGGGGGAGTGCAGCGGACATTCAGACTATTTTTCTTTTACAAAAAAGAGCAATTCGTGCTATTTACGGTTTAGGATCGAGAGACTCACTGAGGGAATTATTTAAGGAAATAGGTATACTTACTTTTGCATCACAATTCATATTTGAAAATATAATGTATGTAAGGAAAAATATTTCCATGTTCAATAAAGTAAGTGATTTTACAGATAGAAATTTACGTAATAAGAATGACTTAGTTAGCCCGTATTACAGGCTGAATACAGTCAGTAAGTCTTTTATGGGGAAGTGTATACTTTTTTATAATAAATTGTCAGAATCGGTCCTTGATATGCCAGACAGAAAATTCAAAGCTTATGTAAAGAAAGTACTTTGTGAGAAGGCTTATTATAGGACCGATGACTATCTTAAAGACAAAAAGGTCTGGCTTGAGCTTGGCGCGGGTCCCTCTTAAAGGTTTGTATACTTAGACATGTCATAATTTAGGTACATTGGTACATACTAAATTTACAAATTGACATTATTTTAAATTTCGTAATTCTTATAATTCAATTTAATTATGACATAATAAACAATGTAATCTCTGTCCATCTATATAACTAATTTTAAGTTTTTAGTTTGTTAGTTGACGTCTTTGGAGAAAACGTGCAGTGCAGTTTGTTGCCGCTTCTTCTGCACTTGCGCCTAGGAAGCGGCGTAAACTTAGCTTTAAGTAACGATTTGACGTCAACATTTGTGAAAAACAAAACAAAGTGACTATTATTAAGAGATATTGTAAATATCCTATGATAATAAAGATATTTTGAATTTTGAATCTATCCGTGTACAAAATATTCTTGTAAAAAGCGTATTAAACAATACCTACGCAACTTAAACTATACAGAGACAGAAGCTCTGCTTAAATAAATAGCCTTATTTAATAACTGCATTTTGGTTTCCTTTTCAATTCTGGTAATCCATATCCACACACATACCCCAACCAACACTAACACACTAAACTGACACTCACCCCAATACTCGCATCGCACCATAGACATTGTACACACACATCACATCACATCTTTACGTACACACTCACAAATACTCATTGGTAGTTTCTTTTTATTTTTATCTATTTATTTATTTCATTATTTATTTTGTCAAGCTCATTGATTATTAAAATATAATTTATAATTAGATTACATATAAGTTAGATATAAGTACATATTTAATTTCCCAAAATCACAGTTATGCTTGTTTTGGGAAATTTGCGCACAACCTGTGAACGCACTTGCCAATTATGTTGGGCCAACAATAAAATTATGAAATCCATTCCGGAGACAGGTTGTTTCCGAGATACAGACCCCTGTCTAGTTCGGAGATGGCCTGTAGCTGGTTGGATGGAATAAAATATAACTACTCGATGTATCTATAAATGTACGAGTTTTTTTTTTTTTTGTAAATATGTCTATGTCTTTTTGGCTAAATAAAAGATTTATTAATTGTGGTGGCGTGAATGCCCATAAACCTATAAACAGTGATAAACTTTTGAATCGGAGTGAGGGACATTCCATGTTACGTGAATAAGAAGTGTCAAAAGAAGAGGAAGAAACTTATTGTGCGGTTTTGAAGTGGTGTTATAAATACGACGTATTCATTTGGGGCGACATACATGAGCTCATGGGGAGGTTAGTGTAGGGACCCAATTCTCCTCACCACTGACCTTGGGACCCATAGTGGGACCTAAGGCCGTCGCCAGCCCTGAGGAGGACCTCAGGATCGACGCGAAGGCCAGGCGAGGCTGCCTGAAGACTGCGTGGACGCGGTAAGTTTTATAATTAGTGTAATTACTCTTAATTAGAATTCAGTTCAACTCATAATTAGGTTAAGTTAGGTTAATAGGTCCCTGTACCTTATAATACAGGGTGGTAGCAGACTGCGTATGTTGTTTGGGTGTTTGTTTATTGCCGGTGGGATTGCCGGACTCGTACCAAGAGCGTAGTTACAAAAATATCTTGGTATCAGAACGTAATCTTAGCTATCTGCGCCCACATTTTTGGTATAATTAAATATAACGTCTAACAAAATATACTAAAACTATTTTAAGGGTGAATTCAGTCCATGATACTGAACAACTTTTCCCAAGGAACATATATCGAAATATGAAAAAAAAAAGGACTGCTTAAAAAAAGGACGGTGGCATATGGCCCATAGCAGTTGGGTTGGAACGTCATTTCGACGCCTAACGTCGAAACTCTGCTGCAGGGCCATCACATACACTCTTACTAGTTATTTTCAACCAATCTTAGGGTGGATGTGAAGCTGCCGTCTACTCTTTCAGAACTTTCCTCGATAATCAAGAGCTTCAGGAGGGTGAAATACTGTTAAAAGTAGATATTAGAAACGCCTTCAATTCGGTGGGTAGGGCCGCCTTACTTTTACAAGTAAAAAACAAAATTCTTTCACCACTACGTTTGGCAATGCTCTAGCAGAAATTTTAAAATTAATGTTTATAGATAACTCTTTATTATCCTGTGTTGGCTGCTAGCAAGGCGATCCTCTAGGTTTTTAGCCGAGCCATCCACCCAGTTTCAGAAAAAATAAATTTCAAATTCAATGTATGGTTTTTTATCTTCGGACTATGGCATTGTTTTAGGACTTTTAGACCCTATCGAGGAATAAAACTAAATTAGCTAAGTACCTATCTATTTTAAAATATGGTTTTCCATTTTATTATTCAAATCAATACAAGTATACGAATCTAGCACAACACAACTATCTATTACGTAAATACTAAATATTGACAGTGATATATTTATAAGCTTTCTATATAGGTATCAATATAATAAATCAACAAATGACGAAAACGGATTATGCATTTTCCATTTTTGTTTAATTTTTATGTTTATTTTATTATATGGTTAGGGAATTTATTGGTGATTAATTCTTGGATAAATAATATATCTAATCAAAAAGTATAGAAAGCTACATATATATAACTAGCTGTCAACCCGCGGCTTCGCTCGCGTAAATTTCGGTTTTACTGAATCCTATTTTCAATAACTAAGCAAAATGAAACCAATCACCTCCCTCTATTTATAGTTTTTTAATTCTCTTAATCCAGCTGGTAACTTTTATGTAAAGGTTATTGTGGAAAAAAAGATACCTATGTACATTTTTTAATTAATTTTCTACTACCGAAGAATCTCTTAATAAACCACATTCACGGTAGTACGAGTAGCATTGAGAGAAAGGATTATAAGACTATTAGCAGAATTATCCGTGTGGGAAACAGCCAGATCTTAAATCTATCCCAGCGACTTTCAATGACTGCCCTTGGGATTTTTTTATGGTCATTGCGAAGCATACTTTAAGGGGAAACTGCAATCACTTGAACTCAAATGGATACTCTGAGGGTACCAATGGTATGCGAGGAATGAAAACAGTTTCCCCTTGACTGGATATACAGTGAGCACAGTAGCCTCGACAATGTTCTTTCTCATGGAGATCTTTTTTTTTTGTAGTCTTGTTACGTTGCATAATTTTGGAGGTTTTAGGTTTCTTAGCAACATCACTGGTGCGCCAATTTTAAGAACCAGATTATGTGGAGGGAGACCAGCTAGATTTAAAGAATTAAGAAATTCTACTAGGAAATTACTGCGTCATCTGTTTGAAATACAGAATCTACTGATTTACTGCATTTCAGTCGATTCGAATGACTTCAACAATGTATCATTTATAACAGCCGCTGTAGGTATCATTATTGTATCCTTATCCTTCCAGGCTTCCGATAGTGATTAAATTTTGTATACAAATGTGAAATTATTCACATGACAAGAAACTGATCTGATGTTGGAGTCGGAAGGTGGCCATAAGCACCCTGTAGTCAAATGAAGCACTAAACTTTTAACTTAAGTATTTACTAACAATAAACTTTTCTGTAATACGTAATACTGTAACTGTACTACATAATTATAACATGTGGTTTACCCATCTATTCCTATATGGAGATAAACTGATCACAATTTTATATAATAGATCCATTGTTATTGATGGGTTTCTACAATTATGAAATAATTTCTGCAAATACATAGAATTTATATTTATAATAGGTACAATTAAAATATTGGTACTTTTTTTAATTTAACATTTCATTTTTGTAGTGATTAAAATGTCCTAACCACAGGAATATATCATTATATAACTAAATAAGTATAATCTATTGTTCTGATGACAAAAATACCCTTTTAGTCATACTTATAGAGGGTATATAAACTGACATATTCATGATTATAATCTATACACTTGTTGTATTTGGCACGAAGCAGTTGTTAGTAAAACTGTCCATTGTTGTATCGACGAGATATTGTTTCTTCCTGTTTAAAATGAAGTTAACTTGGTGCTTCGTGTTGTTCAGTCTGCTGTTCATAGCGTTGCTCTCAGACTGTGAGGCTCAGCCGCGGGGTCGCTTTTTTGGAGGATTCCGCCCTGGCCGTATGGGGCGCACAGGTCGTGGGGGCTTTGGTTCTATGTAAGTTAATTATTCGTATCTGTAAGTGGCCGAAACTGGTGTCAGATTTTTCAAGCTACCTAATGGGTAAGTGATAGACTTTCAGTCTGTCACTCACATGCACAATTTATAGCAAAAGAACAATTTCAAAATTCTGAAATGAAAATTACCTACAGAATTCCACTGCAGGACAAAGTTCCCATATCCTTCCACTCATCCCGATTTAGCGCGACCTCTGACCTTTTCCTCTTAAAACATCTGATTTCATCACTCTAACGTTTCCCACAACGTGTAACTCTATGGTATTGAAATACTTACCAGATTCCCAGACCTGCAAGGAAGACGTTTTCTTTTACACTTACCTAGTAGATACTTATTGCCTGTGGCGTTTTCTGTACGATACATTATATTGGCCCCACATTTACCAGAGATAAAAAAAAAATATTTTGTCTCATCCAGGTATTAGGTTATTTACATGCCGAATTTAATTCCCATATCTGTTCAGCCGTGCTGGTTTGAAATTGGGACAAACATAGATACATCCAACCATTTTAACAAATTTTCGCATTATTATATTTATAGAATTTACATTTACTCGTAATTCATTGTTTTTATTATAATCAATTTACAAATATCCTCTCTGACAGGGTCTACTGAAAAAGATCTCTTAAGTCTTAGAATTTTTATAGTTTGTATTTTCTGATACCTGTAGCTTTTTTGTAAATACATTTGTAAATAAATAATTTTAAATTGTACCTTTTATTTCACTTACAGCTTAGACGGCATGTCAATATTGGAAGAACTGTTCGGCGGCCCCTAGACAACTAGACAAACATCAAGTACAACGGTATTTCGGGAATATAAAATAATTCTCGAAGGCAAGCTCAGCCCGTGATATTGAAATACTTAATGGAAAAGTTATATAACAAATACTGAAATGTATCATATTCAATTGATCGAGTAATCATATCTAGTCAATAAAAGGAAATCTTTTTACATAATTCGACGCTAGCTTCCGGCCGAAACTTTGAATGGGAATACCCGGTGTTAAAATGTACCCTATATTATTCTTCAGTATTTCAAGTATCTGCATGCAAAAATCACGTAATCTATTACACTTTTTAACATGAAAAACGGACAATAAACAAATATACTTTTACAGTGTCTGATCGAGTGCATTAATTAGATAACTCTTGCGAACTGCCTTAAGGCATCTGATCTCAATGACTGCATCTAGTGCCAACAGTCATAATGACACACAGTGAACCTTCCTTCACCGGAAACAGTTGAAGTACTTAGTTGAAAATGAGCGAACATGAGTACAGACTCAGCGGAACAAGTCGCGCCTGGTGAGGATGCAAATGAACAAAATAATGATGAATAATAGTGGAGATATATTTCCTAGGCAAGTTGTTCAATATCAAGGACTGAACTCGCCCTTCAAGTATAAATTTGCCTTTCTGTAATACTCTGTATGTATTTCGGTTACTCTTACAGGCTTCTTATAAAAAGGATTCTGAAGAAATTTAAAAAACTTTACGTCAAAGATCTTACGTTATAAATTATAAATAACTTGATTTAATAGTAAGTACCTATTTTATTAATAATAATGTTTGATATGTTATAATTCATTAATATTGTCACTTTTAAAATATAAAGAGAGAAGACATGATTGATTAGAAATTTGAGTTTTGTAAACTGACGTTTGCTTGTTTAATATTGTACCTTTAATACCCATTTAATGCAAATAAATTAATATTTACATTGATGCCTACTTTATTCCACGTAAACCAACTACTAAAATTTCACCTTTTTATTACGTAGATAGAATTATTATATATAAACCTACATTACCACTGACTGACTGACTCACTGATTGACATAGTTGTTTGACCTGTTCTGGGGTAGGTGGGGTAATGATTGATGTATGGTCGTATACTCGTAGAGGGTGCTCCAGTAAGTACCAGAAAAATCGGACATGTTGAAGATATTATCATCAGATCCTAATATGGAAGGGGTACGGCCTGCAAAAACGGTTTGAGTTAGGGGTGTGATTTTTGGGGGTTGTAATCAATTTGACGACTATCATTTGTTTTTTGATTTTTTTCAAAATCCAAGATGGCCGCCATACAAGGACAAATTCCGAGTGTGTACCGCGAGACCGCAGGTCGAGCGGAAAGCGTGGCCGATGGCCGAGCCCCTCTTGACCTCCCCCCTTCCCCCCCCCCCCCTCAAGTGTCTTTGCGAAGCCAGAGGCCAACGGCCGAAAACTAAGCTCCCAGCGAGGCCGAAGGCCGAGCTGCGTTGCGAGGGCGAAGCCCGAGCCCCTCCTGACCTCCCCCTCCCCCAGAACTCCCTCCCCCCAACTTTAGTGCTTAGTGACTTAGCTATACCGCGAGGCCGCAGGCCGAGCTGCGTGGCGAGGCCGTAGGCCGAGCCACGCCCACCAAGCGCTAAGCGTTTTTTTTTAATTTTTTCAAGATGGCCGACAATACTCGACTGCTTCCGATTTGACTGAAATTCAGAATGCAAGGGTTTTCTGCGTCACGGAATCGAAATCTGACATTTTTTTTGGAATCCAAGATGGCGTCTGGATTTTAGAATTTTAACTTTATTCGTTCTTAAAGTCCTACTGGAGCATCGAAGGGTTCTGAAATTTTGTATGCTGGAGTAAAGCACCCCGCGGATATCAAAACTGCAAACAATTTTGATTCAAAGATGGCCGCCCAAAAATTTTTGACGTTTCCTTAACTGACTGCAGTTTTTACTGTGTATGATACATAACATACAATGAATGGTTATGTGTTGACATAGATAAATTAGGTCTGACATCGGGTACTTTTACATTTATTAGTGACGCCCATGGAACAACTAGTTGGTTAGACCATTTTTTGTCGACGAAATCAGCTGTTCGCTTGGTGGATAATGTTTATGTTATGTACGACATCCTATGTTCGGATCACTTACCATTAGTGGTTGAGTGTAACCTTAATGTTAATAAATCACAAACTTGCGTAAATAAAAAGAACTCTGTAAAACCCAATAAAGTCATATGGGGTGAAAAATCTCCTGTAGATATTTTCAAATATTCACAGGAATGCCATAAAGCTTTGCGCGATATTGATTTTCCCGCAGAGCTTGCTAAGTGCTGTGATAAAATGTGTGGTGATCCGGATCATAGGCTTATAATTGACTCGATGTATAATAGGGTTGTGCACGCTTTGAGTCATGCGGCGGCTGTCAGTCGAGGAACAAGGCCTTTAAGGAAAAAATCTAAACGTGTGATAGGATGGAGTAGGTATGTAAGCGACGCACATAGGGAGGCTAGGTCGAAATTTGAACTATGGCTATGGCACGGCAAGCCTACTCAGGGCACTGTATATCAGGAGATGCGGGACGCTAGGAAGATTTTTAAATCCAAATTAAAATGGTGTCAAAATCATGAGGACCAAATAAAAATGGACATCTTAGCCGAAAATCACTCGAAAGCCGATTTTCACGCGTTTTGGAAAAATACCAATAAGATGAATTTTGGACCTGGCCTGCCTGAGTGTGTTGAAGGTGTTAGCGGTGAGAAGGAAATAGCAAATTTGTTTAAAGATGCGTTTACCGTTTTACCTTTAGCTACTGAACAGCAGGACGTGTCCAGTGCTGAGGCCGGATGTGACCAGTTAGGGACTAGATTCACAGCAAAAGATGTTGCTACTGCCATAAAGTCAATTTCTAGAGGGAAGTCCCTTGGTCACGATGGCCTGAGTATTGAGCATCGATATTGAGCGCGGATACTGGCAATGTTGTACACGCTCTGCGTGGGACATTCTTATTTGCCGGCGGAGCTGATAAGAACGGTCGTAGTGCCTATCGTTAAAAACAAGACAGGCGATTTGACAGACAAAAGGAACTACAGGCCTATCTCGTTGGCTACGGTGATCGCCAAAGTGTTTGATGGCATGTTAAATGCACACTTAAATAATTTTTTCACACCACATGACAATCAATTTGGTTTCAGACCTAGACTATCTACGGAAAGTGCAATAGTGTGCATGAAATATGCCGTCAGATACTACACGGATAGAAACACGCCTGTTTATGGCTGTTTCCTTGACTTGTCGCAGGCTTTTGACCGGGTTTCCTATAAGATACTATGGAAAAAATTAAAAGACTTTCCTCCAGAATTGATCAACATCTTTAAATTCTGGTACGGAAACCAGGTCAATAACGTGCGATGGGCAGGAACTCTGTCGGACTCGTACAGACTGGAGTGTGGGGTAAGGCAGGGAGGTTTGAGTTCGCCGACGCTCTTTAACCTTTATATTAGGGGTCTGGTTGAGGCGCTCAGCAATCTTCATGTTGGATGTCACGTTGATGATGTATGTTTTAATAATATTTCATATGCAGATGACGTTTGTTTGCTGAGCGCGTCAATAGGAGGCCTTAGGGAGCTGGTTAGCGTCTGCGAAATATACGCTCAGGATCATGGCCTTATATTCAATGCAAACAAAAGTAAAGTTATTTTGTTTAAGTCAGGTAAGGAGACTCCGACAGAGGTTCCTCCCGTGAGACTGGGCGGAGTGGCTTTGGAGCGTGTACACAGCTTTAAATATCTCGGCCACATAGTGGACGATGAATTGAGCGATAATGCGGATATTGAGCGCGAACGGAGGGCGCTGTCGGTGAGGGCCAATATGATAGCCCGCAGGTTTGCTCGATGCTCTAGGCAGGTAAAAATAACTCTTTTTAGAGCATATTGTACCTCATTTTATACCTGCAACCTGTGGGTTAGGTACTCCCAACGTTCGCTGAACACCCTTCGCGTTCAATACAACAACGCATTTAGGACGTTGCTGCGGCTGGCTCGTTTCTGCAGTGCATCAAGCATGTTTGCCGAAGCACACGTGGATGGCTTTCACGCTACCATGCGCAAGCGCGCAGCCTCCATGATGCGGCGGACTCGGGACAGCGGCAACAGCCTCCTGGCAGTTGTAGGGGATCGCATGGGCGGACCTTTTATATGTAGTTGGGTCGCCTTGCATGTCCCAGTAAGCCGTGAGGCAAGGAAATATTAATTTATATAAATTTTAAAATATAAGTTTTACTAACATTTAGTTTTAAGAATTAATATTGTTACTAACACATGATGGACTATAATTGTCTGAATATTAATAAATGAATTGAATTAAACGAATTAAAAATTGAATTTACCCATTGTCTCAACTGGACATGTACTTTAGCCAACTTCAACAGCTGCACGAAAAACCGCGGGCTGCTTGTAGCCCGCGCAACGCCCGAAAAGCTAGTTTTATATATAAAGATAGAAGATAATATATAAGACAGTCTAGTTTAAACCTGCTTAAAAGCATCTGACATAGCTTGATGACTAATGATAATAGCCGGAACTAAAGGCCTATCGTGCCTTTCAAAGCACGGAGGAGGTAGAGACATTTTATGCCGCTTGTCATGGTGACATGATTGCTAAACATTTAAAACCGTTTATAATGCACACTCCCGCTGGGGCAGGAGCTCGTCATCGACAACAAAAACAAACAGCCGAGTCTTAAATAAAATAGGCATTGAAATCTCTTATGCCGGCTGTACACACTCGCCGAGAGTGTCGGCCGAGAAGGTTCTTGACGAGAGCATACATGTACACACTCGCCGAAAGTCTCGGCCGAGAAGGTTCTTGACGAGAGCATACATGTACACACTCGCCGAGAGTGTCGGCCGAGAAGGTTCTTGACGAGAGCATACATGTACACACTCGCCGAGAGTCTCGGCCGAGAAGGTTCTTGACGAGAGCATACATGTACATACTCGCGAGAGCCATCGAATCTTGAACGAGACCATGCTAAAAATTACCTAATAAAACAAGGTATTGTCGTCCCGCGATAGCCCAAGACTACGTCACGAATGTCAGGGAAAGTGTAACCACTACTGTTCTTTTCAGTAAATTTAAGAACTTTCTTAGTTAGTTAATGAATGTAAAATAAAATACTAACCAACTTTACTATTTCGTATAACGTGTATTTCATCTGTTATTTTTTTATAAATTAATATATTGAATTATTAGTTCATAATTGGTTTGTTAAGTTAAAAAAAATACACTTTGCTCGGGTGATTCAATCACACACAGTGGCATCACTCCCAAATGCTGACGTATTCTTGAGCTACTCACGTAACCAGTTGTCACGGGAAGAGAATAGCTTGTTTTATTATACCACGTGAAAAGTGACCGAGATCGACAGAGCTGAGGCGAGAGAGAGAGAGAAGAAACGAGAGCACCATGTACACGCTCGCTCTCGCCCTGTCTCGGGATGTCCCGGCGAGTGTGTACAGCCGGCATTAGAGATCGGGTCGTAGACGTAGTCGTTGCACTTTGTGCTGGTGTAGAAGGTACGCTTACGAAGTTACAGCCTTGTTGCAACGCTGCGTGTGTTTGTTGTTTGTTATAATAAAATTTAAAGAGGATCCAAAATTCTCAGTTGGGTCCATGACGTCTAATTTCCCGAATGTCTAACTCCGCGGATATCTACCTCCAAAGTGTCTAATACCGCAAATACCTATATGTTATAGAAATAACGCCTACTTTTACCAGACACTAAGATATCAATAACAAATTGACATTAAGTGGTTAAAACCTGACTGCCTCCGCGGTCCAGTGGTCAAGGCGTTTGCCTTGTGATCCGCAGGTCATGGGTTCAAATCCCACTGGAAGCATACTTTGCGAAAAGTTGTTTCCAGTCTGGTAAGGATATTGAATCACCTGATTATCCGAAAAGAAAGATGATTCCGTATTTCGAAAGGCACGTAAAGCCGTTGGTCCCGAACGCCATCTAGCGTTCGTACCTATCCTAGGATTGATTCTGGTCTACCCTTTGGGTTGCGGAGGTCAGACGGCAGTCGCTCTGTGTAATAACCAGTAACCTCGTCAAATCACCTAGGTTAGGTAGCGGACACCGGACTCTGAAGCGTTACCGCTGACGATGCAACCGGGAATACGCACGGATGATGATGAAGCGGTTAAATTCTACTTTTATTTCACTATTTATCGACATCATGAACTAAACAGACAATTTCTCAAAATTTATAGTTTTATTTGAGTTTTCATTGTTTTCAAATTTCAAGCAATTAAAATAAATCATATGAAAGGAAACGGAAATTTCTCTCTACCAAGCCCTAAATAAACCGTCAAACTATTTTATGAACTACTGTTTACAGTTTAAGGCCGTACCTGAATTTTCCGGGGTCCAGTGCTGCCCACATTTAAAATAAATTATTTTAAAGAAAACGGAGACATAATTTAAAATTTTGCTACTACCAAGTCCTAGATAACCCTTCAAAGTATTTTATGAATTACTGTTTACAGTTTAAATTTAGAACGTTAAGCTATACTACGCACATTTGCTAAGAGTGGCCGTTTTTCACAAATGTGCGTTGTAAAGCTTAACGTTCTCACTTTAATGGTATTCCTCTAGAGAGAGTTAGTCAGTTTACCTATTTAGGACATATTGTTACCGCCGATCTCAAAGACCATGCAGATATCGAGCGAGAGCGGAGAGCGCTGTCGAGGAGGGCGAATATGTTGGCTCGCAGGTTTGCGCGATGCTCGGATAAGATAAAAATTACTTTGTTCAGAGCATACTGCACCTCGCTGTACACGTGCAGCCTGTGGGCCACATACTCGCAGGGCGTCTACAGCGCTCTCCGTGTACAATTCAATAACGCGTTCAGAGCGGTGTTGGGGCTGCCTCGCTTCTGTAGCGCATTAGGGATGTTTGCAGACGCGCATATTGACTGCTTTCATGCTTCTATGCGCAAGCGCGCCGCGTCCCTGGTGCGCAGGGTGCGGGCTAGCTCCAATACTGTCCTGGCGGCGATAGCTGAGAGAAAGGATTGTTCTTACTTGAGACATTGCACTGACAAACACGTACCGTGCTGTCCATTTAAGAGGCAATTCTAAATCATTTAAAAGTAATAATTGTTAATTTTTTTTTTGACATTCAAAATTGTATGTGTGTTTTGTGTATTTTATTGTATTAATTTTCGAGCGACTGACATTTTTATTATTTAAATGGTATTATGGGTCAAATCGTTACCTGAAATAAATATTTTTTTTTTATTTTTTTTTTTAGCTGTAAACAGTAGTTCATAAAATACTTTGAAGGGTTATCTAGGACTTGGTAGTTGCAAAATTTTAAATAATGTGTCCGTTTTCTTTGAAATGTTTTATTTTAAATGGGGGCAGCACTGGACCCCGGAAAATTCAGGTACGACCTTAAAGTGAGAACGTGAAGCTTTTCTTCGCACATTTGCCAAAAGTGGCTGTTTTTCGCAAATGCTAACTGCATTTCCACCTGGAATGGCCTCCACCGGGCTCGGGGAGGCCTTAGCCTCAACCCGGGCAATGGGCTCCATCCACTTAGCTTCCCCGCGGAGGTCCGCAGCCCGCAGGTACTGAGCCCCCCCTCCATCGCGACAAGAACCCATGATTATACCATGTATCAACCAATGCGTTATTAACACTTCGAAAAATATTTAACCCACTAACATAATATAATGAAGCTATTTCAAGGGTGAATTCATGAAAGTCCATGATACTGAACAACTTTCCCCAAGGAACATAAATACCGAAATATGGAAAATATTTTTTGCCTTTCCATACAAATTCAAGTATCAGCTGATAGGTCAACTTATGTGGGAGGCCAAAAATGATTTCCTTGGGGAAAGTTGTTCAGTATCATGGACTGAACTCTCCCTTAAAATAGTTGTGAAAATGAACCATTGTGTATTTGTTATAAAATAGTGTCTTCGAGTTAGTATTCCGTAACACAAGTCTCGGACTTACTTTGGGGCTAGCTCAATCTGTGTGATTTATCCGTGAAAAAATGTTAGTTAGTGACCCAAAGACGGAAGTAAAACGTAAATGAATAAATCACAAAAAAACGGGCCACTTTTATTGTTAAATTAGACATTTAACAAATAAAGTATTGTGAACTATATCGTGTAACATATCAAATGAAAGAGCTTTTTATGATAATTTTAATTACATTTTTTATTTCCTATGGTTAATCATTAAACATTAAATCACGTAGGTGAGTCAACAACCTTGATACAACCCTGACTGGCTTAACTTATTTTATCTATAATTGTAGATCTCACACTAAACAATATGTATATCCATACAATTTAATTGTATTTCCCATAACTTTATTTTTAAGAAAACCATTCACAAGGTTTATGTTAGTACTTATTTTAATGTACAATTATGTAGTAAGTAGTAAAATATTCTTAGACTCTAGCTTTAATAATAATTAAATTAAAAATTAAATTATATTAAAGCTAGATAGTAAAATTTATATGAATTAAAACTTTTAGATCTATTTTTAGATCGGTATTTTTGAAGTTATTTAAGAAAATACATAATAAAAATACCATCCCTTTTTCCCCTTATCTCCAAAACCACTGAGCCTAAACTTAAAAAAAAAATAGGTAATAGTTCTTTATCTATAGATTATAGAAAAACCTATAAAAAATTGAAATTATATGGGGGCCACTTATTGGATAAATATGAAAATTTAAAAAAAAGATCTGCAAACTGTGTTGTGTGACATATCACATGAAAGGCCTTGTTGTAAGAATCTCAAATATGTATTTTTTATAATTTCAAGATAAGTATGCTTAGTCAATGGAGTAGTTGTCGTTGTCTTCTACTGGTCACTGTCCCGATGTGCGAAAGTATCATATATATTAATCAAATCCGAGACCGCTCCTATACCATCCATGCTGAAAATGTAATAAAAGGTACATTTTAAATTGTTGAAGTATAACTTGATAGAAAGATACATTATACAACGTGTTTGGTTAATTTAAGAACATGCTTTCGTCATCTATATGAACAAATTTTACTAAGGGAATAATTCCGAAATCGCGAAAAATATTCGCTGCTCCACAGTAAATTAATACCTACTGCATACAAATGTATAGACCAGCGAAGGACTTTTTCGAGTTTTTTTTTTTAGAGATTACCTAACACATTGTATAAATGGATTATAAAAGTGATTCGTGCGATTTTCTACCTAGGTATAACTAGTAGCTTTCATGGATGTCGTAAGTGGCACAAAAGTTTCGTGCAACAACTGGATTCTCAAGGAGAGTTTTTCGTCATAATTAAGTCATATATCTCAACCATTTGGCAGCTACAAAAATTTGATACCAGTGTTGGCCAACAAACAAACTTACCCATTTTTAAAAATTGATGTCGCCCGTCGACCACCGCCACGATTATGACCACGGCCACGACTATGACCACCACGCCGTGGCCAACCCCATGCGCGGGCGTCAGAGATTGAAAGCATCGATAGGATCAGCAGACTCAATAAGACAAAACACCGAGTTAACTTCATCTTGAACAGGAACAAAGAGTAATTCGATAAATTGTAGTAAAAAATATATTATTTATTATAATAACAACCACTTGGTGTTAAGTAAAACATGTGTATAAATTAAATCAGGCATATATCGCCTTATATACCCTTACGATTACTGATATTTGTCATCGGAACGATAATAATGGTTTAAAATAGTAATTTCCTTTACTTCTAATGATACATTTCCTAACCATAATAAAATTAAATGTTATGTTATATATTATTTTTGAGTTGGAAAATAGCATTTCTAATAATGGTTATGATTTCGTAATTGTAGAAACCCATCAGTAGAAAACAATAGTATAAATTATCAACTGACATAATAGGAAAGGGATGAAAATTTTAAAAATGCTTGAATATTTTTCTACTGTTAGAAATAACATTTTTATTTACCATAAAAATATCAGATTTTTCTGTTCAGTCAATACAATGTAATTCAATTTAAATCACTAAAAATTAACTCCCATACATTTGTCGTCGCCATTTCTTTTGCCCAGAGCGTCTGACTTAATAAAACGGCCATAACAAGGTTGCATAGGAAAATGCTGGATGCTGGGCCACTTCTAATCGGTCCTTTCGGGAAACATTGGGGGAAGCCTGTGTCCAGCTGTAGTCTTCATGAGGCTGATTACAACTATGGTGAAGTGTAGTGTTTTTTTTCTTTCAAGGAGGGAGGTGTAGTGACTTACTTGACTTATTTTCCTATGTCCCCTGGGTGGGGCAGAGGGCCGCTACAGTGCTTCTCCATCCCGCTCTGTCTTGAGCAACGCGCTTCACTTCGGGCCAAGACAGCCCGATTGTCTTCATCTCCGCCGCTACCGATCGTCGCCAGGTCTGCTTTGGCCGACCACGCTTTCCTTGAGGGGTCCATTCCAATGCCTGTCTCGGAATGTGAGTAGGCTCCCTCCTGAGCGTGTGGCCGATCCATGTCCATTTACGACGCGCTATCTGTTGGTCGATCGGTGTCTCGCCGCAAAGCTGCCACAGACGTTCATTGGATATCTTTTCAGGATAAAAGATACCCAATATCTGTCGAAGGCAGCGGTTGATGCAGACTTGGATCTGCTGCGTGATGTCTTTGGTCAACTTCCACGTTTCGCACCCATATAGCAGAACGGTTTTTACATTGGAGCGAAGGATTTTGAGTTTCACTCTGCGAGTAAGCTTCCTTGACCGCCATATGGGGCGGAGTTGCGTGAAGGTGGCTCGAGCTCGGTGTTCCTCCACATTGCGACACGACGCTCCCCATGTACGTAAACTGCTGCACGCGCTCTATTTGTTTTGTGTCAAGCGTTAGTGGCAGCAGGTTCTTTCCTTTTATACGCATCTCTTGGGTCTTACGCGCGTTGACTTTAAGGCCCACCTTTCCCGCTTCACGCTGGAGGTCATCCAGCTTAGCTTGCATATCACCGTGCTTGTGGCTAAGCAGACAGAGGTCATCAGCGTAGTCTAGGTCGTCCAACTGGTCTGTCAACCCCCACTCTATACCACGTCGCTTGCCGTCGTTCACTCTATGCAGCACACCATCCAGCACGATGAGGAATAGAGGCGATAATAGACCACCCTGTCTGACACCTGCGTGAACTGCGATGTCTGCTGATAACAAACCGTCGTGAGCTACCCTACAGGAGTATTTCTTGTAGACGGCTTTTAGCAGATCTCTGATTTTCGGCGGGACTCCCATTTCATCCAGACGAGACCAAATACTAGGCCAATGTACAGTGTCGAAAGCTTTTTCGAAGTCGACAAACGTGAAGAAAACCTCACGTTGCCATTCTGATGCTTCTTCAATTATGATCCTCAATGTGTTAATTTGGTCTGTACAGGAACGATTGGGGCGAAATCCAGCTTGTTCACGTCGAAGAATGGGTTCAACTGCCTTCGATATTCTGCTCAAAATAATTTTGCAGAAGACTTTAGATGGGACAGAAAGCAGTGTGATGCCCCTCCAGTTGCTGCACTGGCTAAGATCACCCTTCTTTGGGACGGTTATCAGCACTGTCTTATTCCATTCGTCAGGAATCTCTTCGGTTGTCCAAATTTTCTCTAAGAGTGGCGTTATGACCTCGACAGCGGTATGTGGGTCGGCTTTAAGCATTTCCGCTGTGACAAGGTCGAGTCCGGGCGCTTTACCACTCTTAAGAGAAGTAATGGCAGCTTCAACTTCGTCTCGAGTAGGTGGAGATGTGTCAATGTCCAACAACTGTGGCGGTGTAGTGGTTGCTGATGTGTCTGGTAGGGTTGTATTTGTTTTGCAAAAGACCTCTTCGAAGTGCTCACGCCAACGTTCTAACTGCCCTTCAGAAGTCGCAATGAGCTTACCTTCTCTGGCTCGTAAGGGCTTCTTACTGGTTCTTTTGTTTCCAGCCAGGGTTTTGGTAGCATTGTATAGCTCTCTCAGGTTGCCAGTTTCGGCAGCTGTTTGTGCTCGATCAGCTAAGCCGTCAGCCCATCGCCTCCTGCGGTATATGCGTCTTCGTATCTGCCGGTACTGTTCCCTGAGGCTGGTCCGTTCAGTGTCACTTGGGGCTCCTAAAATTTTAACGTGCAGATCTTTTCGCATTTGAATAAGGTCCCATGTCGAATCGGAGATCCAATCGTCCCGTTTTGTGTTTTTGTGTCCTAAGACGACGGAGCTGGTTTCTTGATAGACCATTTTTATGTGATTCCACTCCTTGTCTAGTAGTGGCGCCTTCGTTTACTTGGAGACTCGAGAAGCGATTCCGGAGTTCCATTGCGAATCTATTACGCATGACAGGATCGTCCAATTTTCTCACATCATATCTCCGCCCCACCTTGCTTACGCCAGCTGGTCGCCTCGCAGTTGCAACTTTGAGGCGCAGTTCGGCAACCATCATCATGTGGTCGCTGTCGATGTCTGCTCCCCGTTTATTGCGGACGTCTAGTAGCGATGTTCGCCATTTGCAGCTGATAGCAAGATGGTCGATCTGTGTTCTTAAGATACCGTCTGGTGCTGTCCAAGAGTATTTGTGGACATCCTTGTGTGAGAACAGTGTCCCTCCGATGACAAGATCGTAATTCTGGCAAACCTCGACGAATCGTTGCCCATTGTCGTTTTGCTCTCCAAGGCCGTGTTAACCCATGTGTCTCTCGCAGCCAGTGTTATCACTGCCCACCTGGGCATTGAGGTCCCCCATCAGGATAACTATGTCTTGCTTGCGTATGCTTTTCAAGGTGTTTAAGAGTGCTCTGTAAAAGTCATCCCTAATTTCCTCATCTGCCAAGTTGGTTGGTGCATAACACTGTACGATGGTGATCTTGCGGACCCTAGAATTAAAGCGCGCAGTAATTATTCTGTCCGAGATCGGTTTCCAATCTAAAAGGCTTTTCTTCACGTCATCAGCAAGGAGAAGTCCCACACCGTATTCGTGTTTGTCATCTAAGTTCTCCTTGCCGGAATAAAGGAGAGTCAGCCCTCTAGATGTTCTCAGTTCTCCGAATCCATTTCTACGCACCTCACTGAGTCCAAGTACGTGCAGCTTGTACTTAAGCATTTCGCTTTCCGCTTGGGCTAACTTGCAGTCTTCCTGTAGCGTTCGCACATTCCAGTAAGCTATTCGTGTCCGTTTTTTCATGCCAAAGGTCGTTTTTGATAGATCGGTCCGGTTATTTACTGTATTGGTTTCAAGAATCGTAATTTTCGGGCAAGCAGGTGATTAGCCCACTGTGTCCTAGTCTGCTAGTGGGGCTGCCACCTCAGAGTCCGCAGACGCACTCGGTTTGGTTCAGGTATCCTCCCTAGTGAAGGGGTTCCGTTTTCGGGCGCAGAACACTCGCCCTTTGCCCTGCATCCTTGGCAACTACAGCACTAGATGGTGGTCACGCGGCGGCGTGGCTGTAGCCGGTCCCAGGGTGGACGACGGGGACGTGGATGGCTCGGACTGGCTGAGGCTCTGCTCTAGTAGGTGTCCCGCCATTGACACAGCAGATGGATACTCGGCATTTTATAGAGATACTTGACTTACTAATCAGGCTCTCACCAAGACCATACCTCAACTTCCCACCCCAGTGTAGTGTAGTAAGTAGTTGTAAATATATATTATAAGAGTAAGTTATGAATAAAGAGAGTCCTAATCAAGTCGTCTTCCAATACAGTCGCCTCCCACAGGGCTGCGCTGACTGGCAGGGTCGCCGACTGGCAGGGACCGCGCCGACTGGCAGGATCGCTACAGACCCTGCCAGTCGGCGCAGCCCTGCGCCGGCGCGGTTATGTGTCATGTTGTGTGCCGCGTACCGCGTATAATGTGTTATTATATATAAAATAAGTATCATATATAAAATGTGAAGCGTTAAAAAATGTTGTGATGAAGGGGCGACGAAGAAATGTAAGAAAGAGAAGCCTGGAAGAAAATATAAAGAAAACATAAATTAAATTAATTAGGAAATATTAAGTAGCTAAAATTTAAATAGTGAAGATTACAGATAAGAAATATGTTTATGTTTTCCTTTGAAATAAGAAGAATACTTTTAATAAGAAAGAAGATTTAAAAAATAAAGTTTAAGAAAGAAGATGTGACGATTTATAATAAATGAAGAATTGAAGAAAGAAATATGAAGATAATTAAGAAGAATTAAAGAAAGAAAAAGAAAAATAAAGACATACGTATACTGAGAAGAATAATGATTATTTTAATATGATTATGAAGTATAAACCTAAATACTTGCTAAGAAGTTTTAATAATGTAATTATAACGTGTGAGAAGATTGAAGACAAATATGGTAAAAATGTTTTGAAGAGACGAGCAAGTACTTATACGACGACATAGTGTTCCTATTTTATTTCTTAGAAGAGAGAAGAAAGAAGCGTACGGGACAAGGATGGTGTACAGGGTATAGCCCAGCCCACTTTCAACGGAGTCCAGGGAAATAGCTCAAGCCCACCCAGCCCGCAGCCAAGGTGACGTAGCATCAGCTTCGCAAGGCCAGGACAAGCCTATCTACGAAGTTCAAGGACACGGATACGAAAGACGTATACGAGTATGTGATTGATATCCTTTTTTACATTTTGCTATTTTTTTTGTATTTTTGAAACATATGTTTAATGTAATTTATTGAAGTTTGTAGTATTTTTTTTATTGAATGACGAGACCATAGATTTTTTTTTACAATTTTATTTTATACCGCATTTTATTTTATATTTTTATTAAAAATGTCGGAAGTATTTGATTTTGAAACAGCTCTTGCTCTTCTACCAGTAATGACTAGAGATGAAAAAATAACTAGATCATTAATTAGTAGCATTGAGTATTACAGTAATATTTTATGCGAACAGTCTCAAATAGTTTTAATTAATTTCATTTTGAAAACACGCCTATCCGAACATGCCAAATTTATTTTAAAACAGACTTATAACAATATAAATAACCTAATTTCAGATATGAAAAAATTATTATTGTCCAAAAAGTCATCATTTTATATACAGAAACAGTTAATTAATTGTAAGCAGGGAAATCGTTCTATAAAAGCCTATGGAGCAGAAGTGGAAAATCTTTTTGTTGATCTCACACTATCTCAGTCTGATGGTGATGAAACTAAAGTAGAGGTGCTTCGCCCTATTAACGAAAAATTGGCCACAGATTGCTTTTCAAAGGGACTTAATAATTTCAGTTTATATGTCATTATTTCCGCAAAGAATTTTCGGTTTTTATCAGAGACTATTCAAGCTGCAATTGATGAAAAAATTATGATGTCATTGTCTACGCCGTGTATGAGTCGCCGCGTCGCCGCCCGCGCCCGTGCATCCCGCGCCCCCCGCAAAACACTTCGATTATCGATGTCTCCCCGATCACACGCGTTTTGTTTGTACATTGAGGAATTAAACCAGCTTTACACAGTCCACTTATTTTATTTATAGATAAGGTCCCAACAGTGGTCCTTCGCGGAAAGTACTCGATTAGGCATTTACGCATCTATTTTCGCCGAGTTGTCTTGGGAATCCTGCGAGCGTCGATCTGGATTTGAATCGCAAAACGTCAACCGCCGCAGCCAACCGACAACGACGAAAAATAACTAAGGATCGGGAGGACGATTGCTTTAGTGGAAGATCAATATTTGGGAATCTACGCCGCTGCAGGTCTAAAAGAGGATTCTGCAAAGAAACCATAGTTAATTACGACGTGATATTCTACGAATTTTACCGCAAGTGGTATCCACCTACCAACAAAGTCGGAAGAGGATTCAAACTAAGGACGAAACCAAAAGCCACAAAGTGATACACCTAAGTACCTAACGGATTTGGCCAGTATCGTGAGTTCGTTCCAATTTATCCTTTCCCTATCATACTTTCTTTTTTTTTCATTAAACATAGCTTCAATATTCTACAAACAATTTTGCTTTGCAATTGATTGAAACGCGTACGCGTCAGCTGCTCACATACCTGTGTCCGAGCGCAGGGTCAAGTCCATTCCTTTTTTCTGCTCGTTAGCGGTTGCCGTTCCTTATCAGTTTTGCATTCTTTCTATTCATATTCTATTCATAGCAATTTAAGATTGCTTTGCTGCAGTTAAAAGTGAATCTTTTATTTAAATCAATCATGCCCGAATCACAAACATCCACTGAGATTCAAAAAGAAATTAGCAAGCTTATTAAGAAGAGAGGAAGTTTAAAAACTAAGCTAACACATTTTGCAACCTATTTTGAAAGCGCTAAAGGTTATAAAGCGTTAAGTAATGTCCATGCCAACGAGCTTCGTTTACGACTAACTCGTGTCGAAGATATCATTCGGGATTTCGATGATTTACATACCGAGATCGAATCTCTCGCCGATCCACCTGAGGAACAGTACGCAGCGCGAGAGAAATTCGAGGCCCAGTACTACCAGCTGACCGCCTCTGCCCGCACCCTGCTCGAGACAGCTAGTGATGGCGGATAGCGAGGCACGGCAGGTTCCGTGACGAGCTTCGATGACGTCAATACAGGTGGGACTTGCAACCATAACCATACTAAATTTCAATTGCCTAAAATTAATATACCTAAATTCGATGGCGCTTATCAGAATTGGCTCGAATTCAGGGATACGTTTAGTTCTTTGATTCACAAAAATAAGGATTTGGATAATGTTAGTTCATTATTTGCGAGCTTCTTTAGTGGGCAGCGCCGCTATTATTATAAAAAACATTGACTTCTCAAGTGAGAATTATGTAACCGCTTGGGAGCTATTATGTGCGCGCTATGACAATTCTAGGCTATTGGTAAATAACCATGTACAGGCATTATTTAGTGTAGAATCAATAACAAAAGAATCAAGTAAGTCACTTCGTTATTTGATTGACATTACTAATAAAAATATCAGGGCTCTCACAAATTTACAACAACCTACACAGCATTGGGATACCCTTATAATTCATATGATGGCCAGCAAATTAGATTCCACCATTTTGAGAAAATGGGAGGAATATAGAAACACGTTATCCGAACCGCCTACACTTGATATATTTTGCACATTTTTACGAAACAGGGCAGATTTATTAGAATCCTTGGAAGAAACAAATAGAACGTTCAAAGGTGAGTCATCAAAAAACAAATCTTTTTTAAATGTGTCCAGTAGCTCAGATAAAGTTAGCAACCCAAGGAAAATAATAACAAGTGTCCTATGTGTAAATCTAGTCACTTGTTATATCATTGTGATAAATTTAGGGAGTTATCAATCGAAAACCGTATTTCAAAGGCAAAAGATTTGAACGTTTGTTTGAATTGTTTACGCCCAGGTCATTCTCATATGAAATGCAATTTTTCACATTGCCTTTATTGTAGGTACAAACATAGTACATTGTTACATTTACATAAGCATGATGAAACTTCGTCTCCACCTATGCCTAATCAAGAAACTGTCGCGTTATCAACCGACATTGCTCTGTCAGGTTCTGACAATTCGACAGACTCCGTCGTCTTATCCGCTAATACCACACAGCATACTACTTCTACGTCCCAACGCCTTCAAGCCCTAAAATCAAGTATCGAAGAGTCCTCCAAACCCGCTCCAGGAGCGTCTTCTTTCGCTGACATGGTGAAAAAGGGAGCTAACAATTTTATTCAGCCTCCTAAAGTAAGTGCCGTAGCGATCTACCCTAGTGATAAGCAGAAAAGTAGCGAGGAGACTAAATTATTAGTCCAAAAAATTATAAGCCCTGTCCAGATGCAGCTACATGTACGAGGATTGAGGAAAACTAAAAATGGGGGAGTCATAATCAGCACTGAGAACAAGGCCGACGTTGAAAAACTGAAGCAGTCAGCGCAACTGAAGACCTCTGGCCTTACGGTGGATGAGCCGCATAAACGTAAACCCAGAATTGTTATAATTGGAGTTCCATCATCTATGCCGGAAACGGAAGTTTTCTCCTGCATCTACAAGCAGAATTTAGCGGACAAGTTATACGGTACCACTTTGGAAAGTTTCTTGGAATCTGTCAAGTTAAGCCACAAATCTGGGAAAAAAAATACTGAGGCCTGCAATTTCGTAATAGAAGTCCCTGCGGATATACGAAGAGCCCTTATTACTAATGTCAGAGTGTTCGTGAACTGGTCTTCTTGTCCAGTGAGAGACTTTACTCTGGTGACCAGGTGCTTCAAGTGTCAGCAATATGGACATGCGGCTAGAACATGCCGGGAGACTGTCAACACCTGCGGACACTGTGGTGTGGCAGGCCATGCCATGGATGAATGCACAAAAAAAGGAGATCCCCCAAAATGCGCAACTTGCCTTCATTACAAGAAATCGTGCGACCATAAAACGGGTGACCACACTTGCCCAGCGAAATTAATGGCCGAAAAAAGGTACATGAATTCCATAGATTATGACGGCGCCTAAGAGCGCCACTTACTAGATTATTTTAGATCTTAATATCTTTATTTGTTAACTATTGATAAGTTAATTTCGGATTTAGACAATTTCTCTGTTTTAGAATCGAAAAATTGTGAGGTTGAATGCTGCAAACAATATCTATCCTCATTTAACAATCCATTAACTATCATAACACAAAATATTCGGAGTATTAACAAAAACTTTGACAATTTTAGCGTTCTTTTACATAGAATCAACTTTGACTGTGACATAATCGTTTTAACCGAATGTTTTTTAAAAAGTCATGGCAATCTACCTCTTATGCAAGGTTTTAATATTTTTAACAGTTTAGATAATTTTAATAAAAACGGCGGGATAGTAGTTTACACAAGGAATACCTTGAATGTAACTGTAGAAGAACCAATTATGTTAGACTGTAATCGGCTACTTATAAAAATAGGCAGAGATATTGCAATATTAGCCATTTATCGCTCCCCCTCTCACACAAACACCAATATTTTTTCAGTTTCATTAAATGAAACACTGCAAAGTTTATCCTCTTTTAAACATATAATAATTATGGGAGACATTAACATTGATATTCGCCCGGAGAAAATCGACTCAGATGCTTTGGAGTACCTTAATATATGTGCTTTACACGGCTTACTCCCTGGACATACGTTTATCACGCGACCCAAAAGCGGTACGTGTCTGGATCATATCATGGTAAAAACTAACTTTCAATCATTAACATTAGTTCCTAAATCGAGCATAACCGATCATCACGCTGCCCTACTAACATTAGATCGTAAAGTACCAAAAATGTGTCAAACGCAAATTAGAACTAAATTAGATTACAAAAGACTTGAAGATTACTTATGCAACATAAATTTCGACCTTGTTTATAATACCGCTGATACGAATATTTCTTTGTCATACTTGATACAAACTGTTCGACAAGCTATAATAAGTAGCACAACAAAAACATATTTGACTAATAAAAATCGAAATATTAAGCCCTGGATTACACCAGGGCTCATTCGCTGTATGAGACATAGGGATAAAATACACAAAGTAGCAAATAGTAATCCGGAAAATGTAGTATTACAAATATCATATAAACGATATCGTAATTTTTGCAATAATCTCCTCAGAAAAATCAAATGTAACTATGAAAAAAATGAATTATTAAAAGCCGGTGGCAATAATAAAAAATATGGCATACTATAAAAAAAGTTACATATACTACTAAACAGCATGAGTCATCTTCAAGTTTATTGCAAGTGCACGCGTCACAGCTGACCTCTGCAAACATTGCAAATTCTTACTTTGTAAATATAGGTAAAAATTTAGCCGATAAAATAAAAAGACAGTCGCCTACTTCGTCCTCAATTCCAACATCCCGCTCTCTTAACTCATTTGTGTTGCTGGACACGGATGAAACTGAGGTGGAAGCGATTATTTCGAACTTGAGGGATAGTTGTGCCGCTGGGTGGGATGATATATCTAACCATATTCTAAAACATTTCAAACACATCCTAGTTCGCCCATTAACCCATATTTTCAATAAATGCCTGTCCGAAGGAATGTTCCCTAGATGTTTCCGTCGTAGTTCCTATTTACAAAACTGGTGACAAAGATCAAGTTTCAAACTATAGACCTATTTCATTATTGCCTTCGATTTCAAAAATCTTGGAGAAAATTATAAACAACAAGCTTCTTTCTTATTTGGAAAAGTACAATTTATTATCGAAAATGCAATTCGGTTTTAGGTCTAAGTTATCAACAGCGGATGCTGTTCATAGTCTTACCGATTATTTAGTACAGGAACTCGATAGTGGCAAAAAAACAATAGGAATATTCCTTGACCTTGCAAAAGCTTTTGACACAATTTCCATTCCCATTCTATTGCAGAAGCTTGAAAACATAGGCATAAGAGGAAATGAGCTCAAACTCTTCGCAAACTATTTAGAGGAACGTACTCAATGCGTTAAAATAGGCCATATTTTTAGTTTTGACCAAAAAAATAGGTGTTTTGGAGTTCCCCAAGGAAGTATTTTAGGCCCGACCCTGTTTCTAATTTACATCAACGACCTGTGTAATTTAAATATAGAAGGTGGGAAAATAATCTCGTATGCCGACGACACAGCTCTCCTGTTTTCTGCTAACTCAGTTGATGAAGTCCTCATATACGCGCAACAAGGTTTCAATATTGTAAATTATTGGCTTCAGCAACACCTTCTCACTTTAAACACGGCGAAGACTAACTTTATTCAGTTTTCCATGCGTCATTTGCACTCATCTCATTCTAACATGAAAATATATGCACATCACTGTACAAACCCTACAAATAATACGTGCGATTGCCCGGCTATTTCCATCACTAACACAACTAAATATTTAGGTATTGTAATTGACAAAACTCTTTCTTTCAAGCCTCATATAGAAATCCTAAATGGCAGAATACGTAAATTAATATTTGTATAATAATAATAATTTGTAAATTAATATAAATTAATATTCAAAAAATTACGTTCTATTGCAAACTCAAAAATAATTAGGCAAGTTTATTTTGCCTTATGTCAGTCAGTATTAACTTATTGTATTACGTCATGGGGTGGCATTGCTAAAACATCACTACTAACCATTGAGAGAGCACAGCGAGCCATTCTTAAGGTTTCTACTTTCCGCCCTTTTCTTTTCCCCACAGACCTTCTCTATAAATCCTGCAAGGTACTAACAGTTAGGCAATTATTTATATTAAGCACAATTCTCAAACAGCACGCCGCACTGCCATTCACCACACAATCAA
This sequence comes from Acrobasis repandana, assembly GCA_963576875.1. Taxonomy (NCBI): domain Eukaryota; kingdom Metazoa; phylum Arthropoda; class Insecta; order Lepidoptera; family Pyralidae; genus Acrobasis; species Acrobasis repandana. Next base: position 23,793,078 of record OY756218.1, on the reverse strand, counting down.
AAAGACGGAAAGATATTGTTTGCGCGAAAAATGTACATACAAAACACGACTTCTCCTCTCGATTTTTTCTATTCCTCGGCCCACTCCTCTACAATAGACTTAATAAAAAATTAGATTTTTATCCCTTTACTTACAGTGCAACTAAAAAAATTCTAAAAGAAGCCCTACTAAATATGTCTTACGAAGAAACAGAGGAATTATTAATAGTTATAAAATAATAAATGATTTATTTTAATTTGTAATTTAATTTTTAAGTGTAATTGTTTATTATGTTTATAGTACCAGTTAGCCTTGTAACGCCTGAAATACAGGATGATTTTTATCCTAGCTCAGGTTCCATTAATTTATATTAACAATGTATTGTTAAATGTATAAATGTAACATACCATATTATTTGAATTTGAATAAAGATTATTTATTTATTTATTTATTCTCCGCATATACTTCTATCCACAGCGTTGGTGAGAATGCGAGACAACAAAGGGGGAGTACACACGGCTCGGCCAACTTTATCACGAGCGAGTTGTGCGGTAAGCTGGGACTGTCGAAACACGGTACACGCTCCACAGTGTCAGGTATCTGCAATCAAACCTGTAAAACAACACAATAGTGTCAACTTACTATAGAATCCATAGATAGTAGCTATAAAACTAAGATTTATTGTCTTGTTCTACCACAAATAACAAAAGCACTGCCGTCCAAACTTGTAAACATAGATAATAATAAAACGTATATTTATTTTCCTCCACAAAAAAAAAACTTACTCTAACTTGCAAGGTAAATTACTAATAATAGGTAAATTAATAAAATAAACATATTTGTATTAAATAAACAATAAAAGATGTGGAGAACTGGTGCCTATGTTAGGTTTCCGAAGAACCTGTGTTACGGGTCACCAGGACTCGCCACCAACACAGTAAATAATAAAATTCTACATGATAACTACAGAGAATAAACAAAAAAATAATAATAATATAACACTTAAAAATGGAAAATATAAAAAGTAAAATTTACCTAAAAGCTAAGTATTGCATTTTTTTAAAAGAAAAATCATAATATAAGTAATTCATACATAAATATAAAAGAACGTTGTTTTTATTTTAGGCACAATAATAGTCTATGGAGTCAATGAACCTTTTTTCGGCCATAATTTTAGCTGGACAATCAGGGTCACCATTTTGTGACTGCATGGTTTTTTGTAGTGCAGGCATGTTGCACATTTCGGCGGCTCAGCGGTTTTCGTGCACTCTTTAATTGTGTGACCTAGTGCCCCGCAATGTCCGCAAGTGACGGTGTCAGCTCTGCATGTCTTGGCCGCATGTCCATACTGCTGACATTTGTAACACCTCGTTACTAAGATGAAATCTCTCACAGGGCAGGACGACCAATTAACGAACACTCTGTCCTTAGTTATTATAGCCTTGCGTATATGTGCCGTAACTTCGATTACATAGTTGCATGTCTGGGAGTCCTTCTTCCCCGATTTATGACTAAGCTTAATAGAGGTCAAAAATGTATCCAGAGAGATGCCTTGGGGGTCGTCGGCTAGGTTTTGATTGTATATGCAATTGAAGACTTCTGTTTCCTGCATAACCGAGGGAACTCCGATAACAACTATTCTAGGCTTACGTCTATACGGCTCATCCACGGTGAGGCCAGAGTTCGTGAGGTGCGGCGACTGCTTGAGTTTCTTTATGTCAGCCTTGTTATCGGTGCTGATGATAACACCACCGTTCTTCGTTTTCCGCAAACCTCTTACGTGCAACTTCATTTCTTCGGGTTTTATTATCTTTTGCACGAGGGCTTTTGCCTCTTCGCTCGATTTCATCTTGTCGCAGGGATAAATAGCTATAGGGCTTGTATTGGTCGGCAAATAAAAGATAATCTACTTATTCCCACTTGTATACAGTTGGCTGACCCTTCATTCAATATTCCCGCCGCTGTAGATATACTTGTAGGTGCACAGATATTCTGGAACGTTATGTGCAATAATTTTATAGATATAGGCGAAGATATGCCAAAGATATACGAAACAAAGCTAGGGTGGTTAGTTTCAGGATATTAATTTTATAAATCAAGATGATAGTATATCCCAATTTTGGGAACTAGATTCCATTCCTTCTAAATATGCGTTCACTAATGAAGAACCTGCTTGTGAACATAAATTTAAAATGGACACTTATCGTAACGAAGATGACCGGTTCGTGGTGCGGTGCCTTTAAAAAATGATCCTCACGAATTAGGAGATTCTTACGTGATGGCTAAGATTCGTTTCCTTTCTCTCGAACAAAGGTTCAGTAGAGATCCTGTTTTCAAAAATAAATACTTAGAGTTCTTACGAGAATACGAAGAACTCGGTCATATGACCGAAAATACATTACCTATAACTGATCCTAATATTGTAAATTACTATTTACCCCATCATGGAGTCATGAGGGAATCAAGTACAACTACTAAGCTACGTACTGTATTTGACGCTTCTGCAGTTACTACGACAGGGCTGTCCCTCAATGATATTCAAAAGATAGGGCCTACTGTCCAAGACGACCTTGTTTCTGTACTAATAAGATTTCGTTAGCATAAATATGTAATCTCGGGTGACATTGAAAAAATGTATAGGTGTATAGAAGTTCACCCGTCTCAGCGCTCGTTGCAACAAATAATATTTAGGTCAGATCCATCGCAGCCCCTTAAGACATATACTTTGAACACTGTTACGTATGGGGTCGCATCCGCCCCCTATTCAGTAACCAAATCCCTTTCTTCTCTGTCTGAAACTGTTGATGATATACAGGTGAAGAATTCCATTAAATGGGACTTCTATGTGGATGATTATATCAGCGGAGGGAATACGAAAAAAGGTGTCGTTCAACAAACAAGGGCAGTAATTGATATTTTATCGTCAGCAAAATTTTGTTTACGAAAATTTAAATCAAATAGTCAGGAAATATTAAGTCAATTAGTGACAGATAAAACAAACTCAAATCACATCTTAGATATATCCGAAAATTCTAATACTCCATCAAAAACCCTAGGCTTAACTTAGAACCCTAATTGTGATACATTATCGTTCTCCATAAATATTGAAACTAAAGAAAAAGTTAGTAAAAGAAACATACTTTCTGTAATCAGTCGAGTTTTTGACCCATTAGGGCTTGTAGGCTTAGCAGTCGTGGAATTAAAAATAACATTACAGGAATTATGGTCATTAAAGCTTGGATGGGACGTGAAATACCAGAAAATATAAAGGAACAATGGATTTCACTCTCAGAGAAGCTAAAATTTTTAAATAATATTAAAATACCCAGATGGGTACTACAAGACGATTTTTGTAAGATAGAGTTACATATTTTTTCAGACGCTTCGGAGCGTGCTTATGGGTCATATATTTATGCCCGCTCGATAACAGAAAATGGCGTTGTTCACGTTAGTTTGATAGCATCGAAAAATAAAGTGGCTCCAATGAAACCAACAACGATGCCACGTCTCGAGCTTTGTGGGGCTCTCTTAGCAACCAGACTGTGTGCTAAAGTAATAGATTCTACGAGTATAACGTTACAGGTTAGTTGCAGATATTGGTGTGATTCCACTATCGTGTTAGGGTGGTTTAAAACACCTGTACATCGTCTTAAGCCTTTTGTTCGCAATCGCGTGAGTGAAATTAATGACCATAGCGTGAACTGTGCCTGGAGCTAAGTGCCTTCGCTCGACAATCCCGCTGATCTCGTTTCTCGCGGGGTGAAGGCTGATCTAATCAGCGATTTATCACTGTGGTGGCATGGGCCCCAGTTTTTAAAATATAATGAGGAGCTATGGCCAAAAATGCCTAACTCAAGCGACTCACGTGATCTACCAGACGTAGTTTGTCATCTAACGCAAAATTCAAATTTTGAGATAGACCCTACTAATATTATTTCATCACTCATACAGAAACATTCAAATCTCACTCGTCTTATTCATACTCTTTGTTACATACAACGATTTAAAAAAAATTGTAAAAATAAAAATAACAAGTGTAAAGGTTCCTTAACCACAGATGAATTACGTGAATCTTTATTAATTATTCTTAGACAGAGTCAAGTTGAGATGTTTCCCGAAGAATATAAAATATTAAAAAACAAGGGTCAATTACCATCAAAAAATAGATTATTGTCTTTAACGCCGTTTATTGATTCAAATAACTTAATAAGAGTAGGAGAAAGGCTCGATAACTCTCCGTACTCTTATGATCAAAAAGATCACATTCTTTTATGCAGTAAGCATTACATAACCAAATTAATATTTCATAAACAACATTTAAAACTGTTACACGCAGGTCCACAACTTTTGCTTGCAGACATAAGGCAGTCATACTGGGTTTTAGGTGGTAAAAATCTGGCTAAATTTACTGTTAAAAAATGCGTTACATGTTTTAGGCACAAAAGCCAAACTGTACAGCCTATCATGAGCCAATTACCTGAATCTAGAACTAAACTAGATTTTCCGTTCCTTCACTGTTCTGTTGACTACGCAGGGCCAATTTTGATAGCCGATCGAAAGGGTCGTGGTTGCAAGTTACTTAAATCATACCTGTGTATTTTTGTATGTTTAGCAGTGAAAGCAGATCACTTGGAGCTCGTCACGGACTTGAGCAAAGAGTCTTACCTGGCTGCTTTGCATCGTTTCATTAGTCGCCGTGGTAAACCCAAGACAATCACTTCAGATAACGGAACTAATTTTGTAGGGGCATGTAACGAATCGGAACGTTTCCTATCTCAGTCTAACCTAACCGATGAGTTAGCCGATGAAGGCATTTCTTTCTTTTTTACTCCAACATACTCCCCCCACTTCAACGCTATGGCTGAAGCTGCCGTCCGATCGACAAAGCATAATTTACGTAGAATATTAAATTTAACTTACTTAACATATGAAGAAATGTCAACCTGCCTCTCTCAAATCGAAGCGATTTTAAACTCGCGACCTCCAATTCCTCTTTCCTCTGACGTTAGTGATTTAACCGTCCTGACCCCTTCACACTTATTAATTGGAAAAACCTTAACTTCTGTGCCATATCCACAGGTAGCTGAGAATGCGGATATTACACTCCTGCAACGTCATAAGCGAGTCAAAGCTATTAAACAACACTTTTGGAATAGATTCAAAAATGACTATATCTGTACTCTTCAACAGAAAACAAAGTGGAAACAAACAAAAACTGATATACAGATGAACTCGCTTGTTTTGATCAAAGACAAATCAACGCCGCCCCTACTTTGGTCTCTTGGTCATGTAGTCCAAGTCTACCCTGGATTGGATGGCATCAATCGTGTCGCAGAAGTCAAAACCATGCAAGGTACAATACGAAGAGGCTGGAATAACTTATGTGCTCTTCCTTTGGATGACAATTCATGAAGACTTGAAGCTTCTATCTTCAACCCGGAGAGCCTGTCTACGCCGTGTACGAGTAGCCGCGTCACCGCCCGCGCCCGCGCATCCCTCGCCCCCCGCAAAACACTTCGATTATCGCCGTCTCCCCGATCACACGCGTTTTGTTTGTAAATTGAGGAATTAAACCAGCTTTACACAGTCCACTTATTTTATTTATAGATAAGGTCCCAACAGTCATACAAAAATATAAACACAAATTTTCATACTCGACATAATAATCATACTAAATATTCGTATAAAAATTCTTGTTTTGTTAAAACTAATTATTGCAATCAAAATTCTATAAATAGATTAGGTACATCGGAAAGTTCTCAAAAGATGACGCAATCCAGGCAGCCTGCATACACGTGCATTTCGCAAGCTCAGCAAGTACAGCGTTCCGAAGAAACAAAGTCCACAGATGATTATGATATTTTTAACGTTCTTAATTTAGAATTGGTTGATTTAGGCGATTTTCACATTGCCCCGCACCACGCGGCGTAGCGCGTGAATGCGTGTTCCAACGTTGCTTGTAAGTACCTCCGTTTGTATAGAAAACACGCACAGTTCAACACACAGAAAACGCATCCAGAAAACGCAACATGCAGCGTGATGCGTGGCAGTGTGATAATCGCCTTATTTAATAGTGAAGAATTTGACAAATCTATTCATTTAAATAAACCTACAAAATTAAATGAGTTGCCAGACAACGAGAACATGTAAATGGTCTTTAGTATCTAAATAGTTTTATAATAAGTAATAGTGACTGTATGTTTTCCGAATAAAATAAAATAAATAAAATAAAAAATAAAATAAAATAAAACAATAAAATAAGCAATTATGTTAAATTAAATGATACAAAAGTAAATAAAACATATTGTAAACGCGCAAAACTAAACAAAAAGAGGAGAAAGAATAAAACCCCGGATATGACAAAAAATAAAAATAAGTTTATGTTAGATAATGAGAAAAAAGTAGTTAGGAAAGTAAGTGTATGGAAAAATAAAATGAGGGTTATAAATGTGTTAAGAGAATTAAATATAACGTCTAACAAAATATACTAAAACTATTTTAAGGGTGAATTCAGTCCATGATACTGAACAACTTTTCCCAAGGAACATATATCGAAATATGAAAAATACTTTTTGGCTTTCCATACAAACTTCGTTCAGCTGACTGGTTAACTCGTATGGGAGGCCAAAAATTATTTTTCATACTTCGATATATGTTCCTTGGGGAAAGTTGATTATTATCATATACTGAATCCACCCTTAAAATAGTTTCAGTATATTTTGTTAGACCCTGTATAAATAAAGAAATGAAGGAAAATGTAAAAAACTATATGATGAAAAACAAATTTGATGTGAGGAAATGCAATAATTTCATAAGGAATATTAAAAGAAATGTGAAAACTTTATATGAAAAAGTATAGTCCATATTTAGCAAAGATGCGTTGTTAAGGTATGGAGTGATGTGGCTTCGTGGAGGGACATTAAAAATGAACCTGCAACATGCATTCTGCACTCGCTGCACTAGGCGACGGGTCCTGTCCAATAGACGTGGTCCATAAACCACATCTCCATAGCTAAGGCGTGATAAAATTAACGACTCGCAAAGCCTTACGCGTACCTCTTCAGATAAAATGTTACGCACCTTGTACAAGACTTTCAGACGGAAAAAGCAATTCCTGACCACCTCCAACACATGACTCTCAAATCTAAGCTTGCTATCCATTAGAACGCCCAGATTTCTGACCTCATCTACCCTATCAATGGGTTCATTATTTATAGTTATAATGAAGTCTATGTCATTAATTTTAGCTACCTGCGCCTTCGACCCGAGAATCATGGTTTTCGATTCCGAAGGATTAAGAACCAGGGAATTTCTGCCCGACCAGTCAGCAATGCTCTTTAAGTCTTCGTTCATCCTTTGCGCCACAGTTAATATCTCCTGAGGGGAGCCAGATAAATATAATTGGACAACATCCGCATAACAATGATATCTACAGTGCCTTATTACCTTGGCAAGATCAGCACTATAAATGACGAACAGAAGAGGCCCAAGGATAGATCCCTGTGGGATTCCACGATTCACAGACTGGGCTTGAGAAACGACACAGGAACCATCATCCTTCAACAGTTTAACACGCTGCGTGCGACCGCTCAAGTAGCTATTAAACCATCGGACAGAATGGTGGTCTAATCCATAATAAGTCAGCTTGGAGAGCAAAAGAGGAACATCAATGCTATCGAAGGCCCGAGAAAAGTCCAATAGTGTCAAAATAGTACCATAACCCCTATCTTGCTCAGCCAGGACGTTGTCCGTTACATCCAACAAAGCTGTAACAGTACTATGAGTTTTGCGGAAACCAGATTGAAACACTGGCAATATTTGATTTTCCTCAATGTAACTTACAAGTTGTACTTGGGCAGCCCTTTCCAAGACTTTAGAAAGAAATGGTAATAAGCTTATTGCTCTAAGATCAGAGAAAGTACTAGGGTTATTTGTCTTGGGTATAGGGGTGACTAGGGCTTCCTTCCACTGGTGAGGAAATTTGCCTGATAACAGCGATAAGTTGACAATTTTAGTAATTACTCCCAAAGTAGTTGGCAAAGTCAAAAGAATCATGTCTTTGCTTATTCCGTCAATACCGGTTGCGTAAGATTTTATAGTCATTATATTCTTTGCTACTTTAGTCTCAGATACAGGTCGAAATTCAAACTTGGAGTCACTAAAACGATTATATTCGAAATACGTCAAATGAGATAGATTATTACTCGTGTTAGAACCGGGAACATTAAGAAAATGATTGTTGATGGCATCAGGATTGTCAAATATATTTGGTAATGTGTCATTTTTACTAGGATCTGTGAGGATTTTCTCTTTCAAGTTTTTCCAAAAAGTCTTGCTATTGTTTATCTGAGAATTTATATGAAATTTAAAGTATGCAGCCTTCTCATTTGCGATACTTGTTTGAACCAGATTTTTTAATTCTTTATAATAAATTTTATCAGTTTCTAATCTAGTATTGCGATGCTTGTCCCGGGCTTGATCTCGAAGATCTATCATGAGCCTGCAGATGTCGGCAACCCAGGGTAATGAGTGGGAGTAACTTTTTTTAATTTTCTTAACAGGGGCGTGTTTATCAAAGATCTCGAGCACAAGGTTATTAAATATATCAACCAATACCTCAACATCACTCAGTTCACACAAGGAATTCCCATCTACAGACTGTAAGTCCCTATTAAAAGCATTTATATCTATTTTTTTAAAGAACGATGATATATATATTTAGGCGGTGTTTTAGCTTTCTTTATATGAAGCTCAACATTGACTATTGCGTGCCCTTCTTCACTGTTCGTAATCTTAGTGACCGACACATTACGTACAGGGGCGTTGGTACATACCACATCAATCAATTTCGCTGAATGACTGGTGAAATGTGTAGGTTCAGTGACTACTTGTTGGAGGTCCACGCATCGCAAATAGTTATTAAATTTTAAAGTATTCGATTCATTGGTATCCAGCATGTCTATATTAACATCACCAAGAAACATTACATAATCGTGATCAGAAAAATACACTGTAGATTCTGTCAATGCATCAATATACTCGTCAACTTTTATCCACTGTGACCTGTAAGCTGTACCTATCGCAAAAGTACGACCGTTTACACGCGCTGACAACCACATCTGTTCTATGTCGGCATCTGGATGCTTAACAACACGGGCGCGCAAGCCGCGCTTCACGTAAAATGCGACCCCTCCCCCGCAGCCCTTCTTCATATGCAATGGGCGAGCCGCAGTAAACAGTCGATATATAGCTTTGCTTTATAATAATATTTTAAAGTAATTATAATTTTATAAGTGGTAATACTTTGTAATCGTTTAGCATCAGTTGCTAGGTCGCTACACATTCCTTTCCCATATTTGCATTGATGTACTATTTCGTAATTCAATCTATTTGTTTCGTTCTAAGTTCAAATAAATTCATGAGTCAACAATTGTGTCGTTGTATTGTTTTAAAATAAAATATAAATTGAAAATGTTTTACAGTATAAAAAAAAAATATTTTTACGAAAACATTTTTTTTCTTTTAAGGAGGGAGGTGTAGTGTAGTGTAGTAAGTAGTTGTAAATATATATTATAAGAGTAAGTTATGAATAAAGAGAGTCCTAATCAAGTCGTCTTTCAATACAGTCGCCTCCTACATCACAATGGTACAATCAAATCCTGACGTCATGAAATTCTTGTATCATCGTCATTATTCGCTTATCAGAGAAAATGGGTACAATAAATCTTTTCAGGAGCGAATCTGCTGGCGGTCTCGACGGTCCTCCCCGCAACACCTAAAGGCTCTTGTAGGGAGCGACTGCGGTACTACTGGTGCTCTAACGACTGCGGTAACCTCATGCACCATCGAAACAGCAGCGAAGTCATAAGCGGTGCAAACCTCTGCTTAAAAAAAGGACGGTGGCATATGGCCCATAGCAGTTGGGTTGGAACGTCATTTCGACGCCTAACGTCGAAACTCTGCTGCAGGGCCATCACATACACTCTTACTAGTTATTTTCAACCAATCTTAGGGTGGATGTGAAGCTGCCGTCTACTCTTTCAGAACTTTCCTCGATAATCAGGAGCTTCAGGAGGGTGAAATACTGTTAAAAGTAGATATTAGAAACGCCTTCAATTCGGTGGGTAGGGCCGCCTTACTTTTACAAGTAAAAAACAAAATTCTTTCACCACTACGTTTAGCAATGCTCTAGCAGAAATTTTAAAATTAATGTTTATAGATAACTCTTTATTATCCTGTGTTGGCTGCTAGCAAGGCCATCCTCTAGGTTTTTAGCCGAGCCATCCACCCAGTTTCAGAAAAAATAAATTTCAAATTCAATGTATGGTTTTTTATCTTCGGACTATGGCATTGTTTTAGGACTTTTAGACCCTATCGAGGAATAAAACTAAATTAGCTAAGTACCTATCTATTTTAAAATATTGTTTTCCATTTTATTATTCAAATCAATACAAGTACCTATACGAATCTAGCACAACACAACTATCTATTACGTAAATACTAAATATTGACAGTGATATATTTATAAGCTTTCTATATAGGTATCAATATAATAAATCAACAAATGACGAAAACGGATTATGCATTTTCCATTTTTGTTTAATTTTTATGTTTATTTTATTATATGGTTAGGGAATTTATTGGTGATTAATTCTTGGATAAATAATATATCTAATCAAAAAGTATAGAAAGCTACATATATATAACTAGCTGTTAACCCGCGGCTTCGCTCGCGTAAATTTCGGTTTTACTGAATCCTATTTTCAATAACTAAGCAAAATGAAACCAATCACCTCCCTCTATTTATAGTTTTTTAATTCTCTCAATCCAGCTGGTAACTTTTATGTAAAGGTTATTGTGGAAAAAAAGATACCTATGTACATTTTTTAATTAATTTTCTACTACCGAAGAATCTCTTAATAAACCACATTCACGGTAGTACGAGTAGCATTGAGAGAAAGGATTATAAGACTATTAGCAGAACTCACTCTGGAACAAACCACATAGAATTATCCGTGTGGGAAACAGCCAGATCTTAAATCTATCCCAGCGACTTTCAATGACTGCCCTTGGGATTTTTTTATGGTCATTGCGAAGCATACTTTAAGGGGAAACTGCAATCACTTGAACTCAAATGGATACTCTGAGGGTACCAATGGTATGCGAGGAATGAAAACAGTTTCCCCTTGACTATAATATATCCAGTGAGCACAGTAGCCTCGACAATGTTCTTTCTCATGGAGATCTTTTCTTTTTGTAGTCTTGTTACGTTGCATAATTTTGGAGGTTTTAAGTTTCTTAGCAACATCACTGGTGCGCCAATTTTAAGAACCAGATTATGTGGAGGGAGACCAGCTAGATTTAAAGAATTAAGAAATTCTACTAGGAAATTACTGCGTCATCTGTTTGAAATACAGAATCTACTGATTTACTGCATTTCAGTCGATTCGAATGACTTCAACAATGTATCATTTATAACAGCCGCTGTAGGTATCATTATTGTATCCTTATCCTTCCAGGCTTCCGATAGTGATTAAATTTTGTATACAAATGTGAAATTATTCACATGACAAGAAACTGATCTGATGTTGGAGTCGGAAGGTGGCCATAAGCACCCTGTAGTCAAATGAAGCACTAAACTTTTAACTTAAGTATTTACTAACAATAAACTTTTCTGTAATACGTAATACTGTAACTGTACTACATAATTATAACATGTGGTTTACCCATCTATTCCTATATGGAGATAAACTGATCACAATTTTATATAATAGATCCATTGTTATTGATGGGTTTCTACAATTATGAAATAATTTCTGCAAATACATAGAATTTATATTTATAGTAGGTACAATTAAAATATTGGTACTGTTTTTAATTTAACATTTCATTTTTGTAGTCATTAAAATGTCCTAACCACAGGAATATATCATTATATAACTAAATAAGTATAATCTATTGTTCTGATGACAAAAATACCCTTTTAGTCATATTTATAAAGGGTATATAAACTGACATATTTATGATTATAATCTATACACTTGTTGTATTTGGCACGAAGCAGTTGTTAGTAAAACTGTCCATTGTTGTATCGACGAGATATTGTTTCTTCCTGTTTAAAATGAAGTTAACTTGGTGCTTCGTGTTGTTCAGTCTGCTGTTCATAGCGTTGCTCTCAGACTGTGAGGCTCAGCCGCGGGGTGGCTTTTTTGGAGGATTCCGCCCTGGCCGTATGGGGCGCACAGGTCGTGGGGACTTTGGTTCTATGTAAGTTAATTATTCGTATCTGTAAGTGGCCAAAACTGGTGTCAGATTTTTCAAGCTGCCTAATGGGTAAGTGATAGACTTTCAGTCTGTCACTCACATGCACAATTTATAGCAAAAGAACAATTTCAAAATTCTGAAATGAAAATTACCTACAGAATTCCACTGCAGGACAAAGTTCCCATATCCTTCCACTCATCTCGATTTAGCGCTACCTCTGACCTTTTCCTCTTAAAACATCTGATTTCATCACTCTAACGTTTCCCACAACGTGTAACTCTATGGTATTGAAATACTTACCAGATTCCCAGACCTGCAAGGAAGACGTTTTCTTTTACACTTACCTAGTAGATACTTATTGCCTGTGGCGTTTTCTGTACGATACATTATATTGGCCCCACATTTACCAGAGATAAAAAAAATATTTTGTCTCATCCATGTATTAGGTTATTTACATGCCGAATTTAATTCCCATATCTGTTCAGCCGTGCTGGTTTGAAATTGGGACAAACATAGATACATCCAACCATTTTAACAAATTTTCGCATTATCATATTTATAGAATTGACATTTACTCGTAAAATATTTTTTTTTTATTATAATCAATTTACAAATATCCTCTCTGACAGGGTCTACTGAAAAAGATCTCTTAAGTCTTAGAATTTTTATAGTATGTATTTTCTGATACCTGTAGCTTTTTTGTAAATACATTTGTTAATAAATAATTTTAAATTGTACCTTTTATTTTACTTACAGCTTAGACGGCATGTCAATATTGGAAGAACTGTTCGGCGGCCCTTAGTCAACTAGACAAACATCAAGTACAACGGTATTTCGGGAAGATAAAATAATTCTCGAAGGCAAGCTCAGCCCGTGATACTGAAATACTTAATGGAAAAGTTATACTGGGTGGCGCAAAAGTACTGGCACTAAAGAAAATACTTTTATTTTTTTTATATGACATTTTCTGTCATTCTGTTGTTGAAAATTGTGTAGTGAACAAATGTAAAATACACTGAAAATAAACATGGACCGTTTTACTCCCCAAGAACGTGGAATAATTGTGTCAATGTTCTTACGGAATAATTCATCAGTGATAAGAACACAACGTGAATTTCGTCGACGATTTCACCACCGTCCGGCACCGATTGGTCGCACAATTCGACGCTTTGCCACACGCCTTGAAGCAACTGGCTCAACATTGGATAGACCTAAGTCTGGGAGACCAAGAACAGGCCGTTCAGCTGAAAATATCGATGCTGTGCGCGAAGATGTGGAAGAGTGTCCAGAAACATCAACGAGGCGACGTGCCACGCAATTGGGCATTTCCAGACGGACCCTGCAGCGTATTTTGGTGAAAGACTTAAAGATGTTCCCGTATAAAACTCAAATGACTCATCAGCTGCTGCCTGCTGACCACCGAGCTCGTCTAGATTACTGCCAGCGCGTCATAAACCTCAACCTTGAAGAGGATGATTTTCCTTCAAAATTGGTTATGAGTGACGAAGCGCATTTCCATCTCTCAGGGCATGTCAATAAGCAGAATACTCGGTTCTGGGGCACTGATAATCCGCGCATTATTCAAGAAACACCTCTACACCCACTAAAAGTTACTGTATGGTGTGGCATCTGTGTTGACAGAGTGATCGGACCCTATTTTTTCGAAGACGCTGGAGGCAATGCGATAACTGTCACTGGAGAACGCTACAGAACCATGTTACGAGAATTTTTGATACCCAGTTTGGACGAATTGGGGCTGGAGCACATCTGGTTTCAACAAGACGGCGCTACGGCACACACAGCGCGCGACACTATGGACTTAGTGAGGGACGCTTTTCCAGGCCGAGTTATCTCTCGTTTTGGCGATTTGCCTTGGCCTGCAAGATCACCCGATCTGACCAGTCCAGACTTCTTTCTTTGGGGTTTTTTGAAATCTCGGGTGTATGTGAACAAGCCACAGACTCTCGCAGCTCTAAAAGAAAACATTCGTCAAGAAATAACGAACATATCGCAGGAAGTGTTACGGCAAGTTATGCAAAATGTCATAAATAGGGCTCAAATGTGTATCAACTCTGGAGGTCACCATTTAAAAGACATCATCTTTAAATCCTAATGGTACGAAATTTAATGGCACAAATATACATTTAAAAAAACCTAAATCTAGTTTTCTAGTTTAGAAAAAATGTTATAGCTGAACCAAATAGGGTCTTTACTTTTGCGCCACCCAGTATAACAAATACTGAAATGTATCATATTCAATTGATCGAGTAATCATATCTAGTCAATAAAAGGAAATCTTTTTACATAATTCGACGCTAGCTTCCGGCCGAAACTTTGAATGGGAATACCCGGTGTTAAAATGTACCCTATATTATTCTTCAGTATTTCAAGTATCTGCATGCAAAAATCACGTAATCTATTACACTTTTTAACATGAAAAACGGACAATAAACAAATATACTTTTACAGTGTCTGATCGAGTGCATTAATTAGATAACTCTTGCGAACTGCCTTAAGGCATCTGATCTCAATGACTGCATCTAGTGCCAACAGTCATAATGACACACAGTGAACCTTCCTTCACCGGAAACAGTTGAAGTACTTAGTTGAAAATGAGCGAACATGAGTACAGACTCAGCGGAACAAGTCGCGCCTGGTGAGGATGCAAATGAATAAAATAATGATGAATAATAGTGGAGATATATTTCCTAGGCAAGTTGTTCAATATCAAGGACTGAACTCTCCCTTCAAGTATAAATTTGCCTTTCTGTAATACACTGTATGAATTTCAGTTACTCTTACAGGCTTCTTATAAAAAGGATTCTGAAGAAATTTAAAAAAACTTTACGTCAAAGATCTTACGTTATAAATTATAAATAACTTCATTGAATAGTACCTATTTTATTAATAATAATGTTTGATATGTTATAATTCATTAATATTGTCAAACGTTAAACGTTTGCTTGTTTAATATTGTACCTTTAATACCCATTTAATGCAAATAAATTAATATTTACATTGATGCCCCTACTTTATTCCACGTAAACCAACTACTAAAATTTCACCTTTTTATTACGTAGATAGAATTATTATATACTAGCAGTCCACCCCGGCTTCGCCCGTGGTACACACATAGCCATGTCACTCGGGGATGGTGTAGCTTTCCAATGGTGAAAGAATTTTTTAAATCGGCCCAGTACTTTTTGAGCCTATTCATTACAAACATACAAACATACAAAAATAGGTACAAATCTTTCCTCTTTATAATATACGTGTAGATAAACCTACATTACCACTGACTGACTGACTCACTGATTGACATAGTTGTTTGACCTGTTCCGGGGTAGGTGGGGTAATGATTGATGTATGGTCGTATACTCGTAGAGGGTGCTCCAGTAAGTACCAGAAAAATCGGACATGTTGAAGATATTATCATCAGATCCTAATGTGGAAGGGGTACGGCCTGCAAAAACGGTTTGAGTTAGGGGTGTGATTTTTGGGGGTTGTAAGCAAGTTGACGACTGTCATTTGTTTTTTTCAAAATCCAAGATGGCCGCCATACAAGGACAATTTCCGAGTGTGTACAAAGCGAGGCCGATGGCCGAGCCCCTCTTGACCTCCCCCCTTTCCCCAGAACCCCCCCCTCAAGTGTCTTCGGAAACTAAGCTCCCTGCGTGGCGAGGGCGAAGCCCGAGCCCTTCCTGACCTCACCCTCCCCCAGAACTCCCCCCCCCCAAGTCACTAAGCGAAGCCTGGGGCCGAAGGCCGAAGGCTGAGCTATACCGCGAGGCCGCAGGCCGAGCTGCGTGGCGAGGCCGTAGACCGAGCCACACCCACCAAGCGCTGAGCGTTTTTTTAATTTTTTCAAGATGGCAGTCAATACTCGACTGCTTCCGATTTGACTGAAATTCAGAATGCAAGGGTTTTCTGCGTCACGGAATCGAAATCTGACATTTTTTTGGAATCCAAGATGGCGTCTGGATTTTAGAATTTTAACTTTATTCGTTCTTAAAGTCCTACTGGTTTCAACCTGCTTAAAAGCATCTGACATAGCTTGATGACTAATGATAATAGCCGGAACTAAAGGCCTATCGTGCCTTTCAAAGCACGGAGGAGGTAGAGACATTTTACGCCGCTTGTCATGGTGACATGATTGCTAAACATTTAAAACCGTTTATAATGCACACTCCCGCTGGGGCAGGAGCTCGTCATCGACAACAAAAACAAACAGCCGAGTCTTAAATAAAATAGGTATTGAAATCTCTTATGCCGGCTGTACACACTCGCCGAGAGTGTCGGCCGAGAAGGTTCTTGACGAGAGCATACATGTACATACTCGCGAGAGCCATCGAATCTTGAACGAGACCATGCTAAAAATTACCTAATAAAACAAGGTATTGTCGTCCCGCAATAGCCCAAGACTACGCCACGAATGTCAGGGAAAGTGTAACCACTACTGTTCTTTTCAGTAAATTTAAGAACCTTCTTAGTAAGTTAATGAATGTAAAATAAAATACTAACCAAATTTACTATTTCGTATAATGTGTATTTCATCTGTTATTTTTTTATAAATTAATATATTGAATTATTAGTTCATAATTGGTTTGTTAAGTTAAAAAAAATACACTTTGCTCGGGTGATTCAATCACACACAGTGGCAACACTCCCAAATGCTGACGTATTCTTGAGCTAATTACGTGACCAGTTGTCACGGGAAGAGAATACCTTGTTTTATTATACCACGTGAAAAGTGACCGAGATCGACAGAGCTGAGGCTAGAGAGAGAGAGACGAAACGAGAGCACCATGTACACGCTCGCTCTCGCCCTGTCTCGGGGTGTCTCGGCGAGTGTGTACAGCCGGCATTAGAGGTCGGGTCGTAGACGTAGTCGTTGCACTTTGTGCTGGTGTAGAAGGTACGCTTACGAAGTTAGGTACAGCCTTGTAGCAACGCTGCGTTTGTTTGTTGTTTTTTGTAATAAAATTTAAAGAGAGTTCAAAATTCTCATTTGGGGCCATGACGTCTATTTTCCCGAATGTCTAATTCTGCAGATGTTATATATATGTTATAGAAATAACGCCTACTTTTACAAGACACTGAAATATCAATAGCAGATGGATAAGCGGTTAAAATCTACTTTTATTTCACCACTAACCAAAGTCATGAATCAATCAGAAAATTTGTCAATATTTGTAGTTTTAATTGAGTTTTCATTGTTACAATAAAGATAACTGTCACGCGTGTCCGCTGCGACACAAGGCCACAGGTGCGCCACGCCACGTCACCCTATGCAACGCCACACCATGCCAAACCACGCCACGACGCGCCAGGAAACGTCACACGCACGGATTTCGAAAAGCACAGTTGAGTGCGCTTTATTACTCGAAAAAGCTATTTTCTTTATTACTTGTAGGCATATATTTAGACCAAGCCCAGTTTACACGCCTACCTGACTAAATTGACTTAGCCCCTTTTTTCCGTATACTCTTTAATTAATTAATACGAGTTTTTATAAATTAATATCTTAAATTACATTTTTAATACATTTTTTATTAGGTTCCCTTTAGTTCAAGTATTTAATTTATGTGTTCAATTTTATGTATACATATTTATCACGTCTTTTTCTCTTACGGCATAGACAAGAGCGATTTGTAATTTACCCAAAATCCAAGATCAGCGTGATGCGGTTACGTGTTAATGGAAAAAAGAATTAAAATAGTGACGGGTTGCTAGCCGCATCAAATATTAACTTGATCAAGATCATCATCCATTCCCTCAATCGGCTTTCATCCTCTACAGGGGAGGGGGAGTAAGAGTCTCTAAGAGCAATTTAATTTTTTTTCATTCTTTTTTAAGCTACATATTTAAGTTGTAGATAGAAATTATAATTGCAGTTTTTTAAGTTCTTGATTTTAGTTAAACTTAGAGTAATTTACTTTTTTAACTAAATATGTGTTTTTATATCGCAAATCAATTCAATTTTCATCATTTCAATCAATTTGTGTACTTTTTGTTTATTTATAATAAAACTATACTTAAATAAAATGTTTTGTGTATTTTTTGTTTATTCATAATAAAACTATACTAAAGTAACGTTCGAAAATAGTTTATAGTTAAAACCACTTAAACCACAGAACAAATCCCGACGGATTGTTTTAACTATAAACGTTTTTATCAACCCTCATGGGTTGATAAAAACGTTTATTATTTATTTTCTCCGCGTCAAAAAATAAATGGTATAATCATTTATACCATTTTTTTTTGACGCGGAGAAAACCCCTTTGGATAGGTACCTCACCGGTTACGGGACACCGGCAAACAATATATACACTACGCACACCGGTAAGGTTATGTGGTGTTACCACTAAAACTCCGCGGTGTCACCACTTAGCCGCTATCGGTCGGAACAGTGCAGCCCCGGTGCGGCCTGCCGCTACCTCAGCGGCCCCGAGTCGCCCATGGCCTCAGGGCGCCCTCTGCTTATTTAGAGGGGCCGGAGCAGCCATCGCTTTGGTCTCTCTGACACGACACGGACCTACCTTCCACCCCGGAGGGCTGTCCGTTGGACGATGGAATCCTGTTTCCACCGTCCAACCAGCCTTCATAATTTGGAGTCTGCGCATAAAGCAGGCCCCAGTCCACCTGATGGTGACCGAGGCCCGCCCAGTCGGCCGCAGGGGATAGGGAGAGCGGCAACGTAACACCAACACTCCTCATCCCCTGCGGCCCCACCGATGCCGTGCCAAGCGCCACGGCCGGCCGCACTTGGTCGCGGAGGATAGGGCGAGCGGCAACGACACTCGTCTTTCCCCGCGACCCCTACCACAGCTGCGAGAGCAGTTAACCCCATTCCCTCACAGCCAGGCCATTCCCACCTGCAATGGCCTCCACCGGGCCCGGGAAGGTTTTAGCCTCAACCCGGGCTATGGGTTCCACTTAGATTCCCCGCGGAGGTCCGCAGTCCGCAGGTACTGAGCCCACCATCGCGACCAGAACCCATGATTATACCATGTATCAACCGATGCATTGCGTTATTAACTTCGAAAGATATTTGACCCACTAACAAAATATACTGAAGCTATTTCAAGGGTGAATTCAGTCCATGATACTAAACAAAAAATACTTTCCATATTTCGATCCTTGGGAAAAGTCCCAAGGATCGAAATATGGAAAATATTTTTTGGCAGTTTGTTAGTTGACGTCTTTGGAGAAAATGTGCAATGCAGTTTGTTGCCGCTTCTTCTGCACTTGCGCCTAAAAAGCGGCATAAACTTAGCTGTAAGTAACGATTTGACGTCAAAATTTGTGCAAAACAAAGTGACTATTATAGATATTATAAATATCCTATGATAATAAAGATATTTTGATTTGATTTGATTTGTCTTTCCATACAAACTCAAGGATCAGCTGATAGGTCAACTTGTGTGGGATGCCTCGTCCATCTTTAATATAGTCTCGCCCTTTCTTTCCTTTCGAGGTCATTGCCACTAGAGGGTTAAATTTTTACATTTCTCATAAAGGGTAATGACTGGTGTTGCCCTGAAGAATGCTCGGCTGGCCTTTCCCCGGCAAAAAAGTCGGCCGGCGTGCTCACTGACATTCACATTTAAAAACTTTGCTCTTTATTCAGCGGAGCAGCGACGGGTTCGACGAGAAACTATGTAGGAATTGAAAGTTGTGGAACCTTCAAATTCAATTCAATTCAATATATCTTTATTATCATAGGATATTTATAATATCTCTTAATAATAGTCACTTTGTTTTGTTTTGCACAAATGTTGACGTCAAATCGTTACTTGAAGCTAAGTTTACGCCGCTTCCTAGGCGCAAGTGCAGAAGAAACGTACCAATGTACCTAAATTATGACATGTCTAAGTATACAAACCTTTAAGAGGGACCCGCGCCAAGCTCAAGCCAGACCTTTTTGTCTTTAAAAGTCATCGGTCCTTTAATAAGCCTTCTCACAAAGTACTTTCTTTACATAAGCTTTGAATTTTCTGTCTGGCATATCAAGGACCGATTCTGACAATTTATTATAAAAAAGTATACAATTCCCCACAAAAAGACTTACTGACTGTATTCAGCCTGTAATACGGGCTAACTAAGTCATTCTTATTACGTAAATTTCTATCTGTAAAATCACTTACTTTATTGAACATGGAAATATTTTTCCTTACATCTATACTTCTATACTATCTATACTAATATTATAAAGAGGAAAGATTTGTACCTATTTTTGTATGTTTGTAATGAATAGGCTCAAAAAGTACTGGGCCGATTTAAAAAATTCTTTCACCATTGGAAAGCTACACTATTCCCGAGTGACATAGGCTATGTGTGTACCACGGGCGAAGCCGGGGTGGACTGCTAGTACATTATATTTTCAAACATGAATTGTGATGCAAAAGTAAGTATACCTATTTCCTTGAATAATTCCCTCAGTGAGTCTCTCGATCCTAAACCGTAAATGGCACGAATTGCTCTTTTTTGTAAAAGAAAAATAGTCTGAATGTCGGCTGCACTCCCCCATAGAAGTATCCCGTAAGACATTAGACTGTGAAAGTAACTAAAGTACACTTGTCTAGCAGTTGCTACATCTGTCAATTGTCTTATTCTCCTAACAGCGTAAGCCGCAGAGCTAAGCCTATTAGAAAGTTTAGTTATATGAATGTACGTCAGTCCGTTGGAGAGTATTATAATTTTTAGGGTTCCGTAGTCCACAAGGAACCCTTATAGTTTCGTCATGTCCGTCCGTCCGTCTGTCCGTCTGGGCTCGTACTCCGCCGCTACTGCACCGGTTGTCACGAAAATTGGTGGAGAGATAGATATTGAAGTTTCAAAAGTTGGTTTTTAAAATGATGAAAAAATGTTTTTTTTTCAGCCCATACAACGAAAAGTGAATTTAAAAAATTTTATTGGACTATCCCCAACGTGTGGGGTATCGTTGAAAAGGTCTTTTAAAATGCAACAAAAACTGCTTCAAAACTATGTAGATCAAACCCTCCAGTCTTGAGATGAGTGAATTTCTCAAGCGAAAATTTTACGCGTCCTGGCTGAAAACGCGAAGATGCTTTGCAGATAATATCACGGTTTTTTTTCACAAGACTAAAGAAATGTATATCTAAATGAAATCATATTAATTACCTTTGTTAAATAATTAGTCTTAAAGAAAAAAATCAGTAAATTATGAAATTTAATTTCTGTACCATGTCCACAATTACTTTAATGCAATATATTCACTTCTCAGCAAAATAATCTCCAATAAATATAAGAAAAGGTATTTTTATTATGTTGAGTATTATATGTTGTACAAGAAAATAATAAAATTTAAATTTTGAGACCCATAGTTAATTAAAATTTATCAAAACTAGTTTTGTCTGAGCGAAACAATCAATTTCTGTGGTCATTTTTTCTCGCCAATCCTTACTTCCCCTGGTGAGTATACACGATTAGTAAATCCTTCCCCCGCAAGGATCTGCCATGCCCTTTCGTGCTGTGGAAATGGTGGTGCATTATCATGCTACGTCTTCCCGCCAAAAATGTAAGTACCCGATTTTAGTTTACGCGGAACGATATTTTGCAATCTCTATGGCTAGGTTTTGAATGGTTACCTTAGGAATAAAAATTATGATTTTTATACATGTTAATAACCCTTAGATATACTATTATTTTATAAGTAGAAAGCTGAAATAACCTTGATACTTTTTTGTAATTTTTAAATAAACCACATATTACCAATTTCTGTGGGCTAATTTCTGTGGTTTCTGTGGCTGATTTGTGTCCACAGAAATTGTACGAATCAGTTTAATAATACTTTTAAAAGGGTTCTTAAAAAAAATAACATTTATTCAATATGTTTTTAACAGAACTGCCATAAAAATATGCCTGTCAGCTGACATTGTGCGAAGATCCATGATAAGGAGAAGGTGTTGTGCAGTAAGGCTTTCACCTGGTATGACTTTGCAGTTGGTTACTTTGATGAGGTGATTAGGTGTTTGGATTTCTTCTTAACGTGTTCACAATGGTAAGATCGGCCACCTCACACGTTAAGAGGATGTTTTCTTCCTCTGGGTTGCGGCCACAGTATCCGTACCCACTATGAACAAATTCAGGCTTCTGACACGCCTTACCCATATAACGGTTCAAATCACGAACCATCCCATTGTAACAATGGGATGGCTTGCAACACTAGTTGGTTCCAGAACCTCATCTTATAGACTTCGCTGCAATCAGCCTGTGGCACATAGGCACATATAAAAAGAGTTACATACAATTACAACCACTTTGATAAGTATTTCTACAGCTATAAACCTCTCCATAGCATTTCCCCTCCAAACCTCTCACAGCCCACCCTGTTCTCGCTACCAGGTACACCGTTATAGATTGCTTTATAACTGTTTCCTATAGCCCGGAATCTGCTGCCTTTTTTATCGATTCCCCGGCAGGATTGCCACAGCTAACTTCCGCCTGGAAAGTACATCGACTCCCTCTCCCTTGTGCATCCAGTCAGCGTGCCATTGTGATATGTTGGGTTACTGAGATAAAACTGTTGTTTCCAAACATAGTCTCATCAATTTGGTTAATTTTTTTTGCATACTTTCATGTGAAGTATATTCTAATAAGACGTTATAAATGCTATGAAATTAAAATTATTTGTATTATGACCGTTTTTTCTTACACCATAATATATAACATTTTTTTTTAAATTTATTTACGATATTTGCGATATTGACAATTTTAGTGGACAAACACAATTTCTGTGGCACCGTTACAATTTCTGTGGTACAGCAATTTCGATGGTCAAAATAACTCTTCAAGTATTATAGTTATTTAATTCCCTTTCAGAAAATGTATATAAAATGTGGATCGTTTGCGCTCTCACATAAAAAAATGATGAAAAACCTGAAAAGGAAAAAAATCCACTTGTTCAAATTGACTCAGATAATCTAATACAAAGTTAAAATTTGAGGTGTGCCACCGTAACTTTTGAAATATTACTAAAATAATTCTGAAAAACATGTGGTATATACCTCAAAGTATGTGACTTACTTGACTTATTTTCCTATGTCCCCTGGGTGGGGCAGAGGGCCGCTACAGTGCATCTCCATCCCGCTCTGTCTTGAGCAACGCGCTTCACTTCGGGCCAAGACAGCCCGATTGTCTTCATCTCCGCCGCTACCGATCGTCGCCAGGTTTGCTTTGGTCGACCACGCTTCCTTTTTCCTTGAGGGGTCCATTATAATGCCTGTTTCGGAATGTGAGTCCTGAGCGTGTGGCCGATCCATGTCCATTCACGACGCGTTATCTGTTGGTCGATCGGTGTCTCGCCGCAAAGCTGTCACAGACGTTCATTGGATATCTTTTCAGGCCAAAAGATACCCAATATCTGTCGAAGGCAGCGGTTGATGCAGACTTGGATTTGCGGCGTGATGTCTTGGTCACCTTCCACGTTTCGCACCCATATAGCAGAACGGTTTTTACATTGGAGCGAAAGATTTTGAGTTTCACTCTGCGAGTAAGCTTTCTTGACCGCCATATGGGGCGGAGTTGCGCGAAGGTGGCTCGAGCTATAGCAACTTTAGAAGTGATGTCCTCTTCTGCTCCTCCACATTGCGACACGACGCTCCCCAGGTACGTAAACTGCTGCACGCGCTCTATTTGTTTTGTGTCAAGCGTTAGTGGCAGCAGGTTCTTTCCTTTTATACGCATCTCTTGGGTCTTACGCACGTTGACTTTAAGGCCCACCTTTCCCGCTTCACGCTGGAGGCCATCCAGCTTAGCTTGCATATCACCGTGCTTGTGGCTAAGCAGGCAGAGGTCATCAGCGTAGTCTAGGTCTTCCAAGTGGTCTGTCAACCCTCACTCTATACCACGTCGCTTGCCGTCGTTTACTCTATGCAGCACACCATCCAGCACGATGAGGAAAAGCAGAGGCGATAATAGACAACCCTGTCTGACACCTGCGTGAAATGCGATGTCTGCTGATAACAAACCGTCGTGAGCTACCTTGCAGGAGTATTTCTTGTGGACGGCTTTTAGCAGATCTCTGATTTTCGGCGGGACTCCCATTTCATCCAGACGAGACCAAATACTAGACCAATGTACAGTGTCGAAAGCTTTTTCGAAGTCGACAAACGTGAAGAAAACCTCACGTTGCCATTCTGATGCTTCTTCAATTATGATCCTCAATGTGTTAATTTGGTCTGTACAGGAACGATTGGGGCGGAACCCAGCTTGTTCACGTCGAAGAATGGGTTCAACTGCCTTCGATATTCTGCTCAAAAGAATTTTGCAGAAGACTTTAGATGGGACAGAAAGCAGTGTAATGCCCCTCCAGTTGCTGCACTGGCTAAGATTACCCTTCTTTGGGACGGTTATCAGCACTGCCTTATTCCAATCGTCAGGAAACTCTTCGGTTGTCCAAATTTTCTCTAAGAGTGGCGTTATGACCTCGACAGCGGTCTGTGGGTCGGCTTTAAGCATTTCCGCTGTGACAAGGTCGAGTCCGGGCGCTTTACCACTCTTAAGAGAAGTAATGGCAGCTTCAACTTCGTCTCGAGTAGGTGGAGATGTGTCAATGTCCAACAACTTTGGCGGTGTAGTGGTTGCTGATGTGTCTGGTAGGGTTGTATTTGTCTTGCAAAAGACCTCTTCAAAGTGCTCACGCCAACGTTCTAACTGCCCTTCAGACGTCGCAATGAGCTTACCTTCTCTGTCTCGTAAGGGCTTCTTACTGGTTTTGTTTCCAGCCAGGGTTTTGGTAGCACTGTATAGCTCTCTCAGGTTGCCAGTTTCGGCAGCTGTTTGTGCTCGATCAGCTAAGCCGTCAGCCCATCGCCTCCTATCATTCCGGGTACTGCGGTATATGCGTCTTCGTATCTGCCGGTACTGTTCCCTGAGGCTGGTCCGTTCAGTGTCACTTGGGGCTCCTAAAATTTTAACGTGCAGATCTTTTCGCATTTGAATAAGGTACCATGTAGAATCGGAGATCCAATCAATTCAATCCAAGGATCAATTGTGTCCTAAGACGACGGAGCTGGTTTCTTGATAGACCATTTTTATGTGATTCCACTCCTTGTCTATCACTATAGATAAGGAGTGGAGACTCGAGAAGCGATTTCGGAGTACCATTGCGAATCTATTACGCATGCCAGGGTCGTCCAATTTTCTCACATCATATCTTCGCTCCACCTTGCTTACGCCGGCTGGTCGCCTCGCAGTTGCAACTTTGAGGCGCAGTTCGGCAACCACCATCATGTGGTCACTGTCGATGTCTGCTCCCCGTTTATTGCGGACGTCTAGCAGCGATGTTTGCCATTTGCAGCTGATAGCAAGATGGTCGATCTGTGTTCTTAAGATACCGTCTGGTGCTGTCCAAGAGTATTTGTGGACATCCTTGTGTGAGAACAGTGTCCCTCCGATGACAAGATCGTAATTCTGGCAAACCTCGACGAATCGTTGCCCATTGTCGTTTTGCTCTCCAAGGCCGTGTTAACCCATGTGTCTCTCGCACCCAGTGTTATCAATGCCCACCTGGGCATTGAGGTCCCCCATCAGGATAACTATGTCTTGCTTGCGTATGCTTTTCAAGGTGTTTAAGAGTGCGCTGTAAAAGTCCCCTTAATTTCCTCATCCGCCAAGTTCGTGTCCGTTTTTTCATGCCAAAGGTCGTTTTTGATAGATCAGTCCGGTTATTTACTGTATTGGTTTCAGGAATCGTAATTTTCGGGCAAGCAGGTGATTAGCCCACTGTCTCCTAGTCTGCTGGTGGGGCTGCCACCTCAGAGTCCGCAGACGCACTCGGTTTGGTATGTACTTTCAACTAAAACTAAAGCGGTCTCGGTATCATAGATAGTTATTTTTTAATACGTCATAAATCGTAAACCGCAATTTACCTTTAGAACTTTTATATTATGTTACTTGCTGCTACGGAACCCTTTATGGGCGAGTCCGACTATAGTCATTTTGGATATCGTTCATAAAATCACGTAGGTGAGTCAACAACCTTGATACCACCCTGACTGGCTCAACTTATTATAGATCTCATTAAACAATAGGTGATTCCATACAATTTAATTGTATTTCCCATAACTTTATTTCAAGAAAACCATTCACAAGGTTTATGTTAGTACCTATTTTAATGTACAATTAGGTAGGAAGTAGTAGAAAGACTCTAGCTTTATTAATCATTCCATTAAAATTTTAATTATATTAAAGCTAGATAATAAAATTTATATGAATTAAAACTTTTAGATCTATTTTTTAGATTTTTAGATTCACATTAACGATCTGCTAAAGCCCGGTATTTTTGGGTATGCAGGCGATAGCACCGTTACGGAAAGATATATTTTTCTAGTGTAAGGGCAAAAAAAACCGGAAATAGACGATCTAAGAGAGGCAATGGTGTAACATACGAATCTTACTCTGCAAGCTGTTTCCGATTGGGGTGATGCCAACCTTGTGAGATTCAATGCCTCTAAGACACAGGCGTGTCTCTTCTCTGCTAAAAAGAGCCCTTTCAACTTGGCTCCCACTTTCCGGGGTGTGCCTGTTCCTGTCACCCGTCATCTCGAACTTTTCGGTATCGATCTCTCATCAAATCTTAACTTCGGTAGCTATATTGAGTCCAGGGCTAAGACAGCTTCTAAAAAACTGGGCATCCTCTCCAAGGTCCAACGGTATTTTACCCCTGACCAACTGTTAAACCTTTACACAGTTCTATTCCGCTCATGTATGGAGTATTGCTCCCACCTATGGGATGGATCTGCCCGCTATCAGCTCGAAGCCCTGGAAGCTATCGACAGACGTGCCAGAAGACTCGTTGGTGATGAGTTGCTTATGGTACGACGGCTCCAGAGCCTCGAACATCGCCGACTAGTAGCAAGTCTGTGTGTCCTCTACAGGCTGCACTTCGGGGAGTCTGCGCAAGAATTACATAATATAATTCCCCCTGCACCATTCCACCATCGGACAACACGACGTGGACAGGGATTCCACCCATTTGTGGTCGATATTCCTCCTCATCGTACCTCTCGATTCGCCTCCTCCTTCATTGTGCGAACCGCTAAGGTGTGGAATTACCTCCCTGCGTCGATGTTTCCCCATACATATGATTTAGGGATTTTCAAGGCAAGAGTGAATAGGCATTTTTTGAGTCTGCGTGATACACCTTAGACCTCATCTTAGCTTCCCATCAGGCTAGATAGAGATCAAACGCACTCAAATCTCTAATAAAAAAAAAGACTGCGCGTTAGGTTCATCGGTATGCTCCCCATCCTAACCGAATGCGGCGTTATATTTCTCCTTCCTGTCCGGTTTTTTCAAGGATTAGTGATTGTCTGAGGTACACATACTCGCTGACTTTTTTAAAGCTTGCCCGTACACAGTAATGTGAGTAGTTTTTGTGCCTTTGCTCATGAATTTCGTTATGAACATATTTATCTAGTCCCACGGTTACTGACACACTATACAGTTCAACGACCATGGCTTTTAGATCTTCTATGTTCTCGGCGAAGAGTATGTTGTCATCCGCAAATCGAAGATGAGTCCGGTGTCTACCATTGATGTTTATGCCTCTATCAGACCAGTCAAGAAGCTTCAAGATGCCTTCTAAACATGAGGTAAATAGTTTAGGGGTATAGAGATACTATATGTATCTCCCTGCCTCACTCCTCTCTTTACAACAATCGGGTTAGTGAGCTTGTGCAGTTTTACTAGCAATGTTGCATAGGTATTTGTATACAGGCTGACTTTTTAACCACCAGCCAAATTTTTGGAGCAACTTCTGTTCATGATACTGAACTTATTTCCATAAATACAATGAACAAAAAACTAAAATAAAAATTCGTCTTTTCATACAAATCAGCGCTCAGCCAAACGGATTTTGCATGGGAGGACAAAAAAAATCATCAACTTTTAATAACTTTTTTATAGAAAGTAGTTCAGTATCATGGACTGAACTTGCTCTAAAAATTTTACTGGTGTCTAAAAAGTCACCCTGTATAAGTAGCTTTGATAGCTGATGTTCTGATATTTGCATGAAAATTAAGCATAAAAGTGTAAGTAACATGTAAAATCATCATCATCATCATTCAGGTCTATTTTTTGCACGCCTCATAAGCGAAGCGCATGAGGTAGTGCTCTACTCTCGCCTTACAAAAATCAAGTGATTTTTTTAACTAAATGTGTCTCTATTTATTTTCTATCGCACTTGTACAATAATATTTACACATAAATGTCAAGGAAAAACACTAGTTTCAACACTTATGACATTTTTAAAAGACATTTTGCCTTTTAAATAAATAAAAACAATGTTTAATAAAATCATTTTGTGGACGTCCGTGTGTCTGTATGTATGGAAACTGGCGTGGTCACGATAACTCCTGAAAAACTTATCTGATCAAGTTCATTTTTTTTATACGCTTCAGTATTATCCAAAACTAAGTCCTTTCGAAGATCACGGTCTAATTCAATGTAGTTTAGTTATAGCGAGCAGCAAAAAAAATCAAATCGTTGCGCGTGAGCTCGCCATTTTGTTACAAACCAAAATCTTACTGTCAAAAACAAATCAGGGTGACAGAACTTGAGCTGCTCTTCGCGCACGCGTAGTACGTCGGGTTGTAGGCAAAGAGGTTTGCAATGGGTCCTCCTTCACAGTGCCCGCTATATCTTTCTGAGCGGGAAGTTAAAAATAAAAGTTAAAAATAATCTCCAGTCGTGCGTTAAAGCCGACACATACTTTTCTTCGTTTTAAGTTAGCAATAAAACAATCAAAATCAATTTAATTGTGAAAAATGAGATTATGAGGCGTGCACTTTTGGATTTTCCAAACTTATTTTAAGGCCGTTCCTAAATTTTCCGGGGTCCAGTGCTGCCCCCATTTTAAATAAATCATTTCAAAGAAAACGGAGACATCATTTAACATTTTGCTACTACCAAGTCCTAGATAACTCTTCAAAGTATTTTATGAACTGCTGTTTACAGTTTATAATGAGAACGTTAAGCTTTACTACGCACATTAGCCAAAAGTGGCCGTTTTTCGCAAATGTGCGTAGTAAAGCTTAACGTTCTCACTTTAAACTGAAAACAGTAGTTCATAAAATACTTTGAAGGGTTATCTAGGACTTGGTAGTTGCAAAATTTTAAATGATGTCTCCGTTTTCTTTGAAATGATTTATTTTAAATGGGGGCAGCACTGGACCCCGGAAAATTCAGGTACGGCCTTAAGTCTCCACTGCAGGAACACAACCCTCTCTGAACTACCAGAACCATATATAAGCCAGAGCAGTCAGAGGATTTGGCCTACACTCTCCACGCTGGCCAGACGGGTTGGAGAGGTCTCATTAATGTTTATAAGCTTTGTTTAGCTTGTGTTTCCTAAGTCGCCTTCTACGACATCCACGGGATGACTATTGGGGTGGTCCTATTCTGTTCTGCCGGGAACCACACGACACATATGTAAAATAATAGTCGACAAATCCTACCTGAAATATGTGAAAAACAGCAGTGATTTTCACATTCAGGGCTGCGCTGTAATTACAATGGTATGCTCAGCAGATAACGTCACGCAGGGCTGCCACGCGCGAGAAAAAAATACAGATTAAATAATACAAAATGAACCGGTGTCACAACCGGTGTGTTTATTCTTGGTGTGCGTTGTCATAAAAAAAATTATGGATGCAATTATAAATGAGCAAAAGTTACAAGATGACGTCTTTGTCATATCCAGGTTTGACAGAACCTGAGGCCATAAGATCCTAAGGCCATTTTAACGTGATGGTCGATATGTGGAAACATGATTCCTTGAGTTTTGAGCCCAAACCTTCGACCGGCTATAAAGAACAATCTGAAGCAGCTGCCATTCTGCGAGTTTTCTCCCAGACCATTATCACAGAAGACACTAATGATGATAATGGCACAGAAGACAGTAAGAGTATACAGAACGGAATTTTCTAAGGTCCCGCGCAATATGCGTTCCCATTCCCCGTCCCCGCACCTCTACCCCGTTCTCGCCTGCACGGCGCACGCGGCCGCACAAGAACGGGGGAGAGGTGCCGGGACGGGGAACGGGGACGCATATTGCGCGGGACCTTAGGAGATTCCGTTCTGTATACTCTTACTGTCTTCTGTGCCATTATCATCATCGTCACCATCATCATCATCGTCAGGTCTCAATTTAAGGCGACATGGGTTCACAATTTGCAATACGTGCGCGTTTTTGAAAATCACTGTTATGATCACTCCACTGAAATGTACTCAAAATCATTCCATTCTGTCCGTCTTTGGAATGCCTTCCCGCCCCGCATCCGTTTTGCTCAGACATTGGCAAGTTTCAAGTACCAGGTAAAGTCGCATTTTCTTTTAACTTTAAAGTAATGTATTTTCTATAAATTATCTTAATCTTCGTTTTCCTCTAGTTGTGTATGACATGTGTATTTATATGTAATGTATGTATGTTGTATATATGTATATGTGTGTAATTTTATATACGTATATATTTTGTATATATATTCAATATTCATTTATTATTATATTAATATTCAAGGTTTTCCATTTTCTCTTTATTTTTACTGTTTGATATCACTTAATTAGGTTATTACTAGTTTCACAATTGCACCACTTAATTATTATTTTTCAGCCAATCCTGTCACCCAAAGGTAGCCTGTAAGAGATTGCCTTGGCGATAAGGCCGCCTATTGTACACCGTTGATTTCTTTTTTGTATAGAATTTTTTTTTCAAGTGTTTTGCTGCAATAAAGTGTATTATTATTATTTTTAAACTACTACAGTTTATTCCTCAAAAAATTTACATAAAAATCTTAAGGATTTTCTACGGACACCCACAATAGCCAAAACACGATTGAGCATTTTTCACAATCAAGGAACACTCCGTTTTCTATTCCTGAGATACCATATCCCAGACCATCATAGAAGCATTTAATTAGGACCAATATTTTATTTAAGGGGAAGTTGGTCTATCATTCTGAACAAACATATAAATACGAGTAGGCCAAGTGCGTGTCGGGCAAAGTTCTGTTTTGTTTTTCGTGTGTATAAGTTACCAACCTTGGTGTCAGAATTTTTTAAGCTACAATGTTACATATGACTTAACGTGCCTTCCGAAGCACGGATGAGCTCGAGAAAATTGTATGCTACTTGTTATCAGCCATCCAAGTGCGGACCACGCTCAGTGTCACTTAACTTGCATAGCGCTAGTAATGCGTACTCCCTCTGGGTCAGCAAACTCCTTAAAAACAAAACCAAAAAGTGTATACTTGTTGGTTTAGTAAAGCCACGGTGGTGAATCGTGTGTCGAGTCGCTGGATTCCCTCTACTATGGTAGAGTCAGTAGAGTAGACTACTTATACTACTTAGTATTATTTCTGACAATTGGATTTGGCACTCGTTCGCAAGCTTTAGGTACATGTTATATTGTGATAACATTGTATTAGGCATATCCTAGCAAACTGACAAAGCCCTTCTGGCGCGTAGGCGACCAATACTGTATAAATGAGTTTCTTTTGGCGTTCCTTCTCAGCAGTGGTCGTTGTAAAATGCTAGAATTAGCTTATTAGCTTTAGTTAACTAAATTTATATTACTACTACTACTAACTTTATGTTAGCTTTATTTAAAAAATATATGTAAAAAAAACATTAGAAACTAAAAACCTGAATATAGAGTATTCTTTACTCGGTCGTTCAATCAAAAAGTCTTGGATTATAAGTATCTAGGTAAGTATAATACATTATTGTCTAATACAATAAACAAAAAAAGCAAAAAATAATGTCTGCTTCCCAAATTGGCGGTCAGACAAATGGATTTTATCGATTTCCTTAATTGTTTTTATGGAAAGTAGTTCAGTGTCACGGACTGAACATGCTTGAACTTGAAAGAAAAGTAATCCTGTATTACAAATTACCATGCAATATATGTATTTGTACGAGTGTGTAAGTAATGTTCGGATCAAATCCTGCATGTTAAAGGAGAATGGGCGCTAATGTATGGCCTGCGTACCCAGACTGTAACATGTTATGAGTGCCATGTATATATTCCTTATTATATTATATATCTAAATCTAAAATATCAAAACTCAGTTCGATGCAGGGGCTGAGTTACAAAATGATAAATATAAAAAAAAAAACATTTTTACAGTACTGAGATTCTTAGGAGTTTTAAGGGAATATAAGTAAGTAAAACACATTTTCTTGATAAAAATATATTATGATAAAACTTCAGTTTTAACCAACATATTAACAATTAAAAAAGATAAATTAATTTACAATTTTTAAAAGTGTAAAGCGTCTATTATAATATTATCTAACAAATCTGCGGGGCGTCTTAATTTTTCATATTTTCCAAAACCTGAGTACCTTATAATACTCATTACATGAGCGCATGTTCCAAGTGTACGGCGTCCTGTGAGACATGTGCAATAATATTGTGTGATACCCAGTCTTCCATTTGTTACAGCATTATAAATAATATACGTATAATATATTTTAGTTTGTACATGTCTCGATTGTATTCGGCCCCGCAGCAGAAACTCATTTTCTCCCAGTATTTCTTGGGCTACTACATCATTAGCTAAATCAATGGTATAAACACCTTCTGTTTGTCGCATATGCTCTTTGCAATAGGAACGTGCTAGTTTTAATTGGTAAGAACCTAAAGCAAACAATTTAAGATCCAACTCATTTAAAATTGGAAATTTGGGGTATTGATTGTGACGTCATTCTCGCGAATGTGACTCTTTGTCTGTTTAAATTGTGACTTTCCACATAGTCTGCTAAATGGTTTGGTAAATCCTTCTTTTCATTTATTATATTTAACATTTCTTGGGCAAGTGGAGAGCCTTGAATAGGACTTTTAAAGGCATTAATCAAATCTGCGGCTATTCGAAAATTTTTAAACATGTGAGGGCATGCTCTGTTAAAATACTTCTGTCTAAATATTTTAAAATCTCTTGAAACGACCATTTATGACTTCCACCACCAAGCGAACAATTGTAATCATTCTAGAATGATTGGCTTGGACAGTGGTAAGCTGATGATCGTTTCTTGCCTTTGTGGTTGGCATATGCACGACATAGCCACAGCTTTCTAAATCATTTATTGCGTCTCTAAATCCCTTATCCAAAATAAAAATATCATTAGGTTCAAAAAACCATGTCAGAGGTGAATCTCCAGAGTTTGTATGGTGACGCATAATAGATGCGTCATTCGTAGTGGCTGCATGAGGTCCTGTTACTTCAATTATGTATCAGTACAATTAAAAATGGTTTGAGTAAGTTTCGGAACTTGTGCAAACTGTAAGTTTCCTTTTGAAATAAGAAGTTTCTTGAAGAAGTTGAAACTCTTTTGATTATACAAGTAGTACCATCTGCTATAACTATAGCTTTATTAGCTTCTTCACTACAGAATATTCCTGTAGGTAACGTCAAATTGCGCGCAATAACTTATTCTCTACTTATATGATCGAAACCAAGATTTGGAACAAACTGATTAGTTAGACTGTCTCGAGCAATATTTGATTTACGCTCTAATTACGACTTATTTTAAACATACTAGCTAGACGAGCATTCGGTTCTCCGGTTCTTATTTTTGTTAAATAAACCCTCAATGTCATTTCAGGTTTAGGGGCTGCACGTAAAGATGGTGTTTCGTTTAATATTATATTAAATTGTTCGTGATTCACTCCAGTCCAGAAATGTAATTCGTTCGGATCAATGTTTTCTATATCTTCAAAATCTAAAGATGACTTTAGAACAGCATCTTGAAATATGTTAAACATGTCCAAAATATGCTCTGCAGTGAAATCAGTCAGTGCTGGCATAATGAATAGTTCATCCCATTGTAACTAAATAAATGTTCATCACACAAACGGGAGTTAGGGCAAATATAAAACTTGCAACTTACTAATAAATGGCGTCTTAAAGATATTGGAATTCGATGTAGTGTAGTCAAGTTGCAATTGGAGAACATGCATCGCCTTGCTGTATTTGACGATCGCTTATAGTCGCCAATTATCATTGTCACGGCTTCTTGTTCAACTGGTGCGGCTGGAGGTTCTTACACAGAATAATCAACGGTGCGAGAAGCTGCAACCCAGCAACGATGACATATTTCTTGAAGCTCGTTTTCATTGGCCTAGCAAGAAATATTTTAAGTTAATTCACATATTAACTAACTCTTTCATAATAAATCAATTCTAACAATAAAACACCGCACAAAAGGTTTCATTCAAAACACAAGTTTAAGATAAGTGCTGTAAATAAGCTTTAGAATAAAAGGTGTCATTTTTTTACTTTTTTATTCTAAATAAGTGGGATCAGATTAAAAAGATATGCTACACTTAATTCTCATGATGTAACTTAATCATGGATGTACTTCATTGGATAGAAAAAAATAATGCAGAATTAACTTACCACTGCTAATATGAGATGCTCTAAAACTTATCCAGCAAAGTCAGCGTTAGCCTCTAGTTGCTCACGAGTTAAACTGTGTTTTACTTAACTTTTTAAACACGCCAAGATCGTTATTCACAGTCCAAGCACAAAGCAAATATCGGAGTCCAAAAAGTAAGCCAAACTGTTAGGTATTAAAGAAATCACAGAAACCACACAAGTAAACACGCCAACGCTAAACGAAGGAGTGAGTGCAATGGGTAAAAATAAGTCATCCCCTCTTGTGTGGATAATATTCATTCACATATCTGGCTTAGGTAAGCGGCAAATCTTTATTGTAGTATTTCTAGGAATTATAAGGTTGGTTAAGATGGCCATAAAATGTTATTGTGACTTGTGTAAGTGAGATAAGCAAGTACCTGCATTGAATTGGTTTTGTTGAAATTATTGAAGAGGTGTTAATAATGATAAGGTCGGTTAAGGCGGTCATTAATCATATTGTTACTTATGTTGTAGTAGTGAGATAGGACATGTCAAGTGGATTTGCGGAAACTAATGAAAAGATGCGCGGCACCATCTAGGGAAGCGGCACTTTGATATTCAGGCGACACGGTCAGAAAAGCAAACCATTATCTGTGTCAGTGACATAGACAATGTATTTACAATTATTAGATAAATTGAAATACTAAATATGTTTCTTATACTTAAAAGATTGCTTTTATCCATTTTTAAACTATTTAAGAATGCCCATTAAAAAAACAGAAGCCCCAAAGCCCCAAACCTATAAAAATAAATAATTAGTTAAATATTGCAACTTTATAGTCTCATAACTTTTGTCTTGCTCGTCGTAGATCAGTTCGGTAAAAAACATACGAAAGTACATATTATTAGCTTTTTATTCATATAGGTTAAAAAGTGTTACAGCTCTGGGTACGTTGCGCCCATTCTCCTTTGACCCACTTCCAGGTTTCCGACTGTGATTTTTTGTGTACAAATGTGAATAATATGACAAGAAACTGATCTGATGATGGAGCGGGAAGGTGGCCATAAGAACCCTGTTGTTAAACGACGCAATCCCGTGGAGAGTGAGCTTATTTCGTTTGTTTTTCGCTTCCTAAAGAAACATGTTTTGTTTTTAAGTTAAAAGTGTTTACTAACAATAAAGTTTTTTGAAATATTGTAACTGTACTATAATACATAATAATAACATGCGATTTACCCATCTATTTCTATATTGAGATAAACTGACCACTAATCTATATATAGATACCTACCATTGTTATTGTTGGGTTTCTACAATAATGTTATGAAATAATTTCTGCAAATACAATTTATATTTATAAGATATATTTATATTGGATTGCAGTGTAGTAAAGATTAAAAATATTGGTACTGTTATTTAGTTAATATTTTATTTTCCTTTTCATTAAAATGTCCTAACCACAATAAATGCTATTTTAAGTATAAAATAGTATCTATTGTGGTTAGGAATATATCATTAGATAACTTAATAACTATACCTAGTCTTTTGATCCGATGACCAAATTACCCTGTTAGTCATATTTCTAAAGGGTATTTAAACTGACATATTCATGATTATAAACGACTAGCTTTTGCCCGCGGCTTCGCTCGCGTATCCCACGGGAACATTACACTTTTCCGGGATGAAAGGTACCCTATGTTACTTCTAGTACCTCCCAGGATATGTGTACAAAGTTTCATGATGATTCGTCAAGTAGTTTTTGCGTGAAAAGGTAACAAACATCCACGCTTTCACATTTATAATATTAGTAAGGAAGTAAGGATACACTTGCTTTATTAGCACGAAGCAGTTGTTCGTAAAACTTTCCACTTTTGTACGTACACCGATTGTATATATATAAATACGTACCCAAAAATTCGTGCCAGCTCTCGATCTATAGAGGTCGGGTCGTAGACGTAGGGACGTGTAGAAGGTTTACACTTTACAGCATTGTTGCAACGATGCGTTTGTTTGTTGTTTGTTATCTATACTAATATTATAAAGCGGAAGAGTTTGTTTGTTTGTTTGTTTAAACGCGCTAATCTCAGGAAATAATGGTCCGATTTGAAAAATTCTTTTTTGTTGGGTAGTCCATTTATAGAGGAAGGCTTTAGGCTATATAACATTATGTTCCGACAACCACGCGAACGAAGTCGCGGGCACAGCTAGTACTTAATAAAATTTAAAGAGGATTCAGAATTCTCGATTTGGTCCATGACGTCTACTTCAGATTTCGCGGATGTCTACCTCCCCCAATGTCTACCTCCAAAGTGTCTAATTAGGGTAGTTTCCAGGTTCAAAAATAACTTATTTGGTACTGTTAAGAGAGTAGAACGTCACCAAATAATATCACTTGTCATTGATCACATTCATTTTTAACGTGATTTTACATTTATTTATGCAAAAAACGGATATTAAGAGCGCTAATTTGACTCCTAAAAACTATGACGTCACAGTCCGATATTTCATACAAATCTCATAGAAAATGTTTGTTTTGGCGTTTAGAAAAAAGTGTCTAATTTGACTTTTTGGAAACTAGCGGATTCCGCAAATATTTTTATAGAAATAGAAATAACGCCTACTTTTACCAGACACTATGATATATCAATAACAGATGGACACAGACCCCTCTTTACCAGTGGGCACTTTGGGCAAGTGCCCAGGGCCCCGCGATCGATAGGGCCCCTCAGATCAAATACAAAGTCCCTAGTTTCTGTCAGATCAGCAAATGATAACCAATAGATATTTATTACCAAAAAACTTATATAATTCAAAGAAATCGAACCTAAATTACTGACTACAATACCAACTAACTAGCTTTTACATGCGCGAAGCTATTCTACTCTCGCCCAAAAATTAGGCTTCCGACTTCAGTATGCTTTGATAGTTTAAATATATAATAGTATACTAAGAACATACACATTTTAAAGAAATCATCAGTAGTACACTCATCAGTGTGACTCGCTCCATTTAAATTAAGCGAACGAAGCGAAGCATGAGGCTCCAAGTTTGAATTAACCAATTAATTTAATTGAGAAATTACATAGATATTATAGTAAAAATTCAAACAAAATGTGTTTGACTTTATATTTAAGGAGATGGTGGAATGGAATCCCATACAAGTTCGGTCCTGGTTTGAATATAGATGTCCAAGAATAATTTATACCACATTAGTTAGGTATATAAATGCTAATAATAGGTACATATTTTATTTATTTAAATTATAATATATAATATTTTATATAAAAACAATAATTTGTCAAATATCCATTCCCAACATAAACAGAGAAGGCTTTCGCAACATGACGATTCTTTTCGTACTAAACAAATAAATGTGGTATGATGGAAAATACGTATTTTACGAAGTATTTTGGAGTAAAACTTCTCTAACATATTAAAAACTATTGATATTGTTAATAAAAATAATTATCTTACCACGTTTATCTACTTTCTTTGTCTATTCTAACAAAATAGTGTTCTGTCAAAGTCATAGGGGCCCCATTATCCTAATATGCCCAGGGCCTCCAATAGGTTAAAGACGGCCCTGGATGGACAAGCAGTTAAAATCTACTTTTACTATACCATTAACCGACGCGACGTCATGGACCGGACTGCCTCCGTGGTCCAGTGGTCAAGGCGTCTGCCTTGTGATCCGGAGGTCGTGGGTTCAAATCCCACTGGGAAGCACACTTTGTGAAAAGTTGTTTCCAGTCTGGTTAGGATATTGCAGGCTTGAATCACCTGATTATCCGAAAACAAAGATGATCCCGTGCTTCGGAAGGCACGTAAAGCCGTTGGTCCCGAACGCCATCTAGTGTTTGTACCTATCCCAGGATTGGTTCTGGTCTACCCTTTGGGTTGCGGAGGTCAGACGGCAGTCGCTCTGTGTTTAAACCAGTTATCTCGTCGAATCAACTGGGTTAGGTAGCGGACCCTGGGCTCTGAAGCGTAACCGCTGACGCAACCGGGAATACGCTCGGATGATGATGATGACGTCATGGACCAAACAGTTAATTTCTTAATATTTGTAGTTTCATTTCTGTTTTCAAATTTTAAGCAATTAATGTACCGTAGAGAGGATTTGTTTTATATATTCGTGCTCCATATTACCCGACTGCGCCCGAAGGTGGGTTATTTTCTAGTTTCTAACCAGTTTTAGATTTGTGTAAATTGTTATATCGTGTTTTCAGGAATTTTCCATTGCGTACCTGCCAATGTAAGCATTTCTGAAAACACGATTCTTTAAAATTTGTGTTTCACCTCGATAGATTTTGATGACATGCGTAATTTTTCAGTTTTATTGTTTTCTCTCTACGAGAACGCTAAGTTCCAACATTATTACTTTGTTCTGGCAGCCCTGGGCATATCATGGGCCGAAATAACAAGATTCACAATATGATAACTGTCATGCGTGTCCGCTATGACACAAGGACATATTTGCGCCACGCCCCGCCACGCAATGCCACGCCACACCACGCCACGACTCGCCACGAAACGCCACACGCACAGATTTCGAAAAGCACAGTTGCGTGCGCTTTATTACTTGAAATAGCTATTTTCATTATAACTTGTAGGCATATATTTAGACCAAGCCCAGTTTACACGCCTACCTGGCTAAATTGGCTTAGCCCCTTTTTTCCGTATACTCTTTAATTCATCTATTCATCTTTCATCTAAATATATATAACTCAAAGGTGACTGACTGACTGACTGACATAGTGATCTATCAACGCACAGCCCAAACCACTGGACGGATCAGGCTGAAATTTGGCATGCAGGTAGATGTTATGACGTAGGAATCCGCTAAGAAAGGACGCGAGCGAAGCCGCGGGCAAAAACTAGTAAATATTTATAAATTAATATCTTAAATTTCATTTTTCATATAATTGTATAAGTATATTAGGTTCCCTCTATGGTATCAAATGTATGTGTCTTATTTATGCATACATATTTATCACGTCTTTTTCTCTTACGGCATAGACAAGAGCGATGTGTAATATACCCAAAAGCCATGTGATAGTAATGTGTAAATGGAAAAGAAAATTATTATCGAATATTAACTTGATCAAGATCGTCATGCATTCCTTCAATCGGCTTTTACCCTCTACGGGGGAGTAACGTCTCTAAAAGCAATTTGACTTTTTTATTCTATTTTTTGCTAAATATTTAAGTTGTAGATAGAAATTATACTTAGTATATAATTATTCTTGATTTTAGCTTATTTAAAGTTTTTAGTTTAACTTAGAGTTATTTACTTTTGCTATATTTTTTATCGATTATGTATTCTTATGGTCGCTATAAAAAGAAATACTAAAAATAAGATAAAGTTAAAAATTAAAGGGTCGTCATACAAGAAACGTGTTTTTTCAGCGTTTTAAATCATTGTACGGAGGTTCGGAACCTATCATGTACGAGTCCGACTCGCACTTGCCCGTTTATTGTTTATTCATAATAAAACTTTACTTAAGGGGATACATAAATTTCTGGCCCACCATTACGCTAAAAGTGGCCTGGGCCTTATCGCACTAGGCTCTGTCTACCACGTTAGGAATAAAGACGTGATAGTGTATGAATTTTCCGGGGTCCAGTGCTGCCACCATTTGAAATAAATTATTTGAAAGGAAACGGATATATCATTTAATTTTTTGTCTCATACGGCTTTAGATAACCTTTTAAACTATTTGATGACTGTTAACAGTTTAAAGTGAGAACGTTAATAATACATTACGATATAAGGGCGTTATGGTGGTTATAATATAACACACGAAGCGGAATTTAGCCCGAGCCGAAGGCGAGGGCGTAAGGAGCTGAGTGTGTTTAGCCAATATACGCACATATATCGTACGACGTTTTTCAACATACTTGCGAGGAAAAATACCGTATAAACTGATATTTTTTATTTTAAATAAACTCAACCATAAAACTGTGATGCACACTGTCGCTTTCCAGCCGTTTTACTTTTTAAAATCAGCAGGGCGCGCTTAATATATCTAAAACCGGTGAAATTAAATCCATTTTACGAGCAAGGGTGTTGAAAAAGCTTTTCTTAGCATTTTTGCCAAAAGTGGCCGTTTTCCGCAAAAATGCTAAGAAAAGGGCCGTACCTGAATTTTCCGGGGTCCAGTGCTGCCCCCATTTAAAATAAATCATTTCAAAGAAAACGAGACATTATTTAAAATTGTGCTACTACGAAGTTCTAGATAACCCTTCAAAGTATCTTATGAACTACTGTTTACAGTTAAGTAAAGTGAGAACATTAAGCTTTACTACGCACATTTGCGAAAAATGGCCACTATTGGCAAATTTGCGTAAACCCACACAAATCCCCACGGATTTGTTTAACTATAAACGTTGAGGCTGCGCCTGATGTGGATAATCTAAATTTTGCTCCCGCTTCCACGCACACAAATTTACTCTAGCCGAAGCGAGACAGCGAGCCATGTGGGGTGAAAAGATCACGGGAGATCAATGAGGCTGGTTTACGCATTTCTGGTTTTGTGAGGCTTTTTCGTTATACAAAGAATATTTAAGAATTATTTTAAAAATAAGACATACGTATGATCCCTGTATTATGCTTAATACAATTATAATCCAACAAGGGCTTATTTATTGTATTTCTTGAATACTTTCCGTTTTAGTAAAAGGGGCATTGTTAATATTTCAAAAAAGCGTTATTTAGAAATCCGTTTCGAAATACAGATTTTATGAAAAGTTGTGGGTCATATTTTTGCCAAAATAATCAATGATTTCAGATATTTCTACAAACAAGCGTATGACCTTTGTTTGACCTTTACTCCCCGGCTGTATCGGTTTAAGCTCTGAGTCCATTCATTAAAAAATACGAAATGCCTTTATGGTATTTATCCGTCACTGACAATAACGTTAAATGTCACCGTTTCCGCCAATCATAAGTAAGAAAAGAATTTTCCAAATAGAGAGTATGCATGCATTTTTTTTATATTTTTAATCGATAGTCCTCGTCGAGAAATAGCCGCAAAAAATATATCAGTGCCGAAAAACATGTATATGGTGTAGAAAATAAATATTAAAAATAGCAAGTAGATTATAACAACTAAAACACGCCATTTTAAAATATGACGTCAAAGTCTGAAATATCCGCTAGAGACAGAAGCTGTCAACGCATGTTTTTCTTTTTTGGGTACTTTCGATATTATCAGCCAGTGATGTTTGGTAAACCTCTATATAAAAGTACATACATTTCGAATGTCATCGATAGTCAAACTACATGGACGGACAGTCCTACCGAACGCACCCGAACTTGTCATTTCCTTTTTGTGAACTTTGTCGTCATTTCCCTTTTGTTTGTCAAAAGTTCCCGCGCAATATTTGCATATTTTCAATAATTTATTTCTAGTCCAAATAAGAGTCAATAAGAAAAATAATTAACTAGGCGTGGTAACGTATTAATAGAAATTGTAAAATAAAAATATGAGCTGGATTGGTATTACATGCATATTCCTTATTGCCAATTATGGGCAACTGAATTCACTGAATGACACTGACACTGACAAAGTCTACGAGTATTATGACACTAGCGTTATTTTATTTTTTAAATATGTATTAGGCTTGGCCGTTTGTTTTGTTAAGACAGACACGACTTTGTCTTTGACATGATTTTTATAATAATTTATAAAATTTAACTAAGCCGTAATATGACTACATATTCAAATTAGTTTCTTGAAATGCTTTTGAATATTTTGATATAAAAAAATTAAAATTATGGGTTAAAAAAAATTAACAATCCCAATGCTGAGGTGATTTAGAGGCAACTTCGCAATTTTTTTTTGATCGAGAAAATTTTAATCAATCGTGTTTTTAAACCATATTGTGTATAGAGTTAGTCCTGAACTTTGCTGTGTTTTTATTTCAAAGTGAGTATTTCGTTAATATTGAT
Source organism: Acrobasis repandana (assembly GCA_963576875.1). Classification (NCBI taxonomy): domain Eukaryota; kingdom Metazoa; phylum Arthropoda; class Insecta; order Lepidoptera; family Pyralidae; genus Acrobasis; species Acrobasis repandana. The sequence goes on along the minus strand of OY756218.1, from coordinate 23,750,495 downwards.
AATATATAAGATCGCTCAAAGTACCATTTGGGTCATACGGGCTTGTTTTATAAACCAATTGCATTTCTTAACAACACTTCGAAATATATTTACCCACTAACAAAATATACTGAAACTATTTTAAGGGTGAATTCAGTCCATGATACTGAACAACTTTCCCCGAGGAACATATATCGAAATATGAAAAATATTTTTTGTTTTTTCATACAAACTCGGATCAGCTGATCGGTCAACTTGTGTGGGTGGCCACACATATTTATCATATTACGATATATGTTCTTAGGGGAAAGTTGTTCAGTATCATAGACTGAATTCACCGTTAACATGATATTAAATTGTATTGTTGTCATCTTATGTAAGTACCTACTTTATGGTTTGCAATAATTATAATATTGAAGTATATTTTGTTACAGGTGTCATCGGAATCCTAAATCCTCGTGAACGTGTGCCGCCAGTAGGGACTGGTCAGCCAGGACTACTCAGTGTTATTTATTTCTGTAAATTGACCGATACTGTGTAAATGAGTTTCTGTCGGCGATTCTTCTCAGCAGTGGGCGTAGCGAAACGCTAGTATCGGTAGATTTTGCACTAAAAATAATAAAAAATAATGACCTTCAATAAGTGATATATTTATCCTACATTGAATAAAAAATGTTGACTTTGACTTTCTATTGGCTGTCCATGCACAGCACATCCTCGTCCATCTTCAATATGTATAGTCTCGCCCTTTCTTTTCTTTCGAGTTCATTGCCACTGAGGGTAATATTTTACATTTCTTATAAAGGGTAATGACTGGTGTTGCCCTGAAGAATGCTCGGCTGGCCTTTCCGCGGCAAAAATGTCGGCCGGCGTGCTCACTGACATTCACAAACCTTGCCTTTTATTCAGCGGAGCAGCGACAAACTATGTACGAATTGAAAGTTTTGTGGAACCTTCAAAAGTACGTCAGTCCGCTGGAGTAGTAAGTATTATTTTTTTATACTTAAGTAGGTATATACTTAGAGCTTCAACAAAATACTAGCTTTTCGGGCGTTGCGCGGGCCGCAAGAAGCCCGCGGTTTGTATATTGAAACTATGAATTAAGTCAATGATTCTAAACAACTTTTCCCAAGAAAATACCTCTATATCGAAATGTGAAAAATATTATATATCTGATATCAGCTGATCAGTCAAAAGCAAATTGTGGAAAGCAAAAAAATATTTCGATATATGTTCCTTGGGTAAAGTTGTTCAAAATCATGGACTGAATTCACCCTTAAAATAGTTGCGATAATAGACCATTCCTCCCTCTACGAAACTACTGGAACGACTGAGTTGAAATATGGTATACATTATGTAAGTTAGTGACCCAAAGACGGAAGTAAAACGTAAATGAATAAATTTCAAAAAAGTAGTCATTTTGGATATCGTTCATAAAATCACGGGTGAGTCAACAACCTTGATACAACCCTCACTGGCTTAAGGCCGTACCAAAATTTTCCGGGGTTCAGTACTGCCCCCATTTAAAATAAATCATTTCAAAGAAAACGGAGACATTATTTAAAATTTTCCTACTACCAAGTCCTAGATAACCCTTCAAAGTATTTTATGAACTACTGTTTACAGTTTAAAGTAACAACGTTAAGCTTTACTACGCAAATTTGCGAAAAACGGCCACTTTTGGCAAATGTGCGTAGTAAAGCTTGATGTTCTCATTATAAACTGTAAACAGTGGATCATAAAATACTTTGAAGAGTTATCTAGCACTTGATAGTAGTAAAATTTTAAATTATGTCTCCGTTTTCTGAAAATGATTTATTTTAAATGGGGGCAGAACTGGACCCCGGAAAATTCAGGTAAGGCCTTAACTTATTATAGATCTCACTAAACAATAGGTATGCCCATACAATTTTATTTTATTTCTATACAGTTCATAATCTTTTAGATTTCTAAATCAATTATTTAGATTAGGTTTTATTTTTAGGTTTAGTTTGTAGCTTTATTTCAATTGTTTTTTTTTATTTTACATTACTTGTAAAATTGTAGGTATGTCTTATAACTTCATTATAAGAAAACCGTTCACAAGGTTTATGTTAGTACCTATTTTAATGCAGGCACAATTACGTAGTAGGTAGTAGAATATGCCTAGACTCTAGCTTAATTAATTATTTAATTAAAATTATATTTAAGTTAGATAGTATTTATATGAGTTAAAACTTTAGATCTTTTTTTTTAGATCGGCATTTTTGAAGTTATTTAAGAAAATAAATAATAAAAATACCATGCATCTCCGAAACCAATAAGAGCCAAAAATTTTGAAAAAAAAAATACATTTAGTAGTTCTTTATCTAAAGATTAAAGAAAATCCAAACAAAATATTTAAATATATGGTATGTTGTGTGACATGTCAAATGAAAGGCCTTGTTGTAAAAATCTCAAATATACTTAAGTATATTTTTATAATTTTATGATAAGTATTTTAGTCACTAGGATAGTCGTCGTTGTCTTCTACTGGTGTCTGTTGCTGGTATGGGAAAGTATTATACCAATCCCCGGCCGTTCTTAAACCACGCAAGCTGAAAACGTAATAAAAGGTACATTTTAATTGTTGAAGTTTAACTACCTAGATAGAAAGATAGATCATACAATGTGTTTGGTTACCGACTAGCGATAATTTAAGAACATGCTTTCCTCATCTATACGAACAACTTTTACCAAGGGAATAATAGTTTATCAAACACATTTATTGCAGTCCTTAAATATCGAAGATCGAGATCATAATTAAACAGCGAATAGATCAAAAAATAATGTTCTTGTTTAATTATCGCTCACATTAGTGTGCTTTGACTCTTTGCATTTATGCAATATGCGACCGTTCTCTCTCCGAATCGAATCACGACTGCCGGCCGGAGCATATTCAAACCGTTCTCAAGTGAAGTATGAATGAATGAACGAAGTGTATTTGTCACTGCTGGTTACACAGACCTACCACTACTAGACTTGCAACGATATTGCTAGAAAGAGACTGTCAAATACAGTACAACGTGAGTGTGAAAGAAACGCTGATATGTTTTTTTGTCTCTATCGGCGTGGCTGCTATAAGCTGGCCTACTGTCAAAATCTGGGCCAAAAAAACCACAAAACGATCGAAGAAAGTTATTAAATTTAGGGATTTTATCATTTAAATGGGGATTTAGGGTTTTATTTGAGCTTATTATAAGTTAGTAACCATAATGTGTTCTGTGACGTGTGCAAAATATGGGTGGAGGCAACAATCAAAGATAGAAAGAGATGCACTAAAGTGGCCACGCACTATGCAGGCAGGTCTAGTAGTGGTAGGTCTGTGGCTAGAACTGGCAGTGACAGTTTGATCAGAACAACTTTAAATAATTATAAAAATAATGAATACACATCGTGACTATTTAAGATTGATGATAACGCATTGTATAAATGAACTATAAAAATGATTTTTGTTATTTTCGGCCTAGGTATAACTAGTAGCTTCTGTTTATCTCGTAAGTGGCACTAAAATTTCGTGCAACGACTGGATTCCCGATAGAGGTTTTCGTTATAATTTAGTCATATATCTCAACCTAGACAAGCTTCGGCAGTGACGGTCAACAAACAAACTTACCTATCTTCTAAGATCCCAGGCAATTTCCGTAGAACATTACCGCCAGGTATACGTCTAGGCCTTTTACGCCTACCCCATGTCCTGGCGTCAGAGATTGAAAGCATCGATAGGATCAGCAGACTCAATAAGACAAGACACCGACTTAACTTCATTTTGAACAGGAAGAAAAAGTAATTTGATAAATTGTATTTAAAAGTATATTATTTACTATACTAACAACCACTTGGTGTTAAACAAAACAAGTGTATATAAATTAAATCAGGCATATATCACTTTATATACCCTTACTGACATTTGTCATCGGAACGATAGTAATGGTTTAAAATAGTCATTTCCTTTACCTCGTATGATAAATTTCCTAACCACAATAAAATTAAATGTTATGTTGTTTTATTTTTGAGTTGGAAAATAGCATTTCTATTTATGCTAATGGTTTCGTAATTGTAGATACCCATCAGTAGAAAACAATCGTACTATATAAATTATATTATCAACTCACATTGAAATAGAAAGGGATGAAAATTTTGAAAATGCCTGAATATTTTTCAACTGTTAGGAATAGGAATAACATTCTTCTTTGCTATAAAAAATATCTGATTTTTCGGTTTAGTCAATTCAATGTAAAAAATAATTCATTTATATCACATAAAATTTACTCCCATACAACAGCTGTCGTCGCCATTTCTTTTGCCCGGAGTGTCTGACTCATTATAACGGTCATAATAGGAAAACGCTGGATGCGGGTCACTTGTAATTGGTCCTTTTGGAAAACCTTGGGGGATGCCTATGTCCAGCAGTGGACTTCATGAGCCTGATATGATGATATTTACAACTTTGGTTCAATAAAATCGTGACGTCATGCAAAATTCTTATATCTCCGTCATTATTTGCTTATCTGAGAAAAGAAAATATTCATCTATATCTATATATATGTTATGGACCTAGTTATAAATAATATGAGAATAAATAAATAAAATAAATAATAATATGAGAGTGCAATTTGATAATAATTATTTAAATAATCAAATTGACCGGGCATTATATATACCTATTGTCCATCACCTTTTGAGCAGAGTAATAAAAACATTTAATTACTATTTTTTTATTATTATTGTCATTAACTTGAAAATTAACTAAATTTTAAACAAAATAAATAATCAGTCTTAAGTATTATTTGGATCAATATGCAAGGACTCCTACATTAGGAATCTACTAGGTTTTGCATTAAGAACTTAAGTAAAATCATATTAAAAATATAGGTAGCCTAGGTAGCCTTCCACGAAGCTGGAACTTCCTGCCTGGATCAATTGACCCAGGTAGATATACTGGTCTACAACAGGTAGGGGCGCGACATGGACATTCGACATTACTTTTGTTTTGTCCATGTTTATTTTAAAGCCCACCTGTTGGGAAACTCTAACTACTTAAGTCTTCCATGGGTTCTGCCATGATTACTATATCGAGATATAACCGTCTCCCGTCTCCCTGTCTCACACCTCTTTTCAGTGGAATAGCCCTCGTGCACTGCTCCTGTACTCGGACTGACATAGTGACGTTACCGCACAAACACTTTAACACTTCGATATACGGATTGTCAATAAGAGTACGGCATCGCTGGAGAGACTGAAGCACGGCCAATGTTTCGATCGAATCGAAGGCTTTTTCATAGTCCACAAAACCCGGCTAGCGGCCGGTTATACTCTCTCGTCTTCTCTATATTCTTCTTTCTCTTAAAATTTTGTTTTGCTGCATTTTAATGGGTATTTCGTATAAAATACATTAATGCAGTAAACAAATTTAGTATAAAACATTTTATAACTGCATTTTAATATACATTCATTAATATTTATTTTGGTATTAAAGAAAGATTTTTTGAGGTAGTCAATTCAAATTCAATTCAATTCAAAATATCTTTATTGTCATAGGATATTTATAATATCTCTTAATAATAGTCACTTTGTTTTGTTTTGCACAAATGTTGACGTCAAATCGTTACTTAAAGCTAAGTTTACGCCGCTTCCTAGGCGCAAGTGCAGAAGAAGCGGCAACAAACTGCACTGCACGTTTTCTCCAAAGACGTCAACTAACAAACTAAAAACTTAAAATTAGTTATATAGATGGACAGAGATTACATTGTTTATTATGTCATAATTAAATTGAATTATAAGAATTACGAAATTTAAAATAATGTCAATTTGTAAATTTAGTATGTACCAATGTACCTAAGTTATGACATGTCTAAGTATACAAACCTTTAAGAGGGACCCGCGCCAAGCTCAAGCCAGACCTTTTTGTCTTTAAGATAGTCATCGGTCCTATAATAAGCCTTCTCACAAAGTACTTTCTTTACATAAGCTTTGAATTTTCTGTCTGGCATAGTGAGTGACGATAGATAGTGACGATTTACTGCGTTTGACTTGGTAAAGTCATGTAGCCGCGTATATGTAACTGCTCTTACTGTATGTTAGTTAGTTTTACAGTGTATTTTGACGTGCGATTAGGAGTTACTGCAATTTAAAAAATTTATTCTTTATCTTGTGAATCATCATATTAAAAAATCATTGCTCCTTATAACGTACTCTTTAACGTTCAGTATTAAACTAAAAACCCTTAAAATGCCTATTACTGCGTTTTAGGGTCTGCACGGCAGTATTTACCTAAGTCTCGGGTTTTTACCGGATAGATGCGCATCTCTAGCCGCACGCTGAATGGCGGTCTCTGATTGGTCAAAGCGTGTCACGCGTCCTTCCCTCCCCGCACCTCTTAAAATTTAGCTTTATTATCAAATTGCCCAATTGTTAAGTAACGATATAATAATGACCGTGCAATGTGATAAATAATGAAGTTTAGATAGTAATTAATCACTTCGCCCGATAGAGCTAGAAATTTCGTAATTCTTATAATTCAATTCAATTATGACATAATAAACAATGTAATCTCTGTCCATCCGTATAACTAATTTTAAGTTTTTAGTTTGTTAGTTGACGTCTTTGGAGAAAACGTGCAGTGCAGTTTGTTGACGCTTCTTCTGTGTTTTGAATAAAAGTGCTTTGTTAGGAGACTAGCGCCATCTGCGTGTGATCTCCGCAAAAACGGGCAAGATTATCGATTCATCGATTTCCCGTGCGCGGATTGTCTTTGCCCGACCAGAAAAATATTCATTGTCTTTTGTGTCAAAGTCTCAACTTGTCTTTACGTCAAAATAATGGACTTGCTTTTTGTGAAGAAAAATGTAACGGGGTGTGGCACCTATCCGCGTGTTTTAGAAGCACTAAGTTTGTAATTTGATATATAAAATCGAAAGTTTCGTGAGAATTGTCGTTAATTGTGTTTGTGACCAATTCATTTGAACGGCGGGGCGCCGAACTTGTTTGTATTGCGTAAGGAACATTGATTTGTATGACAATTGTGAACCGCGTGCCGTGCGTCCTTATAAGATAGTGTAAGTGAACAATAGTGAATTGTCGAAGGAAGAACAAGAAATTGTTTCAGTGGTGTAACAAATACAAAATAATACGACGTATTAGTTGGGGCAATTCCATGAGCTCATGTGGGGTTAGGTTAGTTAGGGACCCAATTCTTCTCACCTACCTTGGGTCTATGAAGAGACCTGAGGCCGTCGCCAGCCCTGAGGAGGACCAGGGGATCGACGCGAAGGCCAGGCGAGGCTGCCTGAGGACCGCGGGGAGGCGGTGAGTTTTATAATTAGTATAACTACTTTTAATTAGAATTAAGTTCAACTCATAATTAGTTAAATTAGATTAAAATAGGTCCCTGTACCTATGTATGTACAGTATTTATATACAGGGTGGTAGCAGACTGCGTAGGTTGTATGTGTGTTTGTTCGTTGCCGTTGAGATTGCCGGACTCGTACCAAGAGCGTAGTCACAAAATCTCTTGGTACCCAGAACGGAATCTTAGCTACTCTGCGCCCAAAATTTTTGGTAACAGAGCTTAGTTAGTAACATTTTTGGTAGCAGAGCGTAGTTGTTAACGGCTCTGATTACGGGCCCACATATTGTTTGTTTTTTTTTATTTGTTACTAAGGTAGGGTAAACATTATTTCCCAAGAAAATTTGACATAAAATAATTTTGTTTGTTGTAATTAATAAGTATTGGGCCGTCTCAATCATACTATAAGATAGTATTATATCTTGTTTGTTTGCCATTAATAAATACTTGTCCGTGTCAATTTTACTATTAGCTAGTATTTTGATTTGTTTGTTTGTATTTAAAAATTAAGAATTTTGGTTTGTGCCCTTGTCGGACTAGTATTCTATCTTGTTTGTTTGCCCTTAATAAATACTAGTCCGTGTCAATTTTACTATTAGATAGTATTTTGATTTGTTTGTTTGTATTTAAAAATTAAGAATTTTAGTTTGTGTCCTTGTCGGACTAGTATTATATCTTGTTTGTTTACCATTAATAGATATTTGAGTCTGTGTCAATTTTACTATTAGATAGTACTTTGATTTGTTTGTTTGTATTTAAAAATTAAGTATTTTGGTTTGTGCCCTTGTCGGACTTATTTATTCGGTTATTTAAATTTGGTTCGTTTTGTTCTTGTCTAACGCAATGTCGAAGATAACCTCCGCAAGGGCGACGCTCGCCAATGAACTCAGGTGGGCTGCGAGTGCCAGCGCACTCTTGTCCCGTATGGACAGGGACACTGCTATTCTGGAGCGAGCGGAACAGCTCCGTACGAGATTGGCCAATACGGAAGCAGCCATGGCAGTGCTTACCGAAGGTGATTTGGACCCAGAGGTCTGGGCGGGCCATATCAAGGACTATGACCAGATTATGGCCTTTCACGATGATATCGTGGAGAAGGCCGGACACATCAGAGCGAGACAGGCGGGCGGTCCCACCCCTCGCGCATCCGGTGGACCGGAAGGGCCAGCTGTAACTGGTCGGCTTCCCACCCTTCAGCTGCCCCACTTTGGGGGTAGGATGGAGGAGTGGGTGGCCTTTAAAAACATGTTCGAGTCGTTGGTCGACTCGAGACACGACCTAACGAAGGCGCAAAAAATGGCGTACCTTCTCTCAACATTGGAGGATGAAGCGCGGTCGCTCATCCAGCACCTCCGTGTGGAGGATGACCAATATGACACGGCCTGGGAACTGCTTAATTCCCGTTACCAGAATGTTCGGCTGTTGGCCGACGCACATGCGGCGCAGCTGTTGGCCCTGCCTCGGGTGGCCAATCGGGCACAACTGCGCCTGCAATTATTAACGCCCGTTACAGTGGCCTGTAACGCGCTGCGTACTTTGGGACTACCGGTGGACCAGTGGTCATTTTTGTTAGTACACATTATCGTGGGCAAACTACCCAACGATATTCGCTCGCGTTTCGAACGCGAGAATGCTGAGCGGGACAGCAATACCCTACCTACCTTTTCCGACTTGTATAAATTTTTGGAGTTTGAGGCTAGAGCCGCGGAGAGTTCCATGCCGGAATCAGCGCCATCTAGGGCGCCAGAACGCGGAGCCTCGAGCCCCTTATGGCGAGGGAAGCCCAGACAGGCGCAGCCACCGTCACCGCGTGGAATTGGTGCTCGGTTGGTTAATACAGCAGCAGTCGCGAGAGACGCGGACTGTCTGCAGTGTGGTCGGAAGGGTCACACCCTAACCCAATGTAGGGACTGGCAGCGGCTGCCAGTAGAGCAAAGGCGTCGCGTGGCGAGGCGACATGAATTGTGCTTTTGCTGCCTGGGTAGTCACTACGCGCGTGACTGCCGTTCTGCCAAGCCATGCAGTGCGTGCCATGGGCGGCACCACTTGACGCTCTGCATGAACCGGAGCGAGGCTGGCTCCCAGGCAAGGAGGCAGGGGTCCCCCATGGGCGGGGGCGCTCCTGCGCGAAGCCCTCCACCGTCGGACGGCGGACGTGGCTTCGCTCGTCGCACCCCCCCTCGGGATGGGGGTCGAGTGCCGGCGCGGGTCTCGGCGGTCCGGGATCCTGCGCCTACGGGGCATGGCCAGTATGTGGCTGGTCGGCCTTTGGATAGGGCCCCCATGGGCGGGGGCCCTAGAGCGGAAGTGAGAGGTGGGACACCTCCCTCCGCACCGGCTCCTACTCGGAGGACGGAGCCACAGCGGTTTTCCCCGCCGCGTCATGAGTACCCTCGGCTGGAGTACCACCCGCCCTACGCTAGGTACGGCAGGGCAGCGGGTTATGCCCCCCCTCACATGGGGACGTGCACTCGCCCGATGTATTATCCGGGCCAGTGGCACCCCCCAGGTTGGGAGAGAGTGGGGAGCCCGTAGCTAGCTTGCTCCCTCAGTAGGACAGAACCGCGGACAGTTCTGCTCCCCACCGCGGTGGTCCGCGTATGGGGACATGGGGGGGAGGCGGTTACTATACGAGCCATGTTGGATTCGGGGGCTCAGAAAAGTTTGGTTACCACTCGAGTGGCACATACATTAGGTTTAGCCGTGGAGGACTCGCCTGTGCCACTTCTTGGAGTTGGTGGTATAAAAGTGAAGTGTTTGACGGGACAGACACTTGTCACCTTTTCGTCGCTGAAAGCCTCGACAGTGAGGATCACGACTTCAGCTCTGGTAATGGATACCATTGCGGGTTGGCAGCCCACCACAGACATACCGCCAGACGCGTTGTCTATGGTGTCAGGCCTGGAATTGGCTGACCCATTTGTTCTTCACCCCGCCCCAGTAGACTTGCTCCTGGGTTCGGACGTATTGGGTTGGATTTTATTGGGCACCCAGAAGGCTCTGGGTTCTTCTTCACTGGTGGCAGTGTCTACAATTTTTGGTTACGCCCTGATGGGCCCTGTCTTTGAACATGACTCCATGGAGGAGCCAGTTCTTGCAAATGCGTCTTTGGCCAAAACCATGCAAAGGTTTTGGGAAGTGGAGGAGCCACCTATGGTCTCAAGGAATGTGAGGCCTTTTATCAGGCCAATACGGAAAGATTGTCTTCCGGTCGGTTGGTAACCAGGTTACCCTTTGTTGCTTCTCGTCCTAGCCTAGGGCATAGTAGGATGTTTGCGGAGAAACGACTGCTGTCCATGGAACGACGCATGCAGCGTGATCCCGTACTTCGTGATAAATATTTAGAATTTATGCGCGAGTACGAGGACTTGGGTCACATATCTCCAGCTCGAGTTGATTGGAGCTCAACTGAGCATTACTTTCTGCCACACCATGCTGTTGTGAAGGCATCGACAGGCAAATTGAGAACTGTCTTTGATGGGTCAGCACCCACTTCGAACGGGGTTTCGATAAATCAATGTTTACATTCCGGTCCCAAATTACACAGAGATATAATTGACATCATCCTGAACTTTAGAAGACATCAGGTGGTTTTTGGAGCGGACATCCGGATGATGTTTCGCCAGACAGTCATACATCCTGAGGACAGGCGATTCCAGTTAATACTCTGGCGTGAGCGCCCTGAGGATCCTGTGACGGTGTATGAACTGAATACAAATACGTACGGTTTGAAATCTAGCCCCTACATCGCCATCAGGTCATTGCTTGAATTGGCCGAGCGGGAACGGACCCGCTTTCCCCGTGGGGCTTCCGTGCTGTCACGTGACCTGTATGTTGATGACGTCTGCACCGGAGCCCAAAGTGTTGAGGAGGCCCTCTTACTGCGGGAAGAATTGATTGCAATTCTTAAGTCAGGTGGCTATGAGTTGCGTAAATGGTTGTCCAATGAGCCTAGAGTTCTAGAAGGGATCCCAGAGGATCACCAACAGAACCCTCACTTGTTTGCGGATGTGGATGATCCCAACATGATAGCAGTGCTGGGCATGCAGTACCAGCCGCTAACGGATATTTTTACCTTCCAAGTGGATTTGGAGGTACCAAAGGCCTGGACTAAGCGAACGGTGCTCTCTATGATAGCTCGCATGTTTGATCCAAACGGTTGGATAAGCCCAGTGATATTTTCTGCGAAGTGTCTTCTGCAGCGACTTTGGACCTTGGGCGTCTCGTGGGACGAGCCGCTGACCGGGTCCACACTGGATGATTGGCTCGAATGGCTTTCGTCGATTGAGGAAGTCAATCGGATTGCCTTGCCTCGTCGAATATTGCCGCCTGGGAAGTTTCAAGCCAGCCTTCATGGCTTTTGCGACGCGTCGGAGCGAGGCTACGCCGCGTCCGTCTATATGCGGACAGTTAACGCCGACGGCCGGGTCAATGTCTCGCTTTTGTTGGGTAAGAGCAAGGTTGCTCCCATCAGGACTAGGTTGACTATCCCGAAATTAGAATTGAGCGGGGCTCATCTTCTTTCCAAATTGTTGAGTCACGTTGCACGTGAGTTTGCGGCCACGGGCGAGATACGGAATATCTTCGCCTGGTCAGATAGTCAGGTCGCGCTCGCATGGCTGCGCGCGGCCCCACATACATTAGAGGTTTTTGTGGGAAACCGGGTTTCCCAAATACAGAATATCGGAATAGATATAATCTGGAGACACGTGCCGGGAGAGCTTAACCCAGCGGACTGTGCTTCCCGTGGGTGTACGGCTCCCGAGTTGACATCACACCCGCTCTGGTGGGGCCCAGAGTGGTTGTTGGGACCAGAAACTTCTTGGCCTGTCTGTAAGACAGATGTAACAGCACAAATTTTGCCTGGGCTACGTGTTCATACTGCAGTCGCTGGGACGACTTCAGAACCGGATTGGCTGCTTGCGCGGTATAGTAGTTTGGAGAAACTTCTAAGTGTTACCAGTTGGATTAAACGCTTCATTTATAATTGTCGGAATCCCCAGGCAAAACGATTGGAATCGATAGCAAGTGCTGAAGAGCGCCGGAGCGCATTGTTGCATTGGGTTCGTGTCGTGCAGACCGAACGTTTTGAGTCGGAATTTCGTATTTTGCGCGAGGGACGCGCTAAGTTGAAGGGCGCGGTCGCTCGTTTGAACCCTTTCATCGACTCAGGCTTCTTCGGGTTGGTGGCCGGCTCCGGAAGGCGGACCTTCCGTTTGGGAGTCGCCATCCTTTGTTATTGCCTAAGGGCGGACCCTTGGTGCAACTTTTGGTGTCTGATCGACACATTCGGAACGCTCATGCGGGGTGCAGTGCGTTGCTGGCTATTTTGCAGCGGGAATTTTGGATTTTGTCAGCCCGAAGAGCAGTGAAAGTTGTTTTGTTTCGATGCATCTCTTGTTATAGAGTGAAAGCATCTACGATGCAGCCGCAGATGGGTGATCTGCCTGCTGATCGTATCCGGCCTACGAGGCCGTTTGACGGTGTGGCCACCGATTTTGCAGGACCCTATTCGGTCAAAACGACCACCCTTCGTAATGCCCGGATCGTGAAGGGCTATTTATGTGTATTTGTTTGTTTGGCTACCAAGGCTGTCCACTTGGAGGTGGTGTCAGCTTTGACTACGGAGGCCTTCGTCGCTGCGTTAGATCGTTTCGTGTCGCGTAGAGGTCTACCTTCACTCATTCGCTCCGACAATGGCACAAATTACAAGGGCACTGTAAATTATATTAAGGATGTTTGTGAATTTATTGATAAGAATTGTAATAGTTTAAGTCAAATTGCTGCCCAAAGGGGGGTAACATGGAGGTTCAGCCCCCCAAATTGCCCTCATTGGGGAGGGATTTTTGAAGCCGCTGTGAAATCGGCAAAGACCCACCTCCGCCGCACTTTAGGGGAAACAGCTCTAACGTTTGAAGAGCTGGCCACAGTATTTTGTAAAGTTGAGGCGGTCCTCAACTCTCGTCCTCTCTGTCCATTATCTCAGGACCCAAATGACTTGGAAGTCCTCACTCCTGGTCATTTTTTGGTGGGAGGGCCTTTGAATGCCCTACCCGAATACCCGTGGAAGGATGAACGTACATCGCGGTTGTCACGTTTTCAAATGTTACAGCAAATGAGTCAGAACTTTTGGGCTCGCTGGTCTCTTGAATATTTGCATTTGTTGCAACAAAGAGTGAAATGGACAGACAGGACTGAGCCACCCAGGGAGGGAGATTTGGTATTGTTAAAAGAGGCAAATCTGCCATCATTACTTTGGCGCCGAGGGCGCATTTTGCGTTTGATTTTTGGCGGAGACGGAACTCCGCGTGTGGCTGAGGTGTTGGTCGAGGGTTCGGTTCTTCGGAGAGCCGTATCCTCTCTCTCTCGCCTCCCCGTAGAGTAAGCTAGCGGTCTGCTTCTCAGACCGGGACGGGGGGATGTTTTGAATAAAAGTGCTTTGTTAGGAGACTAGCGCCATCTGCGTGTGATCTCCGCAAAAACGGGCAAGATTATCGATTCATCGATTTCCCGTGCGCGGATTGTCTTTGCCCGACCAGAAAAATATTCATTGTCTTTTGTGTCAAAGTCTCAACTTGTCTTTACGTCAAAATAATGGACTTGCTTTTTGTGAAGAAAAATGTAATGGGGTTTGGCACCTATCCGCGTGTTTTAGAAGCACTAAGTTTGTAATTTGATATATAAAATCGAAAGTTTCGTGAGAATTGTCGTTAATTGTGTTTGTGACCAATTCATTTGAACGGCGGGGCGCCGAACTTGTTTGTATTGCGTAAGGAACATTGATTTGTATGACAATTGTGAACCGCGTGCCATTTGTCCTTATAAGATAGTGTAAGTGAACAATAGTGAATTGTCGAAGGAAGAACAAGAAATTGTTTCAGTGGTGTAACAAATACAAAATAATACGACGTATTAGTTGGGGCAATTCCATGAGCTCATGTGGGGTTAGGTTAGTTAGGGACCCAATTCTTCTCACCAACCTTGGGTCTATGAAGAGACCTGAGGCCGTCGCCAGCCCTGAGGAGGACCAGGGGATCGACGCGAAGGCCAGGCGAGGCTGCCTGAGGACCGCGGGGAGGCGGTGAGTTTTATAATTAGTATAACTACTTTTAATTAGAATTAAGTTCAACTCATAATTAGTTAAATTAGATTAAAATAGGTCCCTGTACCTATGTATGTACAGTATTTATATACAGTATGTATATACAGGGTGGTAGCAGACTGCGTAGGTTGTATGTGTGTTTGTTCGTTGCCGTTGAGATTGCCGGACTCGTACCAAGAGCGTAGTCACAAAATCTCTTGGTACCCAGAACGGAATCTTAGCTACTCTGCGCCCAACATTTTTGGTAGCAGAGCTTAGTTAGTAACTTGCGCCTAGGAAGCGGCGTAAACTTAGCTTTAAGTAACGATTTGACGTCAACATTTGTGCAAAACAAAACAAAGTGACTATTATTAAGAGATATTATAAATATCCTATGATAATAAAGATATTTTGAATTTGAATTTGAATTTGATTCATAATGCTCGCACATTATTAATAATGCCCACATTAATCACCTGGTTCATAACATATATAAAAGGAGAAGTTCCCACTGAGCGACATATAGACGCACGCACAGCCGTAACCGCTAATGATAGAAACGTGAAATTTGGACAGTTGTTTAAATTTAAAAAGCGGATGCACACTAAGAAGGGATTTAAAAAAATTGTGACCCTAAAGGGGTGAAATAGGGTTGTAAAGTTTGTATGTAAAATCTTTAAATATACATCGATTTTATAGGCAGTCTCTGTCTGCTTAGAGCTGCAAGACCTAAAATAATCGGTCTGCTCCATTATGGACGATTAAGACGTGATAGTGCATAGTATATTTTATGTACTTACAACTGTATTTTAGGTAACCAAAGAAAACTACTTGATTGAAGTGTTTACCTATTACGATACGTTGTTGAAAGTAATAGACTGCCCGAACTCAAACCGAAGCGATGAAGAATTAAAATGGACGTCGTTTACTTGAAAGGATAGGTATACAGAGTCTCATCCAATCTCTACGCGACCTTTACAAGATGACCTGTAGGTAGACACAGGTAGATATCAAATACTCATAATAATTATTACACGTCACTTATTCATTAATATTGAAATAATAGGTATACCTCAGTATACGATACAATCATAATAATAACAAATAATATAAAAATTAAGTTAAATGATAACATGTTACTGTAAAAGCCCGTATATTAGTTAATCTTGGATTTTATCAGTAAATCTTAGGATTTACCGAATTTAGGATTTTAGGATTTGCCACAGGGATTAACGACATGAGTTGGTAAATGTAAGGATTTATAAATAAACCCGACCAAGTGCGAGTTAAACTCGCGTGGAGAGGGTTCCGTACAATTGAATTCTTATAGGTTTTCCTGTAATCTACAAGCAATGAACTATATTTCGTAATTTTATTAAAAATTTTAGGCCAGTAGCTTCGGAGATCAGGGGGGGAGGGGGAATGGTCAATTTTCGTCTTCTTTCATGAATAAAATCAAAACTATTTATTTTATAATTATAACAAATATATTTGAGATCCTTATAACGAGCCCTTTCATTTGATATATGTCACAGTAAGATTTGCAAAACTTTTTTTTAATTTCCTAATTTATCCCCCGAAAAAGACTGTTATTTAAAAAAAAAATATTTACTTTGCACATATGTGTTTGTATCATAGGATTACACCATCTTACCACGCCTGATTCGGTCCAGTAGATTCGGAGCAAATTGGCTGTGACAGACGGACGGACAGACAGACGCACGAGTGATCCTATAAGGGTTCCGTTTTTTCATTTTTTGTACGGAACCCTAATAAAACGGATCCACTAGTGTATCAGATTTTGGGATCAGACCGGAATAACTCAAAATGATCTGGACATTAAGGTGAATATAGAAGCAAATGACCTTGAAGTGGCGCCCTCATTTGAAATAAATTGTTAACTCGTAAATATGGAGATAATTTCCATATCGTCGCTTAGGTAACAATACCGCGTAAGTCAAAAAAATTACATATGACGTTTTATATGTCATTGGATAGATATTTTCGACGCACATCCAATGACGTTACTCTCCTTAAAACTTTTCAAATTTGACTTACGCGGTATTGTTACCTAAGCGACGATATTGCTAATCGTCAGGCAGTAGAGAGCTCTTTAAATTATTTTATGAACAACCGTTGAAAGTATTTACATTAGTCTGTCTAGCTTTAAAACTTGCCTTCGCCAAAAGTGGCCACTTTTGGCGAAGGCAAGTTTTAAAGCTAGATGGATCACCAATAATAGTTTCAACGGTATTTTATAAAATAATTTAAAGGGCTATCTAGTGCCTGACGATTAGGAATATTGAAATTATCTCCACATTTACGAGTTAACAATTTATTTCAAATGAGGGCGCCAGTTGAAGGCCGTTTGCTTCTATATTCACCTTAAAGTACGTCATAAAACTAAATAAGCTTAGTACCTATCTATCTTAACATATTGTTTCCCATTTTATTATTTAAATCCATACAAGGATACGAATCTAGCACAACACAACTATCTATTACGTAAGTATTGACATTGATCTATTTATAAGCTTTCTATATTATTATACTAATATAATAAATAAACAAATGACGCAAACGGAATATGAATATGTATTTTCCACTTTTGTTATCTATATTTATTTTATTAAATGGTTAGAGAATTTATTGATGATTAATACTGGGATAATTAATATATCTAATTAAAAAGTATATAAAGCTACATATAAATGATTTAAATTAAATTAATTCTCTCAATTCAATACAGAGTAGATGTCACTTCAATTTTTCAATTTAAATATTTATTAAAATCCATTAAAATGAAGTTGAATCACTGTGTGTTGCTGTGTGTGGTAATCATAGCAACATTCGCAATTTGCGACGCAAGAGGCCGTCCCCGAAAGCACGGTCACAAAACTCACAAACCCTCAAACCGGTAAGTTCAAATAAATTGGGTAAATTCACTAGTGGTTTAGAGATGCAATATTGTACAAGGAATTTGCTTCCATTTCGTGTGTGTAAGTGTCCATTCACTGGTGGAAGATTTTTCAAGCTGCCGAAAGGCATCTGACATAGCTTGACGACTGCCATACATTGGTGACAGCATGGACCGACGGCTTTACGTGCCTTCTGAAGGTGCTTGAGAAATGTTTAAGCCACTTGTCACCCATCCAATTCAGGACCACGCCGGGGGTTCCTTAACTTGCAAAAGCGCTAGCAATAAGTACTACCGCAGGGCCGCCTAGCTCCTCAAGTCTTTTCAGTACGCCAATTTCAATATCAAGGTCAGTCCACAATACTGATTACATTTCTAAATATTACTACCTCTGCAAAGATTTTATATTATTTACTGCGTTCACCAACGCACCTGATTTAGTCCAGTTGACTGGTACAAGCTTCTTTTTTTCTATTTAATTTTCTACATTATAGAGGCTTTTGTTGATGTCATTGTATCGAAATAGACGCACACATTGACGATTTTTGGTAGAGATAATGGAGTGGTGGTGGTGGTTTTAGCCGTGTGATTCCTGGCAGAGTAGAATAGTACCACTCCAAGTCTTCCCGTGGATGTCGTAGAAGGCAACTTAGGAAACGCAAACTAAACAAAACTTAAACATCAATAAGACCTCTCCAACCCGTCTAGCCAGGAGGCGTTGAGAGTGTAGGCCAAATCCTCTGACTGCTCTGGTTAATATATGGCTCTGGTAGTACAAAGGGAAGACTATAAGAGACCTGACGATGTATAAAGTGGTTTGCCATTGCCATCTCCATACGAGCTATATTTTTTTAATGTCCCTATTTTGTCGTTAACAGGCATACACAAAGTTATCCTACACATAACAAACATCGCCATGGAGTACTACACTACATTAAGAAAATACCTAAGAGTAAACCAATAAGACATTTGGTTGAGGCTACCTTCAAATCAATCTATCCTACTCAATATACAACAACTACCAACAACTACCAACAAGACATGGAACCGATTGACACTCAAAATATTGAAAACGAACAACCAGAGTATACTAATACTGATGAAACTGAAATTAGAGATGTACAACCAACCGAAGTCCAAGACAGTTTCGCCAAAACAGAAGATTTTTATGAAAACAACATTTAAATTTTAAGAACATCTGATGCAATTAAAACGGATTTGGCTACTTACTCTCATGTAAGCGTATTCTCAGTTGCATCATCAGCTGTATTGCTTTGAAGTCCGGGGTCCGTTTTACCGCTTTTACGTCTCCACCTCGCACGGTCTTGGGCATCCTTGCTAATAAGACCATTGGCACACATATCATCTTTGAAGACATCAAGCCAACATTTCTGAGTCTAATTGGAATTCGGATTATCATCATCGTCACCCGGCCCTTCTTCCGCCCACTGCTGAGCATAGACCTTGCTTCATCGAGGCCACCCATCTCGGTCCTGTGCTACTCTCAACCAGGTGCGACCCGCGGCTTTCATTATGACGTCAACATTAATTCCTAACTTTTTTCCCTTGTAATAATTAAGTATGTATTGTATGTAGTACCTTTTGATATAATTTCAGGTAGGTATAATTTCTATTTAAATACTAGGTGTAATCCTTTTTTGAATAAAAAAGTATTGAAAGTAGACGTGTTAATTTAAAGTGCAGTCATGAATAAAATAAGTGGAACCGTTGTAATTTTAGGTTTAATTTTTTTGCTGATTGGTATATTTAGGTATATTTTAGTTAGTGGTAATTAGAGGCTATGGTCACAGGTCGGAATCTCCTAAGGTACGCGCAATATACTCGTACGTCCCCGTTCCCCGTCCCCACACCTCTCCCCCGTTTTCGCCTTGACGACTCACGTTGGCCGTCAAGAACCGGGGGAGAGGTGCGGGTGCGGGGAACGGGGTCGCATATTGCGCGTACCTTAGGAGATTCCGTTCTGTTTACTCTTACTGTATTCTGTGCTATGGTCACAACGTGTTTTATGGTGGTCATTATATTTTTCCCCTTATTTTACTAGTCTTTTAAATTATAAAAAATGAGCTATATTTCTATTAAACCAAGGTTACAACAACTCGCACCCAGCTCAAAGTTGGTAGGATTGTTCAAAACACCATTATAAATGAAATCTAAAAAGTCCTCATCGATATGATACCTGGGAAAAAAATTACTCGGGGTCAAAGGTCACAAAATCAGGTTTTACGCAATTTTTAGCAAGACGGTAAATTTTATCATAAAATTAGTTCAGACAAAACTTGTAGATCAGATAACTATCTATAAAAAAAAATGTCTGAATACTTTTTTCCTAAGAGTCACCGTTTCTGAGATATAACGATTCAAAAAGTTGAAAGAGATTTTTTGCCGTTTTCTGTTCGATGTAGACGCTCGAAATATTCACAGAATATTTAGTTGTATATTCACTTCAAAAATAATATTTAAGGGGGGCTCCCATACATCACGCGAAATCTTAAAAATCACGTTTGTTAATGGGACCCCTTTAATATTTATTTTATTCTGTTTTTAGTATTTGTTGTTATAGCGGCAACGAATCAAGAATCAAATATTCATTTCGTAATTAGGCCTTCGCAGGCACTTTTACACGTCAACAATGTTTATTTTTAATATTAAAATTACAATTTAAAAAAAAAAAGCTACCGATACTAGCGTTTCGCAACGACCACTGCTGAGAAGAAACACCGAAAGAAACTAATTTGCACAGTATTGGTCGCCTACGCGCCAGAAGAGGGATATTATGCCTAATACAATGTTATCACAATATACCATAATAAAGCTTGCGAACGAGTGCCAATCCAATTTACAGAAATAAGTAACACTGAGTAGTCTTGAGAAAACGGAGCCAAGCTGACCAGTCCCTACTGGCGGCACCCGTTGACGAGTTGACGCGTAGATCAGCCATCGCTGAACTCAACCATATTAGAGGGAATCCAGCGACCCGACCCACGACGCCACCACCAGTCTGGGCATTTAAGTGAGCATGCCAGGCTCGGGGTCACGGACCTTACTAAGAGGGAATACTAAGTTCATTTGTCACCCATTGATCGCAGTCCTCACATATTTTACATAAAAATACAGAAAAGAAAATGTAATAAAAGTATCCATAGGCAATTTTAAACAGTTGAGTTTTATGTGTGGAGTGAAGCGAACAACAAGCAACAGAAATACATCATCTGTGAAAATTACAACTACCTATCTGGCTATCACGGTTCATGAGATACAGCCTGGTCAGGTAGACATACCTGTATAGAGAGAACCTAGCCCAGCAGTTAAAGAAGCAAATGTGACGTCATATTATAATATCTTCATAATTGTTTTATAAGAAACGTCAGGCAGGCAGCCGGTCGTAACACTATAGCCAAATAATTGAAACTGTTCCGAATATTTCTTTTCCATTTTGCAAGGTCTTTGGCATCCTTGGGTGACCATTGACATGCATGTTATATTTGGAAAAGAAAAAGCGGGAAAGTGCACCCTGGGCTCCGGGGGCACAGCTGAGGATGCAACCGGGAACGCGCTTAGACGATGAAGAATCGTTTTTTTTAGAAACTAAAAGACCATCAGTTAAGGGGCAGAATTCAGAATTTTTTAGTCCCTTTCCATTTGCAAACCGATCACTGTACGGTTATGATATTTTTTTTCAGAATACTGAATGACATAAACTTTAGATTTATAAAACTGAAAACACGATTTTATCAAAATGACTCGATAGAAAAAATTACCAAACATTTTAGGTAAATAGCCATTTATCTTCCACATATAAAATATGATTTTTTGTATAAATATTGCTTAAGCTGTTATAAAATAACTCCTAAATTAGTTTTTTGAAATATTGATTTAATCCATTTAAAACCTTAAAAATGTAATTCCCGTCTTGCTATTACTTGATCAGTACAAATTCAGTCGGCGACCCGCCGCGTCTGAGGGAGGATGTCGCCATTTTTTTCAGCATTTTTTACGGTACTAAAGATTAGTAAAAATACTCTTAGTTACAAAAATATTTTATGCGCCAAAAGTCTATGGTGGATGTAGTAAACTAAGCAAGGCTTTCTATATTTGCTCAATTTATTATTTTAAAAATATTTCTTTTTCCCAAGAGGAAAATTTTTAGTGTATAATCATATCACGAGATGGAGCTGTTACGGGCCCTACATACGTTGTGTACATTGCTGTTTAACTCACAAAAGCTCTTGAGAGGTTTCCATCCAAAGCAGCAATGGACAACAAACTGTACGATGATGTCCGAAGGCCGATGACACCTGAGGATGACAGACAAAGTTTGCTGTCAATGAATGACAAGCAAAGTTTGTCGTTTTGTTTTTTTTTTATATTTCGCTATTTATGTAAGTTGTATTGGAAAAGTTGACTTCTTTTATAATTTGAATATTTTTGTTTAACCTTGATATGTATATCTGTTATTGTTTACATCATTTTTATATTAGGGTACATATTTAAAATGCAACTTTTATTTCAATATCTAAAAGGCCCATACTAAGAGACCTGTTCAGGGGAGAAGAAATTTCGTGCTAAATTCGAATTATATATCGCGTAGCATACCTACATCTTTTTAATCATTTCATTATACATTACTGGAGATTACATTACACCATATAATTTCGTTTTTACTTATGAATACGTTCCATTATTATTATTTTCTTTTTAACCGACTTCAAAAAAGGAGGAGGTTATCGATTCGACTGTATGTTTTTTTTTATGTATGTTTGTTACGCGATATCTTCGCCAATTGTGAACCGATTTTGATGATTCTTTTTTTATTTGAAAGCCTTTACTACCAAGTTGGTCCCATTTTAATTTGGTGAAGATATAATGAAGAACTTTGGAGATATGGAAGAATGTCCCAAAAAAAAATTGAAGTTGGTTGTTTTTTTTGTTAAAAATTTATTATTCTTTATCAGTATTTCTTTTCTTTTGCATATAACCGGGGACGAACGAATCAATATGTTTTCCCCTTTTTCCGGTACCGGGGGCAAATGTTAATCAAATTGAGAAATTCCCATTTGGCACAACCATGGGCAAATGGGAATTTGAAATTGAAATCTGTCCAATTGGGCACCTTGGACTGGGACTGACTTGAGATCGACAGTTCTAATCTCACATTAGCAATTGTAATTTTGGTCTTATTTATTCGTTTCTTTTTTGCTATTTTTTTTTTGGTTATACAGGATGATTTTGACCCTTTGAGCTATATTCAAGGAAAGTACTCTATGTCTATCTATCTATACAATTACCTTGTTTCATAATAAAAACCAAAGATAAAGGCCCTCAAAGTTATACATAATCGGTGAAAATTTCAAGTGTCTAGCGATTTCGGTTCAAGAGATAGAGCCCTGTGACAGACGGACAGACAGACAGACGGACAGGCGGACAGATGGACAGACAGCGGAGTCTCAGTAATAGGGTCCCGTTTGCACCCTTCGGTTACAGAACCCTAAAAAGAACCCTTATAGGATCACTTTGTTGTCCGTCTGTTTGTCAAGACCCTTTTTCTCAGGAATAAAAGGTATTAAGCAGAAATTCATATTTAATACTCAAATCTACCTTCAAGCTTTGAAAAAATCTAAGCCAACACAATCAAAAGATACAGCCGTTTATGCTGTAAATTTTTGACACTCGCAAGGGAATCAAAACCTACAGGGTACTTCCCGTGAACTCAGAATCTTGAAATTCGGTACGAAGCAACGTCTTATAGCCCAAATAAAGAAAAATTGCGCAAAGCATAAATTTTTTGTTACATTATATACCAATAATATTTTAATAATTTAAACTTAAGTACCTATATACCTACAGATTTGTACGAAACCCTCGGTGCGCAAGTCCGACTCGCAATTGGCCGGTTTTTTTTAATTACTGTGGTACAAAATGAAATACATAAAAATAGCCGACATTGAAATGAGTAAATTTATTTTGGAATTTTCTAATTCTCTGCTAAAATGCTGCTAAATACTTTTGTAACAAAAATTATGTATTACCATACACCAACCAAACAAAAAATTTGTAAATTGATACAAGTCATTTTATAGTATTTTACACAAGTAATTTTTCGTGTCAAGAAATGAAACTTATTAAAATTGTATCCGCAACATGCTTCGTCAAAATGTTTATAAAATTGTATAGGTACCTACGCAAATGTTTCGTCAAATTTTCACATCTAGTAATCCGCAACTTCAAAATATTTCAAATATTATTTTAAATATTTTATATTCAATTATTATTTAAACTTTCTGTAGGCATTCGTTACTGTGATAAATAACATACCAAGGCGAACGTATCGACCTGTAATGTAATAGAATATTGCGTACATAATTCACTGCCTATACATAGGTAACACCTATTTACCAATTAGTTGTTAGATCGCAATGTGTACCTACTGGCTAGGACTATTAATTGACACCCCGTGTGGTGCCGCGGCAAATTAATTAAACTTATGCCCACAGTTTTACGGCCATTTCAGACACACGACCGCAGTTATCGTTTCCAAGCTTTTTGCGGCATTTGGAACCCTATTTTAAAGATAAAAGGATCTTTCTTGATTGGAAGTTGACATCAATGAACCCTGTCAATAAAGAACAATTACGTGTAACTTATATGCGTTTTCGCCGTTGGTAAATATGTATACATTAATTACTAGAGGCGTGTAGATACCGCTGATACGGGCTACTGGGGCCCCGAATGTGTAAGTAAAAATTCGTACAATTATATAAAATTCTATATGTTTCTATGTATACTTTAAAAAACCTTAAGGTTCAAACTCCGTCGCAGTTAGAAGGGCCCCTAAACAAATTTTGATACGGTACAGGGCCCGATTAGTTCAAGCTAGGTACGCTAACATTTATTTTTTATTTTAACTTGGCGGCCCTAATGCCATATGGCATTCTCTCCCGGTCAATCATTAGACCAAGCATAAAATAAGATAGGTCCCCCAAATAAGGTTAGGTTCTTTACAGGACTACGTTCCAAAACTTCATGTTGTTTAATTCTAAAATGAAATCAAATATTGCGAAAACAATTAATTAAACCGCATTTTCCACATATTGTCCATTTCACATATATACTCGTACATACATACCTAGTATCACGTCTGATCCCCACAGGGGTAGGCGAGAGTCGAGACTATGGAGCTATGGACCTCCACTTGTTACGATCCTACAGACTATAATAGTTTGTAGGATCGTAACAAGTGGAGATGAAATAATTTCACTTCATCTACAGTGTAGATGCAGAGTAAAATACATGAAGAGTGATTAGTGTAGACTCTACACCCATCACACTCATGCTTTTCGGTTACGGGTTCTGCTTACCTCTCCTTTTTAGAACGTTTGAGATCTGGTCGCAGAATGTTTGCCGAAGCTGACCCTGTCCTGTTCTTCCATTCACATTTGCCTTGTAAATATTTTTGTTAATCTCTTTTCATCCATCCTTTCTACATATTCCCAATTCCCAAACCATCTCTTTCTCTATTTTGTCACGGTGCCCATTTTGTTAGTAGGTAGCATTGTGTATAACGTTAGACGGTCAACATGACTCAGTAAAAAGTAAAATTACTGTCACATTTTTGGATGATTTGGGTAAAAAAGTCACAGTTATTTCCAATATATTTTTCATAAATAGTATTCTTAACTTTTTGGTCGTGAATTGAGGTGTGTTAATCTTAATCACTGTTTGTCGCCAAATGACCTGGTACATATATCGGGTCATGACGAAAGTCTGGTAATCTTAATCTCATCTCATATTGTATACTTACACTTATCTATAATACAATGATATCCAAATGTCCAAAATACCTCAGTGCCTCAAGACTAAAGTGTATAATCAATTGTGTTACCAGTGATGACTTATGGCTCTGAAACGTGGCCCCTTACTATAAGTCTCATAAGGCTCAAGGTCGCTCAACGCGCTATGGAAGGGAATATGCTGCCCTAGATCGGTCATTTTGGAAATCCTTGGGAGAGGCCTATGTCCAGCAGTGGATGTTATGCGGCTGAAATGATGATGATGATGATAATACAATGACAGTATTAGGCAAACACTTGGTGGCTGTTCCACCTGACTTAGGATGGCTGTTCCATCATCAGCTTCTACTGGGTATTCCAGCGGCTTGTACTGGCTATTCCAGCGGCTTGTACTGGCTCTTCCAGCGTCTTGTACTGGCTATTCCAGCGGCTTATACTGACTATTACCTCCTATAAATTCCAATAAAAGTCATTCCCACAGTCATCCAAGGAAAGGTCAAACAACTACCTATGTCAATGAGTGTGGCTTAATGTAATAGTAGATATTAAAATAAAATAAAAATATAAAAAATATAAAACCTGGACCCTAAAATCTTTTCGGTGACAGTTGTGTAAAAAAATATTATCCTAAAAAATATTATTATAAAAAAGTACAATCCGGGAAAATATTTTTGATTATACTGGCAACACTTACAAAATGAACTCGCCCTTTTGTATGACATTTACATTAAATGAAAAAAATTGAATAGTTAAATACAGATGAAATGTAATCCCATGCTGTTTACTCTAAAGTCCAACAGCATTTTTGCACGTGGGGCAGCACAACACGGCATAATAAAATTAAAATTCCGACGGTTTCCAGACGTTCACACGGTTGTCGTCCATAGACTAACTGCTCGCGTCAAAGTCATACTACCACACTTAAGGCCATACCTGAATTTTCCGGGGTCCAGTGCTGCCCCCATTTAAAATAAATCATTTCGAAGAAAAAGGAGACATTATTTAAAATTTTGCTACTATCAAGTCCTAGATAACCCTTAAAAGTATTTTATGAACTACTGTTTACAGTTTATATTGAGAACGTTAAGCTTTACTACGCATATTTGCGTTAAACGGCCACTTTTGGCTAATGTGCGTAGTAAAGCTTAACGTTCTTATTATAAACTGTAAACAGTAGTTCATAAAATACTTTGAAGGGTTATCTAGGACTTGGTAGTAGCAAAATTTTAAATGATTCCTCCGTTTTCTTTGAAATGATTTATCTAAAATGGGGGCAGCACTGGACCCCGGAAAATTCAGGTACGGCCTTAAGAGTGGTTTTTGCAGAGATATGGGATTGGTTTTATTGTTCTGAGGGTATTTGGCGCCTCAGTTTTGTGCATGATGATGGATTCTGTAGTATATATATTCTAAGACCAACAATAAACCGACGCATCGGTAAACACAATACACTGAAATATTACATAAAAAAGATCGGTGGCAATAATCTCTCTTGATGATGCAATTCTCTGTTTATAAAATTATAAAACACTCACCGAAAATTCTCTTTTTCTCACCTCGTTATTAAAATCTCGTCTAACAAGAAAATCTCTTTTCAGTTTCCCGCGGTTCGGGCATCTACCACCTACCACAGATAACTTATCCCGCCCTCTCGCGCCGTGCTAACTTTTTCTGCCGTCCGCGCACGGACAAAAGAATCAAAATGGCCAACAGCCAAACTGTCGCTATGTTGACAAATAAAACATAAACATTTAAAAATTATACATTGGCTTCGCATTCGCGACACTGTTTTTAACTTTTTATCTTGGTTTTAGTGGCTTTCGCTGTTTAGGTAAGTACATTAAAATGCCAAACAGGACAGGCCCGTTATCACCCAATTAAGATCCGACCTTATGGGTGATAGATTAATTTATTACGGAACAATCGGATCAACACAAAATCAAAAAATTACCTACTTACACCAAAAATTTGACACATAATTGATACTGATCTAAGATTCTGATTTTGAATTGAAACATAAACATAAAACAAAACTTCAAAAGGTAACACAGACAAAAAAAAAACAACGGGAAAGAGTTGTGCTCTGTTAACCCAGTTAGTTGAGTTTTTGGCGGGAAGTCAATGTGTTTGGTTGGGGTTTTCTTTAAATTATTTTGCAAATTGATTTTAGTGGACCTTATAATATGAAATTGGTGTTGTTTGGTGTTATAAATGCTCATGCTCATGAACAATATGTGAAATAGTTAAAGTGGACAGTCATAGTACGGCTGTAGTGATATTTGTTTCGCGGACTGTGTGGGCGTCTTCGAGCTTCGTCCGCCACTCAATCGGCTATGAAAACCAGTGGACTCGTATAGATTTGTCGCCAGAAGCTCCCTAAAGCAATCAAAGGCCTACACCAACCTTTGATTGTAACTTGTTAGGAAAAAATAATTTCCCACGTTTTATTAACTTATTCCTGGTTAAATACGCAGTAGCGTCAAGCCATAAATATAAAAAAAATATATATATATATAAAAAAAAAAAACCAGTTAGTTCCAAACCAATTTTCGACTATTAATTTCAACTTGGTGGGGGGTGCAGCCGGGCGGTGTTTCGATCAAGCAAGAGACGAAAATTAATGGGGGAAACATTCACGACATTCTAAAAATAATATTTACGCGATAACGACTCATACCTATCTCCCAAAATTTTTTACTAACTATATTTAATGAATAGTTGAAATGTGGCATGGTAAAAGTTTTGGAGGGAAGGGTAAAAACAGGTATATATATATTGCGTCTCCCAAATGATGGGATAAAGAAAGATGACGATGTAAGCTCAACCGGGGCTATGTCGCCTGCTATGGTGTCTCTTGTAAATATTATAGCAAACAAATACTTTATTGCTACGCACGCCATCTTTTGAGAGTCTTTAGTACTCAAAGTACATAAAATCACTACTAGGTGTCGTGATAAGACCTATTTTCTTTAAATAATCCGCCATCTTAAATTTGACATATCAATTGGACTGTTCTTGTGGCAACACGTGAATTTTAATCTATCGAAATCTCAGTTCCTTTAAGAGTGTCGATTTTCCTGAACCGTAAGTACTGTTGTTGATTCATTGGAATACATGTTGTTTTAATGATTTTTTATGTAATTCCTAAGATCTGCAGTCAAATCATCAAATATAAGATCTTTCTATATGATAAGTCTACCATTGTATGTTTACTTTTCATTTTATGCATAGTAAATATATAAAGTAAATAGGTTTTGTGTTTTTTTTTATCGTGCAATAAAACAAATAAATCATATCCTTGAACTACTTTGGAACTTAAACATTTTGATTGTTACCAAATGGGACCCAAATAAAAAGTGTTCAGAATTTGTGTCTGTCAGTTTACTTTTATCACGCTAAAACAAATGAACGTACTTTTGTGAAATTTTCTATGATTTGATTACACTAATTTTCTGGATCCCACTTAGGATAACTTTAAGTGTGGGATATTCACAATTCTTTTGGAGGGTTGTTATTTATTCTTTTATTTGATGTGGTAGTATTCGCGTTAATCCTGTTTTTTTTCGTTTAGGTTTCTAAATATGGTGCGGAACTACAAACGCAAAACAACAAGTTCATACGATCTTAAAACCTTAAAAACAGCCGTAGAGGAAGTTAAAACTAGTAAACTGAATTCGTATCAAGCTGCAAAAAAATACAACATTCCTCGTATTTTGTTATTCACTCTATCACATATAGTCGATATGTGATAGAGTGAATAACAAAAAAGGTGTCGTAAAGGAGACTTGAAATTTTTAGAATTTATGAAAGTAATTTTAAGAATTGTTGTATTTTGTTAAGGCCTTGATGCCAAAGCGTTACGTGGTAAAGTATGTTCCTACTATTGAATATTGTGATAAAAATGTGATTCATTAAATATTATAAATGTTGTCAACATAATGGCGTAACTTAAAGGGGTTCCTTGTTTACTACGGAACCCTTTTATTTCAGTCTACTAACTTAGTTGTTGACCTATTGGTACATCTAGTTTTTCTACACCACATTCCACCAAAGTGTTATTAGTAATTTTACGCTAACTTGTACGAGGCTACAATTTTTGTCTTCATTTTTCCCCGCTTTGAATACTCTGCTTGATTTGTTCGCAATCAGCCTTTGGCAGGGTCTGACATGATTAATAGTGGACCCGTGACTTTCTGAGGTATTTTAAGGGTTTTATCAACACTGGCTTAGCATCGGTAGGTAAGCAATATTAAAGTTTTATATAAATACTTAGTACCTACCTACTCTCTATGATCAAACCATTGTCAGGCGGATCCACTATAGTGGGCACGATGGGCATGCCCACACCCCAACGGACTTGTGACGTCACACTTTCATGGTCTATATATATATCATCATCATCATCATCATCATCATATCAGCCACAGGAAGTCCACTGCTGGACATAGGCCTCCCCCAAGGACTTCCAAAACGACCGATCGGAAGCGGCCTGCATCCAGCGCTTTCCTGCAACCTTGCTCAGGTCGTCTGATCACCTAGCAGGTGGGTATATATATATAAGTAGGTACTATTCAAGAGAGTTCAAATAGGAGTGGATTCTAGAATTTTTAACGAGAGACAGCTTATTCTAAAATCTACATAGACATGCTGTCATGATTGTGCAAATAGGAGACTTAACCACAACCTTCTTTGAAGGCTGGATCCGCGCCTGACCATTGTGTTTCATCCTCTCCTTCCACTTCTGTCTATCCATCACAGTCTCCAACTAACCACGATGAAAGACATCGAGGTCGTCGCTTTCTAGGCCTACCCCTATTTATAATGATGACTGTTACTGTCCCTCAATAGCTAAAGTTCATCAAACGAAGTATTTGGGTATAGTTATGGATGAGAGACTATCCTGGTATCCCCAAATTGAACAAGTGACTAACAGGATCAGAAAATTCATTTGGATGTTTAAAAATCTAAGACACATATTGTCAAATAAGTTGTTAAACGATATATACTTCTCGCTGGTTCAATCTATAATTACTTACGGTATCTCAGTCTGGGGCGGCGCTCGAAAACTCATTTTCTGGAGGTAGAAATAGCACAACGAACGTTACTTAAAGTAATAAACGAACGTTACTTAAAGTAATAAACGAACGTTACTTAAAGTAATGTACTTTAAAAAGCGACCTTTCCCGACAACGGATTTGTACAAAACATGTAGTTTATTGTCCGTAAGAAAGTTATATATTGTACAAATTACTACTAGGAAACATAAAAAGCTAACATACAAACATGAAGATAAAGATCGAAGGAAAAGAAGATATGATATGGCTGATGTTCGTATTACTCGTACTGAATTTGCAGGAGCCCAAATATGAATATCGCTCTGCCTTCATATATAATAAAATAAATAATGAACTATACGTGTTTAATAAATCGTACCAAGAATGTAAAGAAATATTGACAAATTGGATACAAGAAAAAAACTATGACGAAATTGAAACATTATTAATAAGTGAAAAATAATATATAGCTATATAAAAAATTTAATAAAAATAATAATATATATATATATATACATACGAGTATATAATAAGTATATATCTTATTCTATCTTCTATCTTCATCATCATACACATTGACGCGCGCGCGCGCACACACACACACGCACACACGTACACACCCATAGGCTATATTGTTTTTCATCAAGACAGACTGTCTTATAAATTGGCCAACTGATAAGAAAGAGCGGAGTCTCCTGACACAAGCATACTTTTTGCTAAAAAGAAGGCTCCAGCAACAAAAGCTTGTAATTAAAATAGTTACCTAATAAACAAAATTTTATTTTTTATTTTTATTATTACCCCTATGGCGTTAACCCCCCTCATACACCGCCTCGGTATCCATTTAGTAACTTTGTCGGCCCGTTTATCTGGGGGATTCTATACTGACGTGACCGCCCAATCCCATTTCAACTTGGCGATCTTGGGTTCTACATCCGTTATGCCTGTTTTTGGACGAAGTGTAGCATTTGCGACATTTGTCTATTCTATAAACCCCAGGGGACGTAGGTATTTTTAAATCAAAGTAATTTCATTACGAATGGTTTACGCGAGTTTTTCCAAACGTGCGCATTCTTGAATTGATCTTCAGTTGAGACTTCAGTTCTAAGAAGTCTCAACTTTTAGACTTCTAATTCCGGGTCAGTGACCAAGATCGAGCACCGTATCAGTACATTACTTACCCAGGTCAAGTAGGTAGGTGCTAGTTTCTGTATCCCGTGGTAGGTACCTATATAGTTTTTATAAATTATAAAAAAAACAAAAAAAATTGTACTTACTTACAACAACGTATTTCCCGCATAAATATATACAACGTGGAAGGGTACATACCTACCCGTAATAAATCGAACCATGGTCTATACTAGATCATTATAGCCTTGCCTATTTTGCAACGATTGGTGAAAATTGTGTCATTAATCACAAAACCAGCAATTTATATAAAATCAGCATCTGAATTTCAGCAAATGGACATACGGCTATCTGTATGGTGGCGATGGAGTTGTCTACTTACCAGGTGTCAGGAACCGCACCAGCAGCCGCGTGAGGCGGTGTGTTCTAGGGAATGCAAGCGCCCGCCGCCACCAGCCGCGGAGAAAACCTGCAAGATACACGAGGGGATCAAGGACCTGCCGACACTTCATAAAAGTAGTACTTATTTAAGAGAAATGTTTACTTTGACCATAATTACCTAAGTCCGCCATTTCTTAAAAATGGTAGGTACCTAGGTAGGTAGATAGTATTTTTACTTTAGAACAATACCAAGGATTTCCAAAACGACCTATCGGAAGCGGCCTGCATTCAGTGTTTTCCTGCAACCTTGCTCAGGTCGTCCAACCAACTAGCAGGTAGGTGTCTGTTGAGGGTTTTAGCTGATTCAGGATTTTTTTAAAAGGGATTTTTTTTTACAAAGTATAATAGGTACCTACTTATACTTAGGCAACAACTATGTTAAATGATGGCGCAACCGAATGTTTTTTATCTGTAGCCGAAGCCATGTTTATGCCGTGTGATTTCCGGTCTAGAATAGGACCACTCCATCTCTTCCTGTGGATGTCGTAAGAGGCGATTATAAAGGACTACTTAATCACAAACATCTCGTAGCTACTACCTACATACTTACAACTGCATGTAAAACTTCTCGCACAAACATTCCCAAAGGGTTGACGTCAGGCAGGCGGCCGTTCGTAAAACTATAGAGTACCTATAGCCTAATCATTTTACCTAACTGTTACAGCTATTTCGTTTCCACTTCGCAAGGTCTCTGGCATCCTTGGATGACCATATTGACCATTAAGATGCATATTATATGCCTCCACGTAGGTAGGTATAACTGCAAGATAAAGCAGGAATGCGCACCCCGGGCTCCGAAGCAGCACAGCTAAGGATGCAACCGGGAACGCGCTTAGATGAAGAAGAAAGCTGAAGATAGGTAGGTACTTTAAATTTGTAGTTCAATAAGTAGGTAGGTACGTTCAATTTCTCTATCCTGTAGATGCGTTAAATTTTGTTTTATTTCATTCTCCACTCTTATAGTACCTAATAACAATGGATGTATAGAGTAACTACATATATATATCTAACTACTTAGGTATACGTAAAAGTTGTTATGACGTTTATTTTATAGCACTGAAATCACCTAGAACTTAAGTACAAACAATACACAACAGTGTATTGTTTGTACTTAAGTTCTAGGTTAGAAGGTATAGGTACCTAAGTACTTTTATTTAGAAGTGAGTGGTATGAAGAGAAACGTACGAGGGCTGTTTGATTTTTCTACGTAGTCACCTTTTAACTCTATACATTTGTTCCACCTATACTCAAGCTTCAATAAACCATCCAAAAAGTATGATTTTGGAAAGTCATTAAAATAGGCCTCTGTGGCGGCAATGACTTCGTCATTTGATCCAAATCGCTTGGGGCCAAATCTGGAGAATACGGAGGGTGAGACAATAGTTCGTAGCGTAACTGTGTTAATTTAGCCGTCACAACTCTGGACGAATGAGCCGGGGCGTTGTCGTGATGAAACAGTACTTTTTTCTTTTTTAAATGGGGTCGTTTGTCCTTCAACATGGCATCAAATTCATCCAATAAATTGGCATAGTACTGCCCTGTTATTGTTTTTCCCTTTTCTAAATAGTCAATATGTATAATACCCTGCGAATCCCAAAAAACGGTCGCCATGACCTTTCCAGCCGATGGGACGGTTTTTGCTTTCTTTGGAGCAGGTTCACCCGGTAAAATCCACTGCTTCGACTGCTCTTTCATTTCCGGGGTGTAGTGGTGGACCCACGTTTCGTCCATGGTCACGAAACGACGCAGAAACTCCTTCGGGTTACGTTTGAACACGGCCAAACACTGCTCCGAAGTAGTCAGTCGGTTCCGTTTTTGCTCCTCCGTGAGTAAACGCGGCACCCACCTCGCCGATACTTTCTTCGTACCCAATTTTTCTTCTAATATGTGTTGTACCCTCTCGATTGAAACATTTACAGCATCAACGATTTCTCGAAGTTTAATTCGGCGGTCGGCTAAAACGATATTTTCAATTTTCTTAACCATATCGTCAGTAGTCACCTCAATTGGCCGGCTTGGGCGATCCTCATCAAAGACGGTTGTTCTCCCCCGCTTAAACTCGTTATACCTACCAATATCTGACGGTTGTCATAGAAGGAGCACATTCATGGTAAACCGCTTGCATTCTTACTTTTATTTCATCACGTTTTTCCTTCCAAAAATAAAAATCTAATTACAGACCGATACTGTTCTTTCTCCATTTTAACAATTTTAAGTTCACGCCTACACTGAATAGTTGTCAAATGAGAAAAAAAACAAAAGAATGCCATTTTTTTTTTTATTTTCCCGCCTCTGAAAAATGGCTTAAAAAGGTGGTATACTTATTTGCGGCCAGTGATATTAATATATTTAGAAAACGGGTACTTATCAAACAGCCCTCGTACCTACATTAATAACCATCCCGTTCCAAACAGACATACAACTGATATGTTATCTACGCGCGATTAAAGCAAATAAGTAACTAAACTACAACCGCGCGAAGTTTCTGTACATTTTCTAGATATTTACCTCTGCGGCCCAAGCTGAGGTAACCTCCATCTCTCCAGCATGACGTATCACACATAGTTCACTCACTTATAAGGTTTTTGAAGTCAATTTTACGGAATAAGGGTCAAAAATGGCGTAGATTATAATGTAAACAGAGCGGACACCGCGCGTCGCACTGCAGCGTCACACACTGCCTACAAGTTCAGTGGTTATCATTATCTAAGTATGATTCATTTGTAATACTTACTGCTCTGTTTCTACTTTTTTATGCAGATTCACGCTCTTTGCATATTGCGAGTGGAACTGAGTCCCGTTCCAGCTTTATAGCATATTTTCGAAAAAAATGGAAATGGTGGGTTTTGTAGTAGGTAACGGCGA
The DNA here is from genome assembly GCA_963576875.1 of Acrobasis repandana. Lineage (NCBI taxonomy): Eukaryota > Metazoa > Arthropoda > Insecta > Lepidoptera > Pyralidae > Acrobasis > Acrobasis repandana. The sequence goes on along the minus strand of OY756218.1, from coordinate 23,715,856 downwards.
AAAATTATAGTTATAATCTAGAATTTTCATGACTTTTATTTTTTCGTACGAAAAAAAAAATATTTTCCTTCTAAATTACAAATGCGATATAAATTTTAATTAATTACTTTATTTAGATATTGTTCAGATCATTGTGATGCTGTATAAATATCAATACCTAATTAAAATTTCCTTGTTTATACAAGCGTGTAGCGATGAAGCAACATATTGTATTTATGGAATGACGGGCAATTGTCCTATATTTAGATTTGTGTTGCAAATATTTCCAGTCTCTAAAAATAGGGTAAGTATTACCAATCGATGTTACTGCGCTGGGTTCGTGAAAGAGAAAATAAAAAAACCTTTTAATTCCCATGTGACTCCTTTACTTTCTTACCAGCTATGACATGACACTAAAAAAACAAAAAAAGAATATCAAAAAATAATTTAAAGTACACTAAAAAAGGGTTTTATAAAAAGGAGTTCGCAACAGTAAGTAACTGTATAACAGGATTAGATAGATATTTATTTTAATTACCTATGTGACAGATATTGATTTTTTATTTGTCCATTTCCCGTTACAGTACCTATTTCACAGAGGAACTATGACTTACACTAAGCTGTGCCTGGACCCTTTATAAACAAAAAACATGACAGTCCGATAGTGCCGTCCTATTTCTCAATGCCAAACCAAATTATATTTTATCATCATTTCGTAGCGCTCTGTTGCTTGACCATAGACCTAGATTTTTTACTGCTGACGCTGTAACACGGACACGTAGGTACGTATGTCGTGAGTCGTGAGTCGTGACACTTAGGAGTAAAGGTCCAGTATCGTAGAGTCTAGTTGTTAAATTGATTAACCACAAGTAACACTTACATAATTAGATTGTAAGGGTAAGAGAAAATTAAAAAGAAATAGAGAATAAATACAGAATTTTATTCAAATCAATCACAATAGACCAAATAAGTAAGCGGTGCCATACAAAAAGTCACCCAATAATCTCAACATAGTTTTAGTTTTTCATAAATGCCGTTTAATAATTGGCAACACTACCAAGAGTAACGTTACTGCACAAATCACAATATTAATAAATAAGTAGAATATTTACTGACATGGAAAGTATGTTATCATATCACCTCAACCAAATATATGAAACGGAGTTTATTTTTTTTTACAATATGTAGTTAATTCATTAATTATTAATTTAAACAGCATTAAAAGGCACAGAACAATATGTTAATTAAAAATATGTGATGAAAAATTTCGAAGTTTCAAAGAAGGGGGCCTCACATCACCGTATAGTGAAAATTGTGACATCATGCGAAATTTAAATGCGCTGCAACTTCGTCATTATTTGCTTAGAAAAAAAAAACACGTATAAATTAAAGAGGTCTAGAGCAAAACCTAGGATGAGATGGAGACGCAACAGCCGAATAGAATGAAAACAAAAGGAGAGGCTTTTGCCCAACTGTGAGATCTAAATGGCCAAAAAAAATTTTTTTATAAATCTATTTAGCTTATCAGGTATAAGCCAAAAATATTATTTAGTCCACATCCATATGGAAGTGCACTTGTTTGCGGTACAGACGTGAGGGGCCTGAGTTCGAATCTCACTCGAAACGAATTTTTTTTTTACATATTTTTAATTTAGATGTTAATTTAACAAATTATAGTTACATATGATTTTTTTGTGTATATAACGGGACTTAGCACGAACCTTTTTCATTGTTTTGTCTAACGTTTCGAATAAGAGTCACATCTTTCGTGGTCGCAGACTAACTCTTATTCGAAACGTTAGACAAAACAATAAAAAATGTTCGTGCTAAGTCCCATTATACAGGGTCTAACAAAATATACTGAAACTATTTTAAGGGTGGATTCAGTCCATGGTACTGAACAACTTTTATCTATACTAATATTATAAAGCGGAAGAGTTTGTTTGTTTGTTTAAACGCGCTAATCTCAGGAACTAATGGTCCGATTTGAAAATTTTTTTTTTTGTTGGGTAGTCAATTTATAGAGGAAGGCTTTAGGCTATATAACATTCCGACAACCACGCGAACGAAGTCGCGGGCACAGCTAGTCGAAAACATATATCGAAATATGAAAAATAATTTTTGACCTCCCATACAAGTTGACCGATCAGCTGATCCGAGTTTGTATGGAAAACCAAAAAAATATTTTTCATATTTCGTTATATGTTCCTTGGGGAAATTTCACCCTTAAAATAGTTTCAGTATATTTTGTTAGACGTTATATACATACAAAAATCATGTGTTCAAAGCGCGATAGTTTAAAAAACATATATAATTTTTTTAAAGGATTGGTTTCATTTTAAACATAAAATCAGCAACACAACCAACCTCGTGCTATAAAGTTAAATAAAAGTAGCCAAGACTATTCTTGCCGCTAAATTGCACATTATTTGAGTAGGTCTCACATTTTAAACTAATTTGAAGATGCGAATTAGCGAATGCAATAAATAACGATGTGAAAGCGTTATATGCAAGCTAAATAAATGCTATTTAATTAAGGAATTCAGATTTAAGTGTGGTGCGCACTGGCAACATTGTGTGTTGAATGTTTACCATAGGATCGGACAAAAGGCCCGATGGAAATTTATATCTATTAGTTACCATTAAATTTAATGTTGGTTCTAGGTTACATTAAAATTATCCTATTTTAGCAGCATACAAAGATAATGTTCTCTTTCAAAATAAAATATAAAATCATAGTTTTAAAATATCTTTACTTTAGCCAGTGGACGGATACATTAAAAACGTCTACGCCCAGTCAACAATTGATATAGAGGTATATATCGTCTTATTAGAATACGAGAACTAATTTTAGTACCTACCATGATATCATAAAACAAGGTATTCTCTTTCCGTGACAGCTGGTCACGTGATTGGCCCAAGAATACGTCATCAGTTAGGAGTGTTGTCACTGTGTGATTGAATTACCCGCAAAGTGCATTTTTTAACTTAACAAAACAATTATGGAATAATTCAATACATGAATTAATTTAAAAAACAAAACAGATGAATCACACGGAATACAAAATTGTTAAGTTAGTATTTTATTTTATATTTATTATCTAATTGAGAAAGACCTTAAATGTACTGAAAAGAACAATCAGTGGTAACCATCGAAATATAATTCTCTAGAAACCTAACGCTCCTACATTCACCGCTTCGATTCTGATTCGATTTACGCAAATAAACGCACACATAGCCAAAGATGCATGCGATTGGTCGCGACAAGGTCACGCGTCGTCGTCGGTCGGGTGGGGCAGTCAACGCAATGAGCGGTGAGATACAACGCGCGGATGGTACCACTTCGAGGCACATGACGGCATTTTTAATGAATCGATTATCGCAAAAACACAACAATATTCTCAAAGGAAACTTCTTGCGACACAACCGCACGACTCGAGTGTCACGGCGAGCTATCGCGCCGCGCTGTTCATATTTTAAGCCCCGCCCGCCGCGGTACATATCGCGTGGAATGATTTTTCGGGATTACTTACGATTCTAGAGAATTATTGTCCGTTGGTGGTAACTCTATAGCCTATCGTGACATACGTGACGTAGTCTAGGATCATCGCAGGAAGATAATACTTTGTTTTATTATACCATGCTATGATCCTGACAGAAAATCGAATCACGGACAACAAAATATGCTACAGTGCGCACCAAAGAACTTGTACTAAACTCATGTTGCGGATCACATCACTAAATTAATTTACACCAACTATGATTTATGAACTAAATATTAACTTAAACTATTGTTGTTTAACAGGGTAGCTGTTTCTTCACTTTCCGACTTCTCACTGTCTGACGTCGCAGTGTCACTCGTCGCTGCAAGAGAAATGGACCATTTACTAAGTATTCAAAAAACTAACCAAAATGTTATTCGGAAAAGAAACGAAAAAGCGTTAGATATAGCAGAAATAACAGATGAAAGCATAACTGCGACGATGGTCTACCCGCCACCAAACGAAAACACTGAGCCTCATTTAAAATAAAAAGCTATATATGCATGTATATGAAATGGTCTTGCATTTTAAGTCATTGGAAAATTTACTGTCATTATTGCCTAAAGTTGTTATTCTAGTTACCTTTACAGCCGTTTTTCATACGATATTGTTATTGGAGGCCTTTTTTCCGTGGACAAAAAGTACAAGACCATTATTCTATCTTGAACCAAACTTCATACACTTCCTTCAAATTTATTTTCCACATCAAAACCTGCAATGTAAAATTTAAAAGCAATAACGTCTTATTGCCTTGTCAGTGTTATAGAACGTACCTCTATACTTCTCAGCTAATAGTTTTCTACATCATTGCAGATTTTTTGTCCATTGCTACGGTGGATGTAAAACTCTCAAAAGCTTTTTTAAGTTAAACAGCAATGTACAGTGAATTGGCGCAATGATGGCCCAACGTGTAGGGGAATCATAGGATAATACAATCAAGCGGCTATTTCCTTTCGCCTCTTTTTATACAATCATGAGTATGAGAAGAACGAAGACAGAAAACAGCCGTTTGACTGTTCATTCGCAGTTCGAAAACGTGGTAAATAAACCATTTTAAGATGATATATCATGGGAAAACAAATTTGAACGAAGAGCTATCTAAAACAAACATTTCTCAAGCCTCACTTCACTAACCTGGCCTCCTTATACGTAGCTTTATAATATACTTTAATCTGGAACATTCCAAGCCCACACCTTGTAATAACATATACTATATTACTTAAATTTTACTATTACGTATGTTTACATAAATATGTTATCTATAAAGTTGTTTCTTGAGGCTCAATGAAACAAGTATAGAAAATGTACATTTGCTTATATTTCACATAAAAAATACACGTCACAATACAGTATATGATACAGCGGGCTTGTAACACGGACATATAACACATATTTACATGGCTTATATTATTCTACCAATACTCCCCGACCAGACCAACGCACGGCCACATTGAGCTCAATTCTGCCATCAAAATTCACAACAAATACAAAATTTATTTACTTTAATACTTGATTTTTTCGTGTATTTTTGGATTGACAATGCATTTCAAAAGCATAAACACATCGACCATGTTCTATCAAACAAACTCTAGGCGTGTTTATTATACAAAATTCCTAATTAGAACTGAACCTTATTACTTAAGTAAAAGGTTCAAACACATTAGTAAAAAATGTTAACATACTGAAAGTTACAAAACTAGTGAAAATCTCAACCGGTTGGACTGCAGTCCTGGTCTTTTGCAACAACAAAGCCGCCAGTGCAATTGGTCAGTCGCTACCTAGCGCCACCAAGCGGCAAACCACTGAGACTATTAACAGAAACACTAGTCCCAATCTCCTAGCTTTTCTACACTCCTAACAGTGCATTAGTGGCAACCAAAACCTAATTTAATTCATTCCGTAGTATCGTTTTAAAATAGAAGTGACTTCAGTGTTAAATAGTTGATAGTTTAGATTAGCATAACATAGTTTTTTTTAATAAATAAAACGCGCGCGGTTTTCTGCAGTTAAATAAATAATAGTCTAGCGTTTACATGCGCAGTGACAGATCTTACTCTAAGTAATCATACCGACACTAGCGCATTACCACCTACACTAGCCGATAACATCAATTCTGATGTACAATCGTGTTAAAGGACAAATTGAACTTTATTTATGTACTTGCGATAAAGTCAATAATCAAAATGTTTATACCGCCGTTTTGACGAGTTATCAATACAGAAAAGAGACTAGGTTAGACTTTTGTACATCTAAGAAATCATGAAAAATCTACGTGTACAAATATATAAGAATGTAGCACACGATTGTGCATCATAATTGTACATTACCTCACCGACAATGCCCAAAGAAATCTGATTTCCTCATAAACACGCAATGGAACACAGTGAGGAGTATAAAGTTAGCACAACATTTCCCAACTTTTACTTTGTACATCTAAGAAATCATGAAGAAAAGTCTACGTGTACAAATATATAAGAATGTAGCACACGATTGTGCATCATAATTGTACATTACCTCACCGACAACGCCCAAAGAAATCTGATTTCCTCATAAACACGCAATGGAACACAGTGAGGAGTATAAAGTAAGCACAACATTTCCCAACTTTTACTCAATAATTTACCTATTTAATTCATCTGCTATGTATAAGTTTGTTCTGTATATGTCCGAAGAGTTGTTTTGACAGCTACAAAATGCACAGCATAACGGTCTTTATTCCTAAGGTGTAGTTTGTATGTGTATGTTTAATCGTAACTTAATAAAATTTCATTTACATAGGGACTGCAACGTTAATGTCTGTCTAAGTATATGAGATATACTATCGCTTTTTATGGCTGATGATAGCATAGTTACTGGGCATGGATAGGTAAGAAGGTGATTCCATGTTTTCAGTTACAGGTTATATTAAACAAAAGAGTGAAGTTTTCAAGTCTTTTTGGCTTTGTAAGTACCTATGTTCGACTGTAATTTAATGAAATTTTGTATAGACCGACCGCTTGAATGACGCTTTCGCCTGCGGGGTACAGGGGCGCGGGAGTATGGCGACTTAGGGGGCTGGGGGAGGTGCGGGCGGCGGGCGTGAATAGCGTGACACACGCCTGCAGTAAAGCAGCCGTCGTATAGGTGAGTAGAGATAAATATAATTTTTACAAATCGGTCAATGGTTTGAAGAAATATGAGGTTGTTCTTAAACAGAGTCTCATTACTTTAGATTACAGAGAGTGCAAAAAACCGTCGTGTCACCGCTCCCAACACTCATCCTAATGATGATAGTCTATCGATATCGATCGGAACCGTTTATCGATATTTGTAATAAGTATTTCATACATACAAATATGGGCGAACTAGCAACATTCTGCGTCTTCGCTACACATATCATATCTGTCAAAGCGAAACTCCCTGGACAGTACAACCAATGCCTACCCCTGCAACACTAGCGAGCAGACAGCCACACACGCCACTTACTGTTCGCTTCCTATGTATATTTCGAGCGAGCTCGCGCGATCTAGAACACCATAACGAAAGCTAAACTGTCAGCGAGCCTGACGATTCTGGGCTTACGTCAACTGACTCGACATAAAGCTAATAAACAATAGCAAACCCTAATTAAGTAACAGCCCCCCCCCCCCCCCCTAGCTACGCCACTAAACTGTATCTGAGTTGGCACCGTTGATAACCTCAGATATATAACCGCTACGGCGGCTGGGCGCAGCGCCGGAATGGCAGAAAATCGACTCGCGGAACGATATTTTCTTCATGTACTGATTTCAGCATCCATATTTCGGGTACGGCTTGGTCTTACCCAATACTGTATTTATAATATTTTTTATTTATATAATTTACATGTTTCTTTATATCGAGTCGTTCTGTCAACTAGTACGCGAAGAGAAATATATTAAGTTCATGGTAGCAATAAATATAGCTACGTTATCAATACAATTTGCAGCGTATTAGTGGTAAGCGGTTTGGGCAGTTAGGGTTGTAAGTACATTGCGTAGTTGTGTCGGTAACAAGTTTACGCAGAGAACTTTGTGATGGGACATTTTTTACTTGCTAAGCAGCACTCGAGATAGAAATTATATTGTTAGTTACAGCAAGGACGAACAAAAAGAACGTGACTACCCCATACAACGTACTGTTAGAAAGCCAAAATCTTGTATTATTTCTAGATGTCGCAACTATCACCCCCGCTAGTCATACAATGGATGAGATGACGGTATCCATGAAAAATTAGAGATAGCGCTTTTTTGTTCGTAGAAAAAGAAACGCTTATTGCCACGCCACGACTGCCTCCGTGGTCCAGTGGTCAAGGCGTCTGCCTTGTGATCCGAAAGTCGTGTGTCCAAATCCCACTGGGAAGCAGACTTAGTGAAAAGTTGTTTCCAGTCTGCATGGTTAGGATATTGCCGGCTTGAATCACCTGATTATCCGAAAAGAAAGATGATTCCGTGCTTCGGAAGGCACGTAAAACTGTTGGTCCCGAACGCCATCTATCGTTTGTATCTATTCTAGGATTGGTTCTGGTCTACCCTTTGGTTTGCGGAGGTCAGACGGCGGTCGCTCTGTGTAAAACAATTAACCTCGTCGAATCACTAGGTAAGGTAGCGGACCCCGGGCTATGAAGCGTTACCGCTGACGATGCAACCGGGAATACGCTCTGATGATGAAAAAGAAACGCTTATACCGCCATCTTTCCGAAATTAAGCGGCACCACTACGGAACTATCTTTTGAACTAGTAGCTCCATCTAGCAACAACATTTAAACTGAAAATCGAATTGCGCTTCAAAGTATGAAGAATGTCAGTCTTTAGTATTCATCGTCGTTCGTCCAAGGTAACATTATAAAATTGTCTATAACTTTTTAGTGTATAATTAAATAGAAATATAATCTTTAGTGCAATGGCATAAAGTTCATTTAACTGCATTGTCTTATTTATGAGCAGTATAGTATATTATTTAATTCGTGAACCAAAATCAACCTTATGGTTTTATTACAATTACATACCAGGTGTTATAACAATCATAAAAATTGCAAGAAAACGCGTAATTATATAAACATATATCAGTTATGGTTTATATAACGTCTAACAAAATATACTGAAACTATTTTGACTTCAGTCTATGATACTGAACAACTTTTCCCAAGGAACATATATCGAAATATAATATGAAATAATTTTTCGCTTTTCATACAATAGATCAATATTTTTCATATTTCGGTACCTATATGTTCCTTGGGGAAAGTTGTTCAGTATCATGGACCGAATCCACTCTTGATATAGTTTCAGTATATTTTGTTAGACCCTATATATATTGTAGAAAGGTGAAAGTCGTAACGTACAGCGAAGTAAAATAGCTGGCGGACAAGAGAGACAAATTGAAGAGAATTCACACTCCACCGACAAAAGCATAGCTCTTAAATATATATATATAGATAGATTGTAGAAACACGTAACGCGACAAAAAGCAAAAAAAAAAACGCCCCATCACTTTCATACGTCTCCGAATTCGCCCGATGCCTGAAATATCATAATTAAGATACAGAACAAGATGCAGTCTGCAAGGAAACAGAGGCTCTAAAAATATCACGTATCAACATTCAACAATTCTTAAAAAAATATTTACAAAAATATTTACATCTATGAAAAACATCTTTAAAATTTAACACAATGTACCTTCGCAAGGTCATTGAACGAATATTTTACATTAGTCGCGTGACATTATACTGTAGCTTTCTTCGCAGAATTTTATCGTAAAAAAAAAATATTTAAAATTTTACTTAACACTCAAAATAACATAAAGCAGCGAATTATTACACTATGGAAGAGTAAGTGTTGGGATTGGTACGGCATTTTCCCCGAACATCCATCAACATTTAATTATTCGATTTTACCGCCCGGCTGTGCCGATTAATGCCGGTCCGAATAAGTGTGTATCAATCATAACTTCAAACATTATCTTCGCGCAAATTGAGCCCAAGAGATTTATATAATGACTGTCGCATGACGCAGCGTCAAGTGTCGGCATGTCTGCTTTGACACAGCGTCCTACAGCAGTCGTTCATTAGTCCGGTAATTGGCGTGCCAAGACAATATTTCCGGAAAACGAGATGTACTTTTGAAGTACCGCCTACTTGAATGTACTTTTGATGAGGTCATTTTTTGTGCTTGATTATTTATAGTTTGCTGCAATTAAGTATTAAAATTAAGCCGACCTCAAAAACGGTAGAGGTTAATATATTTAATTTAAAAAAAAAATAATCAGAACCAATTAAATTGAATTTAAGTATTTTTTTAGGTTATGATGGCGACGATACAAACCGAGATCTTAGTAGTACATTACAAAATAGAATAATCCTTCAAATCAATTTTTCTAATCGAAAATTGCTATGAATTTATTATGAATCGATTACTAAAGTACATTCACTAACCAACATTGACGCTCAAAAATGGCTCATAACAAAAACGTCCTTAATCACCTCTGTTTCGTCGCAGACTTCGAAGAAAGGGACAGATTTACATCGAAAATGTATTGAAAAATATCTCACAGGTATAATTGAACACGAATTAATTTATAACCAACCGACGTATGTTCAAAGCCTTGATTTTTATTGTGAGTACATTTTTTTACACATTTTGTATAGTATTCTGATTTGCGGCAAAACGCAGATGTCAGCACTGGAACGGCATATTCAAGAAGACTCTTTATCGGACCGTTTAGTATGACAAAGATGGATAGAAAATGGTCGTTTAACAGTTACAATGCGCCATGTTTATAAAAATCCTGCGTGTTTTTAAAAAATGGTCTTTGGGTCTTGCTGCCCTGGGGGGTTGCTTCATAAAATAATATGATAGTCGTCCGATAGTGACGTCTTATTTTTTAGTGTGAATTTGGTATCGTTAACAAGCCCTGTGTCAACCCAAATTAGTCTTTTTATTAAGTATTAACACTCAATGTTGCTTGACACTGAAACGTAGATACGCAGTAACGTATGTCTTGCGTACCGCTGTTGGAATAACCCTACTGGGCTTTGTCTGATTAGGGCTGCGAAACCCAAAATGCTCTGTCTGCTCCATTAGGGATAAAGACGTGATAGTGTTTTTGAGCCACGTAGTAAGGTCAGTAAGTTTAGTAACCGCGATACTAACATTCTCTACAACACCATCTATCGGTACCAATACCGCGATAAACATGTCACAGTGCTGCCATCTACCAACGCAATCCAGTCCACCCTCTAAATAACCTAGCATCCGAATACTATACAAGAAGAAGGGCCAGCTATATTGATCGTATGACTATGTTTGCGAGTGGTGTCGCTTGGCGTGCCGCGCGGGCTGGCGGCGGGCGGCCGTACCGTTGCGGTCGGCCGGCGCGCGGCTGCTGCCAGGGGCGGGGCTGGCGGGGAACGGGATGCGAAACAGCTGGATGTTCAAGTGCTCGCAAATCTCGAGGCAGATTTTCCCGCAATACCGGAACAGCTCGAAGCATGTCCATATCTGAGTTTGAAGGAAATAAAAGTTATACTATAATATGCCACCTTCTGGGCGGTCGAACGACCATCACAAGGATGCAAGTGGTGCCCTCATTAAAATTTTACCATCATCATCATCATTTTAGCCGCGTAACATTCACTGCTGAACATAGGCCTCTTTTAAGAATTTACAAAGGACCGATCTTGAGCAGCCTGCATTAAAATTGTATATTTCATTAAAAACAAAAACGGTAATCTAACTGTGACGCGTAGTCGTCTCACTTTAAAATCCATTTCTCAATTTCGCTTTTAATTTTTTTTTTATTTCAATTTTACTTATACCATTTCTTTAAAATTTAGTATCTATACATATACCTTAAACATTTTAACAACGGGGAAAATAAGAATAAAAATCTATCGCTAGTAGCTTTACAACGAACATTTGCCATTTACCAACATAGCCGATCATCATCAGTTCCTCGCATTCTCCGTATTTGGGGTCTGCTCTGTATGTCAACTTTCTCCAACGTTTTCTATAGTTTACCATATCCGTACTAACCCTTCATGTCCCGCATCACAAATTCCCCCTACGTCCTTCTAGGTCGTCCTCTATCTCTATGGCCATCTAACAAGTAACGTAGCCGATGACAAAAAAAAAACAAATGTACAAAATAGTTTGCAGGACGTACCATACACATCCACAGAACGAAGTACTCGGGCAGAGTGTTGTTGAAATACTGGTTGAGGAACAGCATGGTGGGGCCCATCAACGCCCAGTCCAGATATTCCATCTCGCTCTTGGTCATGTGAGCCACCTGGAACGCAATTTGTAAGTTTTTTAAATCTCTCGTATGCAGGTGAGCATTGTTTTACTATTGGCAGATAAATTATATTTGTCTAAACTATACGTGCGAAAGAGATAACAGAATACGTTACGTTTTGCCGTGTTTTTGTCGCACATAGACTTAGTTACATAGATAAAGTGAACACGACGCGTGCGCCCACTTAACGTAGCGTGCGTCCTTCGAAATATATAAGTTGTGAGAGAAGCTACTGCGGATTTCTCGAGAGACTACAGGCACTACAGCATAAGGTTCTTTAGGCGTGAAAATCATTTTTTAGTGCCGGCACTGAGAGGTTTACAACAACCACCAGCATATCTCAGGATCCCAGGACAACAACCAGAATCTAATTTATCTAATCTCATGTCGTAAAATTCAAATTATAAACTTTAGAACGATTTTATATTTACGTACTCACAATACCAAAATTTTAAAATAGAATCACTTATAACACTTCTTTCCGAACAAAATATGTTATAAGGAAATGTTTTAACCCTTACCACAGAATACATAAGAGTCAAACAGAATGGTATCTCACAGCGTCTCCCGCAAATTGGCGTCCCCGCACCTCTCCCCCGCACTTTGTGAGCTTTGACAGCTCCAAACCAGGGTTTAATTACTAGCCGCACGCAATACGCGACGTGTGTTGTCTTGAGAACTGTCAACCAATAGTAACCATCATGGTGAGAAGGTGCGCGTATAATAATTGTTTATCCACCCAATACTCTAAAGAACCTATATTTCATACATTTCCAAATGATGAAAACAGGTAAGCAAAGCAACAATATAATTTCACGTTATTACCCAGCAACCATCTTGATATATATACCCTTCTCGCTCTCTCGCATTTTACACACAACAACACCGGATTGCTAATAAGCAATCCGGTAATGTTACATAGGCTCCTCGCTCACAGGTCACATACACGCAGATGCCAACTAGATTTCCGCGGGTTATAGTGCTAAATGCCATTGTTGACAATGACAACTTGACATGCTGTGCGTGTAAGCGTGATAAACATTTGTTTATTTTTATTGAATTTATTCATATAATTACCCACTAATTACCGTATAGTTTTGCGCCGAATATGCAAATTAATATATGACAATAGTGAATTAGTGAAATTAGTGCGTTACATTATAAATGACTCAATAATAATCAGTAAAGTGAACTAATGGTGAAATGGACAATGGACATAATGAAAAATATTTGTGAAGTGATATTATGTAGCTGTTTCCGACTTTTCTGTAACATTTAATACATATAAAACAGAATATTTTTTACGTCATAGTGTTCGCAAATCTTCCGGTATGGAAAAATATAACCGTAAATATGTCGAAATCGTTAGTAGGTGAGTATTAAAATAATTCTGCGGTGCGACCCTAAGTATAAAACTCACACATCGACGTGTGTACAGATAAATTGTTTCGTTTGTAGTAGTGGTAGTAGGTATATATGTTACTCTGAATCAATGGAGAGTCATACCAGTGCCCTTACGATACAGGTAAATTTTTGTTACGGCTCTGGATACACATAATTTGAGCCTCATAAAAATGGTGACACCGTTTATGCGATCCGAATCCTTGTATTGACGGTGGTCTCCTTGGGGATCAATAATTTTTAATAATGGAACGCTATAGACGCTGTTCACCATTTTTATGGCGTTACAAACAAGTTTTGATTGCTGTATGATGGCTCAAAAGGATAGGAATCCAGGACCGTAAAAAAAATATTAATTATCTGTGTCCTTATAATTTATTATGGCGCCTCATTCATACGTTCTCAAGTAATAAATATTTTGTCTTCTCTTTTCATAAGTTTTGATTTTTTTTGTAAAAATGACTGATAGTAATGAATATAAAGAGAATAGGACTCAGCCCGAGATTTTAGATACGGCGATGGAAATCACTTATAATTTATTACCAGCAAAGTCGAGAAAACTATATGATATCCTCCTCCAAGTAATTCTCATTATGGTTTAAATACTGAATGTTAAAGAGTGCATTAAGTGTATGTAAACGAAGTCGATATTCAAAATAATTATTATAAGCAAAAAAACTACTTCTTTCTCTTTTAACTTTGAGCTTTATTTAATAGCTTGAACTCTAGTTTAATGAGATTAGATAAAGTAGTGTATGACACTAGACATAACTCGGTATTATCACACTCGTGTGAAATACCCCTAATTATGTGACAGTGTCATAAACTACTATACTATTGGCGGTAGAACAAGAGAATAATTATTTTTTTATTCACTCACCACCAGTCGATTGGTGACTTTAGCAGCGACCATTCCGAACGCGATGAGATACAGCACCGGGTGGTTCTCGTACACGTTGGACTCGCTCTTCTGGAAGATAACGAAGGCCGGCACCACCACCATCGAGAACGGGATCACGGGTGACAGGATGCTGGTGCCCTGGTGGGGGGGGGGGGGGAGAGCTGTAGCGAGTTCTTGTAGTAGTGAGTCTTGGATCATAGAAACTTTTTGTATTTTTTTTAAATATATTTTATTTATTTATCAACTATTATAAAAGGACTGTCAGGCTGAGACCACTTTCGTGCAATCAGAACGAAAAGTCAGCGTACGTAGAAATAAAAATAAAATAGTTTCTTTCGCGGTAATTCCCGTATGCAATAATTTAATATAAAAGGACTCTAGCTCTACTTTCTCTACAAATTTTAAGTATAATTAAGTATAAAATATTGTTGTTTAGAAATACATGAATAACATAAATATACAGGTTGGAATTTGAATTCGTTGGCATCCTTTTAAATGTCTTAAAGCAATTTGAGACTGATAAAGCGTCAATCAAAAGTCGTCATTAAAGAAAACCTCTAAACATGCGTTAGACTCTTTGATAGCCACCTTTCAAATACGATATTAATTGTGATAGTAAGTAAGTACCAAAAAAGTTCACGAACATTCGTTCCTATTTCAAACAAAATTTGGAATTACCTAATAACCTCAAGTGGCCGCGTGAGACTACCTTTGCCCACTTGACTTTAAACCTCATACCCTCAACTTTAAGTCCACTTTTGTATGCCAGCCACTCACGCCTCTCAACTGTGGGGAACGTACCTGTCGACATGGTCATAGCACTACGCCCGCGTGACTTGACTGACGACGACATTTTGATACTTAGTTAAATTCTTAATTTTCGATGCTTTTAAGTCACTGCATTAGTTGCAAAAAATCTTTGATGTATGTTAACAAATAAATTGATGCCAATATTTCAAATGCACCCTGTATTTACTTATTTTTAAAATTTTATATTGTTTTATTTGATTGGCCTCTAAAACGTCGATCTTCAAGCATTTCTTTTTAATATTAGTATGGCCTTGACAGAAGCAAAACCGCCAGCCATTGGCAAATTTGTGTACTCGAGTTTTTACCATAGTTTAAACATACATTATGTGTCAATTGTGTGTAGTGGAAAATAGGCTGTATCAAATTGTCTTGGCACTTGGGTCTCTATATATCTATTTATTATAAAATTATGAAATATAGTAACGTTGAGTAAGTATCTTAAAACTTACTTTGGGGCTAGCTCAATCATTGTTATTTGTTCCTATCTATATTTATTTATTTCCTGTCAAATATAACGAAACGTATGATTGGACAAAACTTAAGCTGCAAAAAAAGTTTTTATTAATAACTTATTTACATATTTACACATCAGTATTAGAATTAAAGTGCAACATGCGTAAAATTCAATTTTTTTTTTTATACTTTTAGTACATATTTTGAAAGTTAGAAACATTATATAGGAAGATCTGAACATTATTCTAAATTAACATTTTATTAATCACAGCATTCTATTGCACTATTTAAATTGCAATATTTTGTGACGCTTGTAAATATAAATAAAATTATATGTTATAAATATTTCTATGATCCAAGACTAAACATAAAAATTAAAAACAGTTATTAGGGAGTTAAAAACAGTTTTCGCACTCATAAGCTCAAAAACTGATTTGGAATCCCCAATATCAATACTAACATACTACTTATATACTAACATGCTAAAAACAAGCTACATCCAAGGCATTCTACAAACCAAGCTGAAGCGGTGAAACGAGACATGTTAGTGGCCAACCCTTGCCAACAGCACAGACAAACCAACATGGCGGACTAGCCTCGTACAGCGTACTCGGCCGTCCAGTGGCGCGCGGCTGGCGTAGCGGACATTAGTACTTTACATGTTTACATGAACTTAGTAGCTATGCACACAGAAACTAGCGTCAAGGAAGCATACATCGGAGCGCAATACGAAGCATATCGCCATTATTTTATGAACAATCTAAAAAAATATTAAAAGATAGGGATTAGCCATAACCAGCAGAACTAATTGTTCTAAAATCTAAAAAATAAATATTTTTTTCATTTAATACGTCTTTTAAATGTATAGACAGTAAACTAACTTAAGCCTAGATTTGATTTACATTGAGTATAATACTTTTATGGGGAAGGAATTGACATATTCGAAATCTTAGCATTAAAATGAGCAGAAAATTTTATCACTGGATCCAAATGACCGTAAATGCCTTTAAGTGTACTAATTTTAAAACGTCCTCGCTTTCGCGTTGCGCCCATCACCAAGCTCCCCAAGACGTACACTAGCGCATAACTACTAATGTCGTGTAAACGCATCATACACGGAGTGCATCATGTTAGTGGCACAAACGGCACAATGCTTAGAACAAAATCCTTACTGCCACTGTGGAGCCGTTTTTGCCCACTCCGCCTTTCATTATGACCATTACGTATCCAAGTATAAGGTAGACTGCCAACGCGATCACGCCGATATTCGATATCAGATTGAGCGGGACGTTAAGTGTCGGTAACTGTTAGCGGAGTCATGCGATGACGATGACGTGAACCGTTCGGCGGTGACGTCGCGAACGGCGGCCAAAACAGAAAGATACAAACATGCCATTAATATAAAACACAACCAAATGATATGTTGCGAGCGCGCTATTGCTGCCACCTCTCATGAAATCGAATCATTATATAAAACCGATGGAAGACGCGGTAAAAACTTCCACAAATTAGGCCGCGCCTAAGCGGCAATCACCAGAGCTTATATACAAGCTTATTTTTAATTAAGTACAAATATTTTAGGGGTGATTCACTTCAAAGTTTTAAAGAACAACTTTTCCCAATATAAATAATTACAATAGTTTATATCAAAATAAAAAAGTTTTCACTTCCCATAGTAACTAGATCATGTGGCTACTTCGATCTGCATGAAAAATATTTTTTTTTCTATTTACATTTATTGGGAAAATGATGGAGTGAATCAACCCTTAAAATATTTGTACTTCATTAAAAATAAGCTTGTAGAAGTGTCGTTTAAAGGCCTACTGTGCGCAAATTCGGAAGTTCATTTACCGATTAAAAACCCTTTTTGATTTATTTCCAACTTCAGTGTGTTTGATATTAAAAATGTTTCGCTATATGCCTGTTAGGACATAGTAAAAGAAGCCAAACAATTTTGCGGCTAGAAATAGCAAATCTGGAATCGATTCCCACACGTTCGATTAAGGGATTGGATATCAAAAGAGTTATACGTCAAAATGAGGGCTTTAAATAATTAAGGGTGTTTTTCCTTAATAAGCTAAAATGTTATTGACGTATACCTCTTTATTTTTAAAAATATATCATGAGAGATGACGAGCTCTGTCACGCAAACTGTAACAAAATCTAAGTGCGTGTGCTGTCTTCACTCATTGTAGTTTGTCTGTATGGATGCTGCTACCTTCGACCATCGTCCGAGGGAGAAAAACGTGTATTTACATAGCCGAATGTTAATCACAGTTGTAAGAAGGTATGAGGATGATGTGGCGGAGCGACTCAGTCAGCTTGTTAGGGACATCGACGTAAGAACTTGTGGACTCTGGATCTAAATGCCAAATGCGTTTAAATTAAACTTAACTGTTTTTCATAGTCTTACTCTTGTACATTTAAGAGCCGGACTTTTCTCAGAGTCATTGCGTGGAAATAGATACACAAAATGACGATTTACAGAATAAAAAAAATATAAAGGGTCACTTTATAACATCCAGCCAAATTTTCCATAAAAACAATTAACAAAAAACGAAAAAACAAATTGCCTCTACATACTAATTAGCGCTCAGCCAAAAGGATTTTGTATGGGGGGGATGAAATTTTTTTAACGATTTTTAATAATAATATTTATTGAAGGTATCATGGTCTGAATTTTGCTCCAAAAATTTGGCTGGTGGTTAAAAAGTCAGCCTGTATTGCCGGTTATAGGTACGAGTAGGTATATCAACAGCGTGTAACAACCTGTAAAAGGTTTTGCTTCATCGATTTTTTTTGTACAAAAGTAGTAAACATGTTATGACTATTAGTGCTGTTCAGTCTTACTACAAAATGTAGACAAAAATAAGTATGTACATTTAAAGCAAATGTATGTATATTTAAAGCATTATCCACCAGAATCAAGTTGACACCGGCAGATGGAAAGGTGACAATG
The DNA here is from genome assembly GCA_963576875.1 of Acrobasis repandana. Classification (NCBI taxonomy): domain Eukaryota; kingdom Metazoa; phylum Arthropoda; class Insecta; order Lepidoptera; family Pyralidae; genus Acrobasis; species Acrobasis repandana. The sequence goes on along the minus strand of OY756218.1, from coordinate 23,697,519 downwards.
GTTGATTTCGACTTGGATTGGGTAAAAAATTGTTTAAACTATGAAACTACTAATATTATCTTTCATTTTGCAATTTAACAACAACTTCTTCATTTTTACTTGACACTTACTGCCAAGGCTACGTTTAAAGCTAGGGCAAAACAAACAAACTAAAAGTTTATACACATTTTGTAGTATATTATACTTTTTAGGGTACCTTTCCTTTTAATGGTAAAACGAAACCCTTATAGGATCATTCACTTGTCGGTCTATCCGTTTATCACAGCATTTTGCTACGAAACTATTGAACCGATTGGGATGAAATTTGGTAAGTACACATATGTTTGTATGTCAGTGACCCAAAGACGGACGTATAACGTAAATAAAGCGCTCAATGGCCGGTTTTATTTTTTAATCTCCTTAATAAACAAACAAAAAATGTAGATACTGCATTTGGACATCAGACCCGAACTCCGAAGTTCTATCGTCATTACAGAGTACAGCTAGCCAATGATTGAATCGTCAGGTTAGATAGGACAGTGCCGCGTGAGATAGCATGTCGTCAGCTTACGGCGACGGTGGATCCGTTTTTGCCGCATCCCCTAATCCGGAAGGTGACCAAGAACTTGGCGACAAAGTATATGTGCGCCGGGTAGGTCATGGAGGTGATGAGTAGACTCCAGGGGGCTCCCAGCACGGGCATCTGCGCCACCATCAATCATTATATCAAAACATCCCATTACAAATGAATTCTTAGATAAGAGTTTTCGATGCTAAATACTGGCACTAGTTTTCTTTTTAAATACGACCATTTTACACGAGAACTGACACTATTTTATTAACAGTTCCAGTCCAGGATGCTAGAAACTTTCAATAGGTATACATTTCTTTGCGAAAGTTGTTCAGAATCATCGACCGAAACTGTCCTTAAAATAGTTTCAGTATGCCTAAGTATTTAATAAAACGCACAGCTAATAATAGTATGCTTGCCTTAGGTGTACGCACGCGTTGAAGATATTTATGAGCGCTTGTGCTACATCTTCAATTTTATTTATCAAAGGCCACACCTCAATACCAAGCTCGGTACAAGTATTGTCAACCGATTTTTTAAAATCACTAAAACAATCTTTATTAGTCTCAGAAATATGATTAGTAGGCAGAAAGGTATACCAAACCAACTATTATTTTTTACAAAAAGGAAAACTATTACAAATGTTGATAATTAAAAAAAAAACACTATAGTTTCAGAGTTAATAAAGAGTTTAAAAGTTGTTAATATTAAAATATATATATATTAATTTCGGTTTGGTTACCCGTTCCTAATAGTTTTGAAATACAGCTCTCACTCAATTCAACTCGTCACGAAAATTCACTTAATTGCGTTAAGCAGAGCACACTGATGATATTTAAATAATGAGTGAAGACCCACTTTTACTTAAATAAACAAGTAGACGATCGTCCACAGATATCAACTAAACATTGACAAGACCTGACGCACAACTTAGGAAAGGGACCTTCGGTAATACCCGTGTTATTATGTATCACAATCAAGATCACATTGAGCATTACTTTTCTTTTGTAGCTAGACATGCTATTAAAAAAACCCACATGATAAAGCAATGGAGACGACATCATTCCGAACAATCAACTCGAAGCGCTCGCTGAAAGATTGGCTTTTACAAACGAAATTCTAGTATAGGCCATAAAGTCTACAGCACTATGTAGATTCGCTAAGAAAAAGAAAGAAAATAAATGACTTGTGCTATTTGATTGCCATGTTCCAAAGAACAGTGACGCAAGCGAATCAAAGTCAAATGTTTCCTATTTTCTTACTGTCGCAAATTCCATGAGGCTCTTCACTACACATATGTATACCGTCTAACAAAATTTACTGAAACTATTTTAAGGGTGAATTCAGTCAATGATACTGAACAACTTTCCACAAGGAACATCAACATCATATATCGAAATATGAATAATAATTTTTGGCTTTCGATACAAACTCGGATCAGCTGATCGGTCAACTTATATGGGAGGCCAAAAGTTATTTTTCATATTTCGACGTATGTTCTTAGGCGAAAGTTGTTCAGTATCATGGACTGAATCCACCCTTAAAATAGTTTCAACATATTTTGTTAAGACCCTGTATTAATAATGTTAATGAATCTATGACTTACTCCCCATGAGGTTCAATCCAAGTAGGTACGAGTGCAAAGGCCAACTAACTATGCCAATTAATTAACGTACTAACTATCTTTACTCTAGGTTCATTATCAAATAACTTCAAAAAGATTAAAAGCGCAGCGCATTCACGAATCTGACAATATCACTCGGCCGGTGGATTGGGAGGTACAGAGCCTGTGTGAAGTGAAACCCTGCAACGTTGTGTTATAAAATGCATAATAATGCAACAATAGTACATATAATTATTACAGCTATCCTTATTTATAAAAGTAATAAAAGTCATGCAGAATAAATAGAAACTGGACTTTAGATACGAGATATTTCGGTTGAAAGTAGGTACAATTTGAGCCGAAAATCCGAACAGTCAATAATCTAACATACCAAAAGATGTGCAAGTCATTTTGTGCCTATATACACCTGTACAGGCAATGTAATTGTGTAATTATCTTGCTTCAATGAAACACAACAGTTCTTTTTTTTTTCTAATAATATCAAATCGAACATAATTTTACTACTCGTTAATTTGATGTACACTGAAACAAGATGGTTGTAATTTCAACAGACTCGTTACCGGTTTAGGAGTAGTATTAACGTAATTAGTCATTACAGTATTACAGTATTAGCGTATTTAGTCAAGCGCCTGTTGGAGTCAAAAGTACATTACACTCTATCTAAAATTCTTCTCTATACGAGTATGTACACACACATAGATCATATTTTGTAGTAAAGCCTCATTCAAGATTTTTGAAGTCTTAGGTTAATTCTTAAATTAATAATATAATATGTCATTCTCTCTAATATGTTATATCTCGCTAGCCGTACAAAGGATGCTGAGCACTTAGGCTGACAGTATCCACGAAAAATCAGAGATGGCGCTTGTTTTTTCGTAGAAAATGAACTCTTATACCGCCATCTTCCAAAATGAAGAGGCACTACTATGAAATTACCTTCATTCGAACTAGTAGCTCCATCTAGTAGCGTCATCTAGCTACAAAATTTAAATTAAAAATCAAATTACGCTTCAAAGTATGAAGGTTGTCACTGTTGTCAGTCCTCTTGAATTATTCGTCACAAAAAAAATTCAGCTTGGTACAGCTATACAGGGTACAATAAGGATGATACTCTCTTCCCGCGGTTGCCCAAGACTGTCACGAATGTCACGAAAATTGTTACACTGTTTGTCCTGTTCAGTAAATTTACGGACTTTCTCAATTAGTTAATAAATATAAAATTCTAACTTAACTATTTCGTACATAGTGTGATTCATCTGTTTAACTTTTAATAAATTTATCTTCTTACGACAGAGACACGTGACCCGCGACGGTGTCATCTATCTCTATAGCACGTAGGGTTTGTGACAGAGACGGACTGAACCCGTCGCGGGCGTTCGCTTCACGTAGTTTCAAGCCTAAGACGAACAACGTCAACGGCTGGAACAAGTCAAGGGCGTAACTACCGCCGTATCTGCCGTATCAATTATACGGGGCCCCCTAGCCATGGGGGCACCCGACGTGCGTAAGCAAAAATTTTTTACAAAATTAAAATTGATAAAAAATTACCTAAGAACTTCGATGGGACAGATAAAGCTTTACTACGCACATTTACGAAAAATTGCCACTTTTGGCAAATGTGCGTAGTAAAGCTTAACGTTTTCATTATAAACTGTAAACAGTAGTTCATAAAATACTTTGAAGGGTTATCTAGGACTTGGTAGCAGCAAAATTTTATTTGATATCTCCGTTTTCTTTGAAATGATTGATTTTAAATGGGGGCAGCACTGGACCCCGGAAATTAAGGTACGGCCTTAATTTGAATTGTTTGTAAAAATTTGGAAAAAGTGACAGGTAGATAATTATGATGAATAAATATTTATTTTAATTTTATGCAAATATTTTTTTTTCTTTTGTGAGAAATCTTTACCCTTCATAATCCCCTAAAGAATTTTTATACGGGGCCCCGCCAAGGCACGCTACGCCACTAGAACAAGTGAATGTCCGAATTGATTCCCTAACAGGCGCTTAGTTATATTTTCGATTTCAAGATTCGAACTGGCAATTCGTTCCTCCCAGACCCCCGGCGAATGACTACTATAAGCAGAGCGGTGCTCACTGCCACGGTGGAGCCATTTTTGCCGACGCCGCCGGCGACGATGGCGGCGGCCAGCGCGCCGACCGTCAGGACCGCGCCGGCCACGGCGGCGGCCGCCAGCGAGTACCGCGCTTCGAGCGCTCCCACGACCTATATACCGGCAGTAGGGACATGTTACAATGAAAACTGTTTTAAACTTGGACCGAGATAAACGATTCCGTTGATAGCTACGAGTATTACCAGGCCTGTGTCACTCCCCGTTTAGGTATCGAAATGTCCTCCGGGTGGTGAATTTAGTTATACGAATCGTTTGTCCAGAGTAATAAGAATGAAATTGGCTTGCAATGGATGTCTAGGTATCTTTACGAAAAGGTGCTGAGTTCTGACGTGAGCTAAATTAAACCATATCGCTAGACACATTGAGTAGATATTTCTTTGAATTTATTTGCTGAGTGAGACTTCTGTACGTTTATTCTGTGGTATTACAGGACGGCTAATTCAAAAGAGTTGTTTTCATTCGGTTAACTGACAAACAACTGAAACTTGAGGGTTAGATTGACATAAAAATCCTTTATCTATAAGGCGACATCATGACAAATATCTTAAAATTTGGTTAAAACCAATTAACTAGACACAGACATTATCAATATGCGATACACGGGTAATTCACGTAAAAAAGTCAGCTACTGGCAGACATGTTTCGACCTCATCCGAAGGCCTTCCTCAGGGCGAATTTTGCTCGCGACGCGCACACTATTATGAATCTACTCAACTATATTTTTTAAATTCATGATGCCAACCTTGTGAGATTCAATGCCTCTAAGACACAGGCGTGTCTCTTCTCTGCTAAAAAGAGCCCTTTCAACTTGGCTCCCACTTTCCGGGGTGTGCCTGTTCCTATCACCCGTCATCTCGAACTTCTCGGTATCGATCTCTCATCAAATCTTAACTTCGGTAGCTATATTGAGTCCAGGGCTAAGACGGCTTCTAAAAAACTGGGCATCCTCTCCAAGGTCCAACGATATTTTACCCCTGACCAACTGTTGAGCCTTTACACAGCTCAAGTCCGCTCATGTATGGAGTATTGCTCCCACCTATGGGATGGATCTGCCCGCTATCAGCTCGAAGCCCTGGAAGCTATCGACAGACGTGCCAGAAGACTCGTTGGTGATGAGTTGCTTACGGCAGGACGGCTCCACAGCCTCGAACATCGCCGACTGGTAGCAAGTCTGTGTGTCTTCTACAGGTTGCACTTCGGGGAGTGTGCGCAGGAATTACATAATTTAATTCCCCCTGCACCATTCCACCATCGGACAACACGACGTGGACAGGGATTCCACCCATTTGTGGTCGATATTCCTCCTCATCGTACCTCTCGATTCGCCTCCTCCTTCATTGTGCGAACCGCTAAGGTGTGGAATTCCCTCCCTGCGTCGATGTTTCCCCATACATATAATTTAGGGATTTTCAAGGCAAGAGTGAACAGGCATTTTTTGGATTTCACTGGATGTTTCGCTATTTACTCGCCTAGGACTTCAGTGAGCAACTAGAATGTATTTTAATATTGCTTATCTCGTATTCAGTTTAAAACATATTTTCTGGTAACAAAAGTCGAAAATTCGACGAAGAACAGCAGGAGATTGCCAAAATGGTAAAGAAACTGAAGAAATTTAAGTTCTATTAGATAAATTAAAGGAAAGATCTTAAGGGGCTTAGGAATTAAATAAGTAGAGAAAGATCCACGAAAATTAAACTCATGTGGGTATTTTTAAAAGGTTTTAAAAACTAAATTAACGTATTGAAATCAAACGTAATAGGTACGTATAAATTTAAACTTTAGAACGACGAAGTATTATTTCAACATTAAGAATTTCTGTGTCATTAACTCATTAAACAGGTTGACTGCTAAAATACACACCGTTTGTGTTTTCGTTTTCGCAAAACACACACGGTGTGTTTTCTCACGCCTAGTACAGACACTAGACTTTTTACAAGGATCTATGTTAAACTCTTATATTTTTAATTATCTGTATTATGTCACCTTGTGATATGTAAATAAACGCTTTTTTAGCAGTCAACGTGTACCGAAGATGTGTTTTTTTATACAAGAAAGCAAAAAATTTTTTTCAAAAATTTTATGTTCGACCTCTATGTTTACTTTGCTAGAATAACAGTATTATTTTCTGGGCGATGCTTTATAACGGTTTACTTGGTTCTTATCATCTGCATTGTAAATCTGTGTTGTTATCACAATTGCACAGTGCACTTGTTCACGTTGTGCGTTACACATTTTGAGACACGACATCATTACTGTTAAAGTGCCAACATGTAACATACGAGTAGAGTTAAGTGCCTGTCAAACCAACGAAATAGTTCTGTATAACTGTTTATACAGCACACTTTAAGTTGGAGATAGCATCGTATAAAATGATGTAGATAACCCTAAAACAAGACTTTCCTTAACACATATCTATGATCATTATTCATTGCTGCTTCATCTCTGAATATTTACTTGTACGGCAAAAAACATGACAAAAAGAAATCCACCAGGTAAAACCAAGATTTGACGAGGCATCGAGAAATTTTAATAATCCACAAAAAGAAGCTATCTTACGAGTTACACAAAAACCTAAAAACATTATCTTGCGATCAAATAATAATATTGGAATAAAATAATATAAGATTTTGATTTTTAAGTTCTTACCGCCTTATCAAATCTCGGTCATAGATTTGTTACGAGTAAATTGTTTAAGGTGACAGCGGGATAACATTACCGGTGTAGACCAGAAGCCGGACCCCAGCACAGCTGACACGAGGTGTATCGCTATGATGGAGTACTGGGCCTCCGTAACGTCGATGCGGCCCATCTTGAGCGTGCCCGTGACGTACGCCTGCCAGTGCGCGCAGTAGAACAGCGTCATGGCGCAGATGCACTGGAATTAAACAGGTTTTTTTTTATTACTTTTACGATCTGAGAATCAGCTGGTACACTCTGAGTATTTATTTTCTCCAAAACCAGCATAGAAGAATATGATCGTAGTAAATGGTATAAAGCGTTACACAGAGGATGTTGCTGCCGGGTCTGTGTCACCTGTACCTTCATTAGTCGCTTCTTACGACACCTGTAAGAGGAAACGACTGGTGACAAAATATCGTATTCTAATCTGCCATCACCACACAGGCCAGTTGGTACTGAGTTTCTATCTTCAGGCTCAATCAACTGATGAGCCCTTTAAGATGACTATTGTCATGCCACTGACGTATATAGAAATCAGCTGAATCAGATCAAACTCAATTATCATGTGTTAAATATTTAGGATATCTTACGTGTTAGTTACAAAAATGTATCCCTAAATATACTTATAGTATCATTCTTTACAATCTCTTACAATTGACAATCGACGAATACGTTTTGATATGATTGTTTTATATCGCCGCTAATGTTTTCACGCTTTATCGCAGTCACGAATTCACGATGCGGAATCAATGTAATAGCCACGACCACGACTGCCACGAGTGTTATCATGTAACGTGTGAAGTACCAACAGACTACAGGCAGTCGAGGACATAACGTTTAGAGACACGCCTTCTGTTTGATAAATACAATTTTGCACAACTGATCATACATAGGTAAGATAAAAGAGTTCTTCTTCTTCTGCCTTATCCTTGAAGAAGAGAAGATCCCACTCCTTATGTGGGGTCGGCACAGCATGTCAGTTTTTTCCATCTTGCTCTATCTCTAGTCAATTGCCCGTCACTCCTTTCCTCGCCATATCCTCCTTTACACATTCCATCCAACGTTTCTTTGTCCCTTTACCTGCATTTTCAAAACCTGCCTAGCTTTCCTCCCTTCTCTGAACATGTCCATACCAGCCTAGCCTATTACTCCGTAATTTTTCTATTATAGGTGCCACTTTCACACTTCCTCTTATATATTCATTCCTAATTTTGTGTTTCCGCGTTACACCACACATCCATCTCAACATTCTCATCTCCGTAATATGCAATCTTCTTTCATCCGCCGCTTTACGAGCTCGGAGCCGTACAATACGACAGGTCTTATGATGGCTTTATAAATTCTTCCCTTAAGCTTAAGGGGCATTCGAGCATCGCATGTAACTCCAGTGTCTTGCCGCCATTTTAACCATCCTGCGTTTATAAGGGTTTTTACGTCCAGGTCAATCTTTTTCAAATTTTTCCGTCGTTCTGTACGAGACAACCCAGGTTCCGGAATTAGGAGCAAGCTTGTAGGGATACACCGTCTAAAGCAACAGGAGAAAAAAATGATAAAAGAGTTATGACATCGAAGGTGCACATCTTCAAGGAAACGATGCTCAACAGGGGTTAATGGTCTCTCTCTCTCTCTCTCTTCCATCTTAGCATGTTCCCGGTTGCACCTTTCGCACAGGTATGGCGCTTCATACAAGCGGAGTGACATTTATGCCTACTACTACTACAAACGAAAGTATACATCCGTACACACGTCAATGTGTAAGTTTCAGTCTTTAAAGCCATCAAACGCACCTGACAACAGGGGGATTAGTGCGGTGCCGCCATATTGCGGGACGCTGGGAGTTTCCGTTGTGTACATAAGTAGGTAGTACTTATATTCATTCTGTGCCTTTAGCTTACTGAGCCGTTTTCCGGCTTTTCAGGGGTAAACGTAACATTTTCATTGTAAAGTGTTTTGTTGTATAGTGAATCATATCTGCGACTTCCAATAAGTGCACTGATTACATTCGTTGTAGTAAATGTCTCGGGGATTCCCGCTAGTTGGTGCCGCGCCGCGTGATGACACGACGACGTGCGTATACCTATATATCAAGATGTACTGTATCTACTACACAAGGCATGCAGTGCTGCAAGTTGCTCAAGAATTACAGTCTTAGAATGGATTGCATTTGAAAACTGCATGGATTTCACTAATTCCTCATGAAAACCTTGTGATTTCTCACTTTTAGCGCGGATTGATAAATTTATAGAAAATTGTCAGTTATCGGTTGCAAAGTAGCTTGATAAAAATTTCTTATCAAAAAGCGACCCCATATCTAGGTAACTCCTTGACCGATTTGGCACATATTGGAACGTAAAAAAATGGTCTATCTATTTGAGGGCAAATTTTCTTGAAATTTCTATCAAAGAGATTCAATCAGGAAGGCATTCACAATATCCGGAAAGCAGTAAAACCATGTGAAACTATGCGGAACTTACAGACCGACGTCTAGAAATGGAACTACTCTTTTTGATACAGTTTATTCGTGTATATGTAGTGTTAAACACACAAACGCCACTGCTTTCCGGATATTGTGTATGCCTTGCATTAAAACTATCAAGACTCAAGGGACCTGTTCGCAATATAGCTGCTCTGCAATAGCGATTTCCCTTTAAGTCGCGTAATTTCCTTGCGAATAATTACAGCTGGTACAGTCAACAGCAGGGTAAGGAAGGAAACACACACCCTTATAACATTGTAATAGTGGTTAAATTGCAATAAACTTGATGTAGAAACCTAACTATGTATAGTTACTGCATGCATTAGTCGCTATACCGTATTTGTGTGCATGGATTATGTAGCATACATCGTTCTTCCTTTTTATAGAATGCTGCTTGGTATTTTCTATTACTTCTTTGTTCATTCACTTGCCTTTTGATGTTATGTTAAAAATTTAAAGCATATTTATATAAACGTAGTGATCGTCCGAGAGATAGATGATCTAAGAAAAATCGCTGGTATCGAAACTGTTCTCGTAAAGTGCAGGACCGTGGTGGTTGGCATGCATTGAGAGGCCTGTACCCAACAGTGGGATATAAGGAAGGCTGCCAATGATAATGATGATGTATAAAAGTTTTATCTACGCGGTTACTACAGTTGAACAAACTTCTAAACATAGTCGTACATATTTACAACACAATGTATTATATCTAGTACAAAACCAGATTATAAAGCATAGTTACTAAAATCTATTTTTACTATTTCTGTGGAATCGATACGTTCAGGTAAAATGCACGTTAGTAGTAGCGCGTACTTTAGCTGTCCTGCTTTGGAGCCTAGGGGGCGCTAACTGGATTTTTCTTTTGTAAGTATGCACGTTAATGGTCACCTAAGGAAGTAGTGCGAAGTGGAGAAGAAAAATCCGGAGTGAATAAAGATTAAACTTGCTTTAACATGGTTTAGTAGTTAGATGTTTCATTTTATCTCTCAAGGTACAATTTTATGCTGAAAATTGTGTAATCCCCGAAATTTTCCACATGTCGCCATTTCCCCCCGTACTACTGTATCGGGATTGTTGCCAACTCGGGAGCCAAGCTGGTCTGGCGCGCTTCCAGACGTGACTCACGCAGATTTTACCTAAACCGGAGATATCCGACCGTCTGTGGCTACTTGGCCTTCTGACACTTGTAGATCCTATCTATAAATGAGTTCTAAAATCAACACAGTAATCTACAACTACTTCTACTTTATACCTTAGAGCCCAGGGCCGTAAAAACCAAAAGCCACGGTTAGCGCATTACGAGCAAATGAAAAAAACAGAATAAAAATAGGGGTGGGATGGGTTGCTGGTCTCATCACCTATTGAAATCATGCAGATTCTCGTCCATTCCCTCGATCGGCCTTAAATATCTGCGCGGGAAGATAAGTGATTAGTACATTCTATGTTTTTTTTCTTTTTTGCAGACCAGTAAGGAAGACTTATCGCTTATGGATTAAAATCTATGACCCCCAACCCCCAATGCAAATGGTGAAGGATGGGGAAAGTTGGACTGATGAACCGATTTAGACCTATTACAGAAAAATTTAGTCTAAGTTTTTAATAAGTTTAGTAAGGTCGGCTTGCCCTTTTATTAGTGCCGCCGAGGCGCCGACTAAGACACTCATAGCGTCATTTTATACTAAGAATTCACTCCACATCCACTAAAAAGGGGTTGTAATATAACGTTACATTTAAGTAATATCGCTTCAATACAACACCAAACCGATGGTAAGAGCGGGACCTACTCGAACAAAGAAACAGTTCGATTTGAAAAGCACATTACGCAACCTTACCGACAATGTTGCGGTTCAATAAGAAAGTACAATTTGGATTACGTAAAGCCTCTTTTACACACGACTGGATTTTCTTCTCTTTTTCGCAGCCTTGAATATTGACGATTCCTTAAAATCTGTCACTCAGAGATATCGTCTAGATATGCAACACATTAGATACATAAGATGTACGGGTCAGCCCTGCCTAGAGCCATAAGACCCAAAGGCGAAGGCCACGGTTGTTGGTGATGAAGACAATGGGAAGAAAAGCATAGTAGGTATTAGTTTAAATAATGTGTGATATAGCGAGATAGACACGAATTGCCTGTTAGATGATGTTTCTCGTAAGTAATTAAAAGAGCAGACAGAAACAGAAATCCCCGAACAACGAAATAAGGCACTATAAATCAATAGCCATCAGATGCAATAAACCAAATTCTTCGATACACCTTGTCTGGGAATGAGAATCTAGGGCAAATAAACAAACCACTGTACAATGTAAAAGGATTATACTTGTGGGATGAGATTTATATGAACTTAACTTTGGTTTTTTAGCCCCCCAAACGATGATCAGGACCTAACCTAAAGTGATCTTTAAATTTTTTTTTGGTTGAGGACTACATAATCTATTTATTATAACTTCTTACATACCATCAGTATTGATCACTATATACTCTCTCATACACACACACACACACACACACACACACACACACACACACACAACACAACACAACACAACATACACACATGTCAAACAGATCTAAAACTCTCTTAAATTTAATTTATTCTTTAGAATCTAGTTGTAAACTAGGACTATGTTAATACTAAGTGTTTGAAAGAGCGGGTCCCCCTGCCACAGGCTTTTTCTAAAGCTTACTAGGTGGGTCCCAGAAATTTGTATAATCTAACTACTGGTTTGGAAAAAAAGATTTTTGAATTTTTTTTTTTGAAATTAAATCGTGCGCGGAAACAAAAAATTCTTATTTTTCATTAATCTAGTTAACATTTTTTACTTTTTAAAAAGTGAAAGTCAATTGAGTTTTTAGAAAATAGATATTTGTATGATTTCTCATTGTGCTCATATAAACTGTATGTACATATAAACTGAATGTTAGACGGACAGATCTCTCCCGATAGCTATCAGAGCGGAGCGAGCGTACACCAGTCACTATTCATTCACACCGAAAACGTCATGTTCTTATTTCAGGAGACTTTCACTGAAGAGAGTGCAAGTGATTGTCTGATAGCGATGAAAATTAAATTAAAAAGAGGGTTGACGTCAGACAAGCGGCGGCCTAAATTTTTTTTTTAACATTACTGATTAATGCTTTTTATATTTTATATTAATATAAAATAATTCTTAATTCTATTTAAATAGTTATATGACAAGAATGCATTCTCAGTGTACATATCTAATTTTAATATCAATTCAATTGCAAGTTGATTTCTTTGAAAAAAATGGTGCAGTGAGTTTTTTGCCGCTTCTTCTGCACTTGCGCTCAGGAAGCGGCACTAAACTTAGCTGTACAAGTAAGTAAATGATCTGACGTCAACAATTATTATGGAATCGATTACAAAATTGGCAATCATCAAGTGAAGTAAATATACAAAACAAAATAAATAATTTTGACGGCTATTTCTGCTCCATTTTGCAAGGTCTTTGGCATCCTTGGGTGACCATTGACATGCATGTTGTATTTGGAGAAGAAAAAGCGGAAAAGCGCACCCCGGGCTCCGAAGCAGCACAGCTAAGTATGCAACCGGGAATGCGCTTAGACGAAGAACAAAAAATTAAATAATTTTCACTTTGACTTTCAATATAAGGTAAGTTAAGTACCTAAGGTGAAGTGTCTAAGACAGAACATTCATCGCTTGACGTACTACGGTAAAAACAAAATGAATAAACATCAGCAAAAAGTCATTGCCATTAAGAAAAGGTTAAAATTTCAGAATATTTAATAATGTACCTAACTCCTAGGTGCAATATTCATAATAAGGTGGCTTTACGTATTAACATTATCACATTAATAGTTGGCAGTTAGTCAAATTAGAAATACTTTTCCTAAACGCAGTGACGGCGCTAGACTAAATGTGGACTTCGGCGACATCAGCTTTTGCGAGGCCTTTTAATTTCCCATTCGGAAATAAAACGATAATTATTTTATGAGACTATGTATTGCTAATCAAATATTGTCAAAAATGACGTAAACAAACACAAATTAAGATAAACAAACTTTTAGCCTGACTGAATTTTTTCTAGATTTATTGTCGTATGTTAAACATAACACCAGCTTCTATTTCCGCGCGCTATCGCCTCAGAAAGAATCTGAGGGATTCCCCGAGTCTCGCCTGCGGTATCGCCTCACTTTCATAGTGTTGCCAGACCACACTGCGACTCTGATAAATACTACTCGCAGTTTTTATCAGAGTCGCATACAGAAATCATCATCAGGTCTTTTTAAGTCTCCACTGCAGGAGCACGGCCCTCTCTGTACTACCTAAACCTACACGCGGCCAGACTGGTTGGAGAGGTCTCACTGATGTTTGTAAGCTTTGCCTAGCTTGTGTTTCCTAAGTCGCCTTCTACGACATCCACGGGAAGATTTGGCGTGATTCTATTCTACTCTGCCACATTCTATTCTACTGAACCACACGGCATACATAAATAATATTTCGCAAATATTTCTGTACGCGTACAATTTTTTGCGTGCCCCCTTCAGGCGTAAGGACGTCAGCAGTCGCCGACGCCTATACATCGTGTTCATGAAAGAACGCAAAACATCTCGGATGGTACATTCACGAAACTACAACAAAAATGGAATTTTCATACAAACTGATCAGCTGATCGAGTCAATTTGTATAAAAATCCGATTTTTTTTTTGGATTTCCTGAAAGTTGTGGAACAAAAGTTGTTCAGTTACACGGGCTGAGGCACCATCTGAGAGGTTTTGCGTTCTTTTATTAACACGATGTATATAGCGCCGCCACTGCCGAAACGTCAAAAATATTTTCAAAGGGATTTTCATATTTCAGTTTCATTTATTAATAGATTATAATTCTGTTTACAAAACATTAAAACAATATAAAATTCACTCAAAATATTATCATATTTTAGTGTGCCGTGCAACGGCAGTAAAAATATTTTTCTATCGACATCGCAAGGCTTAATGCTAGGCACTGAAAGGTTTGTTACGGACTTTTTATGGCTTATAAAAAATATCCATTGTTTTCTATGGAATATATCAGTATGAAAAAAAAAATATCCATTGTTTTCTCTGGAAATACCGTCATAGTTCACTAGAAATATAAATGATTTCGTGCTGTTGTGTGATCGCGTGCAGTGCCTCTACCAGCGCCCCGGGCGAGATTTTCCCGCCCGCCCCCTCCAAACTGCAATTCAGACTCTGACTTAAGCTTCAATCTTATAGGATTTATTTCTGCCGACGGGGGGGGGGGGGGGGGGGGTTACAAGTACGATATAGGATTCTTCAATGTCGCCCCATTGTAAACGGAGGGAGGGAGGGAAGGGTGCATACAAATAGGAGACAGAGTAGGAGTTGCCGCCATTAACTAGCCGCTATTTATATATTTATTATTACCTGTGACCCCTCCTTGCCCAAAAACGCCCCCTGTCGCCCCTTTGTATCTGGCGCCCTGGGCGGTTGCCCAACCGCGCCCTACCCTAACGCCGCTACTGATCGCGTGCGTCACACGCTCGTGTTGCGGCTGTACACTGTAGGTACGATGTTATCAATTAAGTAGCGTGAATTACGCGTTATATGAGGAAATTGACCTTATCGGCGCAGATTTCAATTATCACATTATCAAAATAAACACAATGATTTTGATGTCATACGAAGAATGTTGACAATTCAAGATATATCTGATAGCGTTATATGTTTACGAAATTGACAGAAACGCAAACGGCATGAACCAAAATCCAACAATGAAACGTAAGATAAGGGAAATCACTATATGGTCCCTTGACTCCATTAAGTAAATTTTATTTTATTTTATTCATTCAGTACTTACACTTAAAAATTTACAAACAATTATTGTAAAAAAAACTTATTTCTAAAGAAATTTCTTCCAGTAGAACCGCGAGAGGAAATGGGAAAAAACCATTGGTAAAATACTTTTTGGGTCTACATTGGACTATGTATGGGACATCATAAACTAGGACTACGAGGTCGAAAACATTTAAAACTCTATAAGACAAAAGATCAACCTTTAACAAACTACCATTTTGACAACTTTGCACCAGAAAGAAGGGAAATCTGTACTGCAGTAAAGGGTACAGATTTCTTCTTTCTTTTTTTTGGCAAAGTGCTGAATGCTAGACTTGAATTATTAAATTTTTAACAAAAAAAACAAGACTTCAATTTTTTTGTAGGAGTTTCTTCCATATCTCCAAAGTTCTTCATCATATCTTCACCAAATTAAAATGGGACCAACTTGGTAGTAAAGCCTTTCAAATAAAAAAAGAATCATCAAAATCGGTTCACAATTGGCGAAGATATGGCGTAACAAAAAAACATAAAAAAAAAACTCACGAATTGATAACCTCATTTTATGAAGTCGGTTAAAAATAAGGAGAAATACCCCGAATAAAATTATAAAATTCTATTCCCGGACATCCAATAAAGTCATCATTACTGAAATAAATGCCTATACTTAATATAACCAGGCCTGTGTCACTCCCCGTTTAGGTATCGAAAATGTACCTACATTATTACTATGTGCGCAGGCGGCCCCTCCGGGTGGTAAATTCAATTATACGAATCGTTTGTCCAGAGTAATAAGAATGAAATTGGCTTGCAATGGATGTCTAGGTATCTATACGAAAAGGTGCTGAGTTCTGACGTGAGTTAAATTAAACCATATCGCTAGCCACTTTGAGTAGATATTTCTTTGAATTTCTTTGCTGAGTGAGACTTCTGTACGTTAGTATTATTTATTCTGTGACACACGATACCGTGACGATAAATAGATCAGTTGAGAAACGAGTCATCTCGATCTAGTAGGTTAGGCATCTGTGAATCTAAAAAGCCACGACACTACCGGAGTGTGCGTAATAACTACCTATGTCAGAAATATATTGCTCCTTCGAGACACAATGAGACAACGAGTGACCGTAAACTATGTTCTCAGCTTTCTGACGCCACAAGGCAAAAGGGTGGAATTGAAATTACTATTACAGAACTGGGCCAAGTGTTTATTGACATCAGGTCGATGTATACATATATAGAGGTTTTTTAGGCAAGTACGAGTATAGTAGGGCTTAGGATATGTTACTCGTACGTAAAGTTTTAATTTTTACTCGAGCCTAGAAAGCGGCACAAATCGTGGGTGTAATGATTTAATAAAACCAATAACTTTAAGTGACTGGCTCAAAGTAAATCGCCATTTTTAACCGACTTTAAAATAAGGAGGTTATCAATTCGTCGGAATCTTTTGTTTTTTTTTATGTATGTTCCCCGATTACTCCAGGAAGCCTGGACCGATTTAGAAAATTCTTTTTTTGTTTAAAAGGGTATACTTTTTAGGTCCCATACAAATTTTATTAAAATCGGTTGCGTGGTTTGTTTTTTAAACGAAAATAACTAGAAAAAATATGTCAAGTATACAATATTGTATGAATATTTAGCTTTTCTGGTAGGTATTGAAATCGGTTTTTTGTTTTAAAAAAATATCAATTAATTATTCTATATGCACTGAATTCAATTGCAGTCCTTCAATTTAATTTAAGTTCTTATTGATTATTAATTGGAAAACCGCATTGAATTCAGTGTATAATGAAAATGGCGTTTCAATTTACGCCAGCGGAGGACAATTTATCTATAGTATTTATTGATTACTAAAATAGTCGTACCGTTTATAATATACATTTTTTTTTCCTTTCTACAATCTAAAAGGATAGTTAATAACGTTTTAAATATCGTCCCACATAGGTCAATAGTCGGCATTTACGCGGCCAAATCGTATCGTTTTTATGTGGTGTTATTTATAAGACTGAAAAAATATGTTATTTTATTGAAACACTTATTTAAATAGTTATGCAAAGATTAGAAGTTATAAACACTTAAGAATATACCTGAAGAAACATCCACATGGGGGGTTCTCTAAGCTTCACCGCTAAGCTAGTGCTTAGGACTATAAAGACAGTCCACAACTATTACACCCTTGGTGGAACAGTTCTCCAAGTGACTGACTGTTGATCCGTTGCCGTCGATGGCATCCAGACAATAATAACCAGGCTAACTGACCGCATTATGTCAACTCAAAATGATCTTACCTGAAAGAACATCCATGTGGGGTATTCTCCTAGCTTTACTGCTATGCAGGCGCCTAGCGCTATGAAGACAGTTGACAAACTGTCACACCCATGGTCAAAGAGTTCCCCCAGGGGAGACTGACTGTTCGTCCGCCGCGCCTGCTTGCCGTCGATGGCGTCCAGGCTCTGGTACACGAACACCCCCAGCGCACACAGTGCGCACGCCCATCTCGGCGGGTCTTGCCGCGCGTCTGGACTGTACCTGAAAGTTTAGGAGGTTTAGTGTAAGGAAACAATACAGTGAGTGAGGAATTTTGGATTTATTAATAGGGACTTGGACCCCATCGCTGATTGTACCCGGAATACTTGGCTCATGTCGCTACTACGTGGTTTTCTGACAGTGATGGACGCAAAAGAGATGGACCAAAGCAAAAATATTTGAATGTATGAGAAACAGTGCTACAGGAGTTTACACACTACAATAACCACCAGGTGAGTGGTATGTCTGTTTGCTTATTTTTGTAGTTGTATGATAGTAAAAACGAGTGCCAATACAAAAAGGCATGTCTGTGTCAAAACAGTAAGAAATCCAGATCATTACACCTACCGTACAATATATGGCAATACAAAAAATTAAACATACTTTTCTTATAATATGTACTTATAGAATTTCAATTATAAAATTCTTAACTAAGTACCTACTTATGTTTAAAAACGTAACAAAAACTTTAATTATACCATATATATGTCGCAATTGAATGGTATAATCCGCTAATTCACTAAACCTCTAGCTGTTTGGCATTACAGCTCGGTTTTGTAAAACAGCGAATCCTAATACGCGGAATGGAATGAACAACTTGATCATCCATGCGGCTAGAGAAGTTGTTGAACAATTCTATCTACAGAAATTATATGCAATTTACGAGTAGAATGCCTACGAAGTGGCAATGTGGCGAGCGAGCGAAGCGAGCGTGCCGCGGCAGCAGCCGGCGAGTGCTAGAATGTTCTATCCATTTTAGTAAAAATGGATTGGTTAGGGCAAACATATAGTTTAGGTTAGGTTAGAACTGCGACCAACACACGCACGAGCCGAGCGAGCGAAGCAAGCGTGCCGCGGTAGCGGCCGGTGAGTGCCAGAAAAGTTCTATCCATTTTACTAGATTAGGGCAAACCTATAGCAATAAAAATCGTGGAATAGTTTTCTGGGAAATGATATTCGATGTCGAAAAAATCTGTATTCTAATAGACACCCAGTTATATTTTATTATGGTAACCCTACACCAAATCCTTATCATGCATGTGTCGCAGTTGGATTGTGTAACGGTTTCGTCAAACAGCGGATTACTGCTACTGTTTCACAAAACCGCTAGCCGTTTGGAAACGTGGTTAGCGGTTTAAATGAACGTAACACGATGCGCAATATTAGACAATCCAGCTGAACGATATTCAGCTGTTTAACAAAACCGAGCTGTAATGCCAAACAACTAGAGGTTTCGTGAATTAGCGGTTTATACCATCCAACTGCGACGTATACATATATCGAAAGAATATATAGAAAGAAAGAATGTATAGAAAGTATACCTACATCGTGTTAAGTAAAGAACGCAAAACCTCTCAGATGCTCAGCCCATGTAGGTAATTTTTTAGCCAATTTTCACAAATCCCGAAAAAAATAATTTGAACTTTCGAGATACAGAGTTAATGAACAGTTGTGGGTAATTTTTTTGCCAAAATAATCAATGGTTTTGGATATTTCTACAAACAAACGTATGACCTTTGTTTAACCTTATTCTGGGGCTGTATCGATTTAAGCTCTGAGTATATTCATTAAAAAATACGAGTCGCCTTTATGGTATTTATCAGTCACTGAAAATAACGTCAAATGTCACTGTTTCCACCAATCATACCTAAGTAAGAAAAGAACTTTCCGCCAATCATGGGCAACTGAATTCACTGTATTACACTGACACTGACATAGACTATTATGACATTAGCGTGATTTTATTTTTTTTAAATGTATTGGACTTGGCCGTTTGTTTTGTTAAGACGACTTTGTCTTTGACATGATTTTTATAATTTATAAAAAAAAATCTAAGCCGTAATATGAAAAAATATTTAAATTAGTTTCTTGAAATATGCTATATTATGATATACAAAAATAAAAATTAGGGGTTAAAAGAAATTACTTAACAATCCCAATTATAAATTGAACTAAAACCTAAAATAAATATGTATAGGTTCTTTTTGTAGCGCCTATCGCAATAAAACTGATTTTTCTGTTTTTCCTAAAGGTTGACTGGTAGGGTATGCATTAGCATTAAGTCCACCTTTTTTTGTAACTTTGTGTAAATAAATAAATTAAATACAAATTAAATGTTAACAAGTTGAATAAATGGCAACGATTTCAAATCCATCCTGTATATATATTGTAAAATTGACATGCTTCTACTCCACAACCCAAGGCCCTAAGGTCTCCACGGCAAAAGGCGCAAAAATGTATCGATCACCTAGGGCTGAATATGCACTTCTCGATGGCTTTTGCTACAGTAGTTGTTTTAATTGTCTTTTTATTCCATATTTTTCCAAATAGAATTTTCATTCTTTAATAATTCAACATTAATATCAATCACATATATGATAGCACAAACAAACTAAGTATTATTCAAGTCACATACTTTTTTAGAAGCCATATATGTTCGGTCACTTGTAAGTAATGTATGTGACAGACGTATAACAAGTTTATTTGCCAGATAGAACTCCTGAATTCAAAGCATTATCTGTGTGTCAGGGGTATTCACTCTAACCTCAACTTTGTCCAGTAACATCTTGAGACAGAAAAGCTGGCCTTATATCTTCCTGAAAGGCCGGTAACGCTCTTGTTACACCCTGGTGTTGCAGTTGTCCTTGGGCAGTGATCACTTACCATCAGGTGATCTGCTTGTTTGTTTGCCGCATTATAACATAAAAAAAAACAAAATAACTTTTGGATGGCTCAACCGATTTTCATTTAACTTATCTGAGAACCATCTCAACTGTCTATTAGTTTAGGAGCTACCTTCAATGCTACAGACAGACAAACAGACATGTCAAACTTATAACAATCCTCTAAGACTTAATGTTGCTTTAATTACGCAATGGGTAATAATACTATAAAATTTATTTTACCAACATTACAAGAAAACAAGCACAAGATTTTATTATCTACCAGATTCAGCATACTAGCCTAGTATTTTGAAGTGGTGGACATTTTTAAAGCAAATATTTATGACATTTTTGTTGGCAACAACACAGGTAGCAGCCAGTCTATCTCATTACTATATCAAGAAAAATATTTGAAGGATTTCTAAGATTTTTTATTCATACTTCTCTGGGGACAAATATAAGCTTTGCACACTGTTTTTGCCTATTATGTCTGTTGTCCTTTACAAAAAGCATGAAAACTAAGCAACCCAGAAACTTTTCATCTAGAATTTTTAAATCTTAGACATAAGGCACTTAGGTATAAACCCATAACCAGAGCCACAGAGTTGTCAAACGATATCTTACCTAAAGCCTTTAAACTATATGGACTTGTACAGCTTATTTGCTGAAATGGTTTGGACACAGTGGCATGCCACAAAGGCCGCATATTGGGTGGAGCCTGTGCTGTCTTTGTCGGGGGCACAGGCTCCTTATACAAAGATGGCACAGGCTATATAAACAATATATCTTCCTGTTATGACAATAGAGATTATACTATTAATACTGAAGTTTATTTATTATGGACAATGACTTCAAGCAGATAGACACCGTATTAAGATAGCTTATCAGCTGCGAATGGTGCGAGGCCTACAGCCAATCGCGACACTCAGCTTGATTGAGCATGCTACCAGACATAAACACAAAGATAATCTATTGTCCACAAGTTCACCGAATCACGAAAAATATTGTAGGTTATGAGAAAGTACTGGCGAAAGTCGTTCCTTTGGCTAAATGTAGCACCAATTTGCGCGTCTTACAAAATAACCTTCAAAGTACTTACCAAACTAAAATTAGGGTGGTGACTATATTTACTATTAAACCTAGTATAGTGATGAGATTCGGCGCGAACCAGAGCGGTGTCTTCGACACCAGCCAGCACCACCAAGGCTGCAGTAAGGAATCCAATATACTGTCACTTAAACATGAATATTTGTGTTCACTCAGTCTTTTTAACTGTGCCGCGGTAAGAATTTTCCTTTCTTTACAAAATTGCATTTTGATTCACTGTCACGACATTTAACAACACGAAATAATTACACTACACTTAAAAATAACTAACTCGCTCGAAATTCGCAAAAAACTATCTTGTCGTCACATCACACACACCACTCCACCATGCGAATCATTGACAATTTGACAAATGATATTTTTTTTTAAATTTCGAAGTTCATCTCGATGAGGCACAGATATTTAACTCCATACTGCCTGCAAATGTCAAACAAAGACATTGGCAACTGATGTTTGGAGTGTTGCTATAATCAGGAAATACCTAAAAGATAGGGAAAAAGGTGTGTTGTCAGCCTGTTATTTTATAACTTTTTTCCCAATAGAGATTTTAAGAGGCTTTCATTGAATTTGTATATGGATAGAAGAATAAAAGACCATTTATATATTATGTTACGAGGCGTTTAATTATGTGGCGCTAGTGTAGCTGCCACTAATGTTATATTCTAATGCCTTGAACGTATAATACCTTTTTATAATAAGAATCCCTTTTTAATGCTTAATACCTATAATAATACATTCACAAAAAAATTTTGAAACTCGAAAATCTAATTAATTTCCACGTTGTCTCACACTCAGTGCACTTCACTTGTATGCTTATGACTCTCCGTCGCCGTGCTTGTTCTCGTGCCGTCTTGTCCCTCTCACGGCCTGCTTGCAGCACGCAGTCTAAAGTCAATTTAGATGTATCAACTAGCAGTCGGCGAACCAATCAGCGGTTGGCGAGTCGGTGACTCGACGTGCCGGAGCTGCTGATTACAAGCTTAAGTTAGACTCCTAATTCATAGGAGTCCAATTTTATTCATATTACGCACGCCAGGAAAAGAATGTTTAACACACAAACTCACAAAAACCTATTCTATCACCTACCTATTTAATCAGGCTATTGCTGTAGCGCTAACCTGAATATTAAATCTGATAAGTATTATAGACAGATTCTACCACCGCGTCAGATCGGAAGGCAGTTCCATCACAGAGAAGAGGCGGCCAGAAACTCTATGGTAGCTCTTTTTAGAGAACATTCCGCTTATTTTCCCCGCCGCTCGTCCTAAACTGTTAAAAGTATAAGTATATTGTTAACTGATTCGGATAACCCGCGATACAGACTTTGCCTAGTGCGGGAGTCTTTGTTTAAACTTATAAAATGTATTAACTTTTTTTGTAAATAAATGATTTGAATTTGAATCTTAAAATTGATATGCAGTATCATATTAAAAATATAAAATTATTAATAATGAGGTAGTCGCATTTTCATGAAACGAACACCTCTACTAGTAGCAAGCAACGGAATGACCGCCATATGTTTGTGCGCAACGTTTTAAGGCTGATTTACATTTGTGATGATTTTTAAGTTGTATGATTTTAGTTATTATAATTAAACATAAATAATTTATTAAAAATATAAATAATAAATATAGCTTGATTGAAATATTAATTCATACTAAATAATTTCGTTATGTTGGCAACACAGGCCGCGCGTGATTGGTCGTTCAACGATCACCCGTTACGCGCGGCTTACATGTCATTGATTTTACTTTGTCAAGTTTGTATCGCCAGACCGACCAGACTAGCCAGTTGAGCGACGATGGTCGAACTAAGAGGTTGTCTACAATACAAGTTGTTTGTGATTCTATTGTAATTCAGTTCAACTTATATTTAAATTAACGGTAATTAGTTGGTTATAGGTATATCGAATTAAAGTGATTATAATTGTTATATGAGTTTTGATTTATCAAAAATTTATTCAGTAGCTGGCGCCAGCATCATTGGATTCCGGCGTTTGATCAGCACTGTATCAATGTAAACATGTTTCAATCCAGTCCAGCATCCAGTAAAACCTGTTTACATTAATACAGTGCTGATCCAGCACCGGAATCCAGTGATGCTGGCGCCACTTACTGTATCAATGTACCCCGGCATAAGGTGGGGGTAGCATGTGCGCTCTTTTTCACAAACAAATGACTCACAAACTGTGAGTTTGTGAGTCATTTGTTTGTGAATGCAGGTGCAATTATTATATAACGTGTTTTACGTGGCACGTGAGATAATTTATATGGCACGCACGAGTGTTAACAACAATAACACATGGGTTAATATATCAATTACTATACCCGATGCACGATGTTATAATGCGTTCTTCTACTAAGCCACAGAGCTCCTTGTAAGTCTTTGTAAGTAATGAGTGGATGAAAACCTTGCACTTCGTTACTCTGTTATCACGAAGTATTTAAGCCTTTTCCGACTATATCACGTGAGTCAACCATTTTAAATTAATCAATTATAGATTTATCTCACGTTAGTTTTAATAAAATAAACGCAGTATCGTTAGCAGCTTCATAGTATGGTGTATATATAAAAATACGTATATAATATAAAACATAAAAATTGTTTTAGTCATGATGGGCAGATAAATAAAGGTTTGAATATTTTATACAACATAAAGCTTTATTTCAACAATAATTACAGTTTTATTACAGTGTCATAAATTCATAATACTTTCGAATATAATAACTTCATAAAGCAAAATGTATTTGTAGTCACAATTTATGTAACACATTATAACATAATATTACTTTAAGGTACACATTTTAATTATTTTATTGAATTGTCATTTTTGCGTACTACTTAGGTCTCTACATCTACATCTACATACAAAAAAGGTCTTAAACAAGAACTCGTAAATATTTTTTGGTCAGTCCAGATTAGTCAATACAGATTTACGCCGGCTATGTAAATGGACGTTATCGACATGGATGGACGTTAAATTGTTACACATGGGTGGTGGTAAGGAAAGAACCAAAGACGAGACGGTATTTTTTTTATACCCTATGTGTGTAATGTTGATGTAGTTATCTAAGTTTCATTACATACTCGTACATAATATAAAACTTGAATCTTTTAATTCAGTTTTAATCTAATTTTTATTCAAATTGCTGCTAATTTTGAGTATTAAGTTGAACTATTGGTTTTTATACATAAAATGATGTATTGTCATAGTAATATTTTACATTTACTTAAATATGCTAACTTATATGTGAATCTAGCAGGTGACACTCCTGCTACCTAGGTTTGGACTGGCTTTTTCTAGCCTCAATTCGCTTTTGTAAAGTCGTAAGTAGAGCTCCCAAAACGTTGTGTCCAGGCAGCCGTTTCCCAAATAGCAAGCGTTTCACAGAGTCATCGTATGTTAGTAGAGCCACCATATTCTGTAGTAGGAAACCTTGACAATATTCTAAAAGTTGAGTAGCACCATATACCTGTAAAAAAATATTTTTAATTAATTTTTACTAAAGAATTTAAGTGTATTGTACTATTTTAGTTGTATTGGATAGTATATGCACGACATGCACATAGTTAAGTGTTAACTTAGCAGCGGCAAACTTGATTATTGGAGTGTTGTTTCAACGAGACAATAAATATACTTATTTCAAAGTTGTATTTAAATATTTTTTATACTTCCTACTTGTAGTTCTTTGTGAAAAATTACAATTTTGACACAACGTACCTTAGCATGAATATAAACAGACACCAAGTTATGGAGATCGACAGTTTTCGCAGCCCTCGCTTCACAGTGTCGTTGTAATGGCAGCAGTTGGAAAAATGAAGCTGCAGCCAACACTTCTAGAACGTCAGTCTCAGGTATATCCAGGCCGGAGCACCCACCGGAGTATAAATATTTCATTACTTGCTAAAATTGTAAAAAAAATATGTATGTAAATGTAAGATCAAATGAACTTGAATTATGCAAAAATTTACTAATAATTACTAATAATTTAATGACATTGTACAGCCTGTAGGTACTTATAGCTTGTTAAAATGTAAATAAAATTAAAGTACTACAATTTTCCTAAATTGATTCTAAAAAGACCATGTTTGCAATATTTATCTTAGATGTGTTTCTGTATATACTTTGATAATAACATACATACAAACTATCACTGCCTGTTAATAATAACTTACCTCAAATATGTGATATCGAATATCGTTTATCTGTACTAAAGGCGGTGTTGTGTTTGCAGGTGGTAGGGCATCGCCGGCTGGCCGTGGTGGCGCTAGCATAGCCCTTAACCTTGGTGACTCTGATACTAGAACTATCTTGTGTCCATAAAACAGCCGACCTTCCACTCTATAAAAAAATTGATCTGTTATTAAAATTATTGAGATTAAGAACTGAAAAGATAAAGCACGTTCTGCCATCAATAATGCATTTCTATACCATTAAATTATATATAAATTAAAGGATCTTTGAGATAAAAAACTAGTAACAGCTGAATTTTAAAACAATGCTTGTAAGCAGAAGAACCTGAAAGTGACGTCAGCTAGCGATGGGTTGTTAACGTAGGTGGGATCGACTCGACTCGGCGTGGGAGCGGCAGGCGGTGGCTCGGCGACCGGTGGTACGGGCTCCCAGCCGTAGCACGCGCATAAGATATCCGCCAGCAGCAGCACCGTGCCCTCCTTCTACAAAAAATCATTATTAAATCTACAAAAGCCAAATTCAAAACATAATTTTCTAAAAAAATTTAATATTTTTCACCAGTTTCATAATCTAAAACTTATTAATTGTGTCTCCTCGTTTCAATTTCACTCGATTTTCGTTAATATGTTTCATTAATAAAAATAAAAATCGTTACGATATTTACCTTGCTGTATCGTAGAATGTTGAACAGCAGAGGAAGACACTCGTAAATAAATTGTTTACTGTAGTGGCTGTCATCTGACGGGCAAACCTGAAATGATTAAATTATATAAAAATGGATATTTAAAAAGAAACGCATAGCTTTATCGAGAAAAAATAATTCCAAATTAAGTTAATTCACTTCAAACACTATAAACTAAACCTAATAATAAAACTTGGTCAAAGGAGTTGTTGCACAAATGTATGGAGAGCCGGCTAGGTCACTGAACACCTACCTAAAATTTGCATTTTTGGGTCGATATCAATGCCTAATAAGTAAATTCGTAGCCTTTCTATGGTACATTTGGATCAAAATATTGTAATTTAAGAGTATGTGAGTTCCGCCAAAATAGCCGGCACCCATTATGTCAATTGACCTGACATTGACAGTAACTGCGAGTGACGTTTAAATCAGGTTGCGTACGTATAGGCGCCATGTCAGTATCATCATTATACAATAATCAGTGATTTTAAATGTATTTTTGTACACTATTAAGATCACGAAAAAACAAATATATGACGGTCTTAATCAGTTTTTAATATTTTTCTGATTTTCAGGGAAGTTGAACACTTCCCTAAAAATCAGAAAAATATTAAAACTGTTGTGCAACATCCCCTTTACTAATTTTAAAATTCAAACTAATTTTTAATAAATTAATCTTTATTCTCAAATCTTCAATCTTATTTTGGCCTTGTGGCATGGTGAAAAAAACGCTGGCTGTGTTTCCTCTCTGAATAGCAATGCTAATTCTTTGAGCAAATAAGCAAAGAACAAAGAAAAGACACGAATATATTATGCACTACATTTTAACGTCACCTTCCGATACATAGTACGGTAGTAAGTTCTTCATACCTGCAAGAAATCTTGTAATAACTGATCGATAACATGATCGAGAGAGGCTTCCGCAGCTGCTGCCAATGATAACGTCCATGCGTGTAACGACCACGGAACTCCTAGTGCTCGTAGTTCTAGTGTAATATCTGAAAGAGATATAAAAATATAAATTATAATACCGATACATAAGTGGTTTTCTAATACCGATACATTCACAAATTAATGAAGTGCTAAGTTAACCTCTACAAAATGATCTAAACTTAATTTCCTAGGTCGTAATATTAAAAAAAAACTGTTTACCTAAGTGATCAGTCTCAGCAGCATAGTACATCGCATCAGTGAGCGCCCTTTGCTGCTGTTTGGTGAAGGCTTGCGGGCGAGCCTGCGCAGCTGTGGGTGGAGCACCCTCCGCGAGAACCTCTTCTAACGACAACACGGCGCCGGCACCCCGAGTGCCTCCTGAGCCACCACGGACGGCAGCTCGGAGACATGTACGACGGCCATGAGTACAGCATACTGCGACAGCACTAAAAATAACCATAAATTAGTAAATCAAGCTTTTGCCCGTGACATATTGAAATGTTCATTGTATTTTATCGTCATTTATGAGCATTAACTTAAAAAGTTATGAAAAAAAGCAAAAATTAACATTTACTTAATCTGTACTAACAAGAAAGTGATATTCAGTACCTATAACATCCATATTGCGCCGCTGGAGAATAACACAGAGCATCGTTGAGCTGCGTTGACAAGAATGGATCGGCACCATGAGATAGTAACAACTGTACCAACTCGAGATTTCCTACGCCACACGCCACCTGCCAATCCAAAAGAAAGGAACGTCAAGCCTGCAGTTACTTGGGTGTATTCAGATGCGGAGGTTGGCAACACTTTAAAGTTTGCAACACTATCACTTGGATAACAAACTGTCTAGTCGTCGGGTCTCTTTTGATCGGACTTTGATTGGATCGTCGAGCTTTGCGATTGTGTGGCTGACCTCTGCCTGATTTTACCGCGTCATGAGAGTAAAATTTTTTTCATCGGGATATACGCAAATGATATTCATTACAAGTACTAACCTGTAATGGCGTGAGCGTGCAAACATCATCACCCCTTGCCGGTGCACCGTCAACCCTAGCACCAGCTGCTAACAGCCGCCTGGCGCACTCCACAGCCGCTGCACCTCCACTACTAGCCCCCGCACCGCCCCCAGCACCGCTGCCCGCACAGGCATATACTAGCGCTGTCCAACCTATTAACAAAAATAATTTTTTATTTATGGATATACAATTTCATAAAAAAAAAGTAAAAACAAACAAATCTATTTTCTCACCAGCTGTAGGCGGAGTATAAGCAGGTGTGGTTTGCTGAGTGTTGGGTGACCGCGGTGACAAGGGCAGTGCGCAATGTGCTGCACAAACTCCACCTGTTTCGATGTTTGGGTCTGCACCTGCTTCTAACAACATCTGAAAAGTAACACATTTGGCGATGTCAATTTTTGCACAAATTTGCATTGCCATATTCTAGCAGTTTCATTAAATACTCACAGCTACAATCTGTTCATCTCCAGATAATGATGCCTTCATTAAAGCCGTGAGTCCTGATGCATCAGCAGCGTCAATGCCAGCCGACGGGAGTAATGTTCTAACTCCACCTATCAACTCCGGACGGCCGCTGAGTAACGCTCGCTGAGCTAAGCCTAGAGCTGCTCGGCTTAGGTCATCGGTTGAGCGGGGGCATCTAGACCAGACTGGTTCAATGGTTTCTTCGACACTGAAAAACGTTTAAAATCATGATTTTAAGATCCATGGATCTTGATAATACAATCAAATTACAAAATTTTCATTTCAGGGGCTTCACTCTAAAAATAGTACGACATGAAGTATAAACTAAGTAGCTGCGTACTGGAATAATGTGGGGTTTTTTAGAGGGGTACCAAATTCCCTTTGACAACGCGGGTAATGTAGTGAGCAACATCTAATGAAAAATAAAGTAATACTTACGTAAGCGACCTCGGTGGACAATCAGCATGTGGTAGTAACAACCTTGCTGCCTGCAATACGTCGTCAGCATCTGGTGAGGCTGGGGGTGGACGAAGAGCTGCGTGAGCTCGGGCAACGCGTAACCACTCCCCAAGTGGTGGTAAAGCGCCCGCACCTCGCTCACCCCAAAGTCCTGATGCCCCGCAGCTGCCACCTGAACCTGAACTTGTATGCTCAAGCTGAAAGAATAATTAAATGATTTTTCGTCTTTTATATTTTTTGTACTGATTAAATATAAATACCTTTTTACGGAGCATACTTGAAAGATCAAAGAAATCGACACATTCAATCTCAAACAATTTCAGTTTGACAAGTAATACATAATTAATTAATCACTCGGGCGGGACAGTCGCGATTTAGGAAAAAAATCGACAGCGCTACAAAATACCAATACTTACAAAACTTTGAGAAACAAAAAAATCAAAAATTAGGGTAAAATGAAATCCTAACCTGGGAACACCTCATAAAGTAGTATAACGCGCGTTCAGCAGAGGGCGCTAATGGCGGCGCGCGTGGTTGTACTCGCCGCAAAACCGCGCGTAATTCCGCGGCGGATCCGGCGCAGGTGGTGAGGAGTACCGATGCTCCTGATGCGCCGGACGTAGCGGAACCACCGGAGCCACCTGATGCGGCGCAACTGGCGCTTGAGCCCGCTGATGTGCCCGAACCGCCTGAAAAAGTTTTGAGAAACTCGATAATGATTCAAATGATAATTTGCCTTTGTTTACTGAAGTGTTGGGAGAAATAACCGCAATAGAAGAGACCGGTCAGGTTGAATCTATATACGTGTTGGGAGATTTTAACGCACATACTAACGAATTGTTTTATAAAGAGTTATGTCGTTTTGCTACAGACAGGACATGGGTGTGTGCGGATGTAGAAAAACTAGGAGCTGACTCAAACACTTACACGGCGTGGAAAACTGTGTTGGGTGTATATATTTTTTTTATTAAATATTTTTACTTCTCTGGATACAAGTCCTTTAGAGCCTATTTTTAATTTTGTTCTTTATTCCTAATCCTAACATAACCCTAACAAGACAATCAAAGGGTGGTGTAGTGTAGGCCTTTGACTGCTGCAAGGGAGCTTCTGGCGACATATCTATACGAGTCCACTGTTTTACATAGACGATTGAGTGGCGGACTACGCCCGAAGACGCCCACACAGTCCGCAAAATAAATATCACTACAGCCATACTATGACCGTCCACTTTAATTATTTCACGCATTGTTCATGTTATGAGCATTTATAACACCAAACAACACCAATTTCATATTATAAGTCCACTAAAATCAATTTGTAAAATAATTTAAAGCAAACCCAACCGAACCCCTTAACTTCCCGCCAAAAACTCTCTGTTGGGTGTATACATACGTGAAGGGGTGTTCGCGTCCGATCATTTACCTATTTTTATGAAATGTAATCTTAACGTGGTGAGGCTAAAACAAAGGACCCATGACTCGCCTAATAGTACCGTTGTATGGGGAGAAAGGGACGACACGCAAATTGGTAAAAACAAAAAACTGTGCAATAAAGTGTTCCGTGACATATACTTCCCCGAGGAGTGCATCGAGTGTAGTCATGGGTCCTGTGACAGTGTTGAGAATCACCGTGTTCTGGACCATTTGTATCAGAAAATTGTTAAAACATTAAGGGTCGGCACCATGTAAACTGGGTTTGCGCGGGCAACAAGTTTGTACAGAAAGCGTTTGATTTAAGTCAAAAAATGTATACACATAGATAGAGGAAGAGTTGGGACAGTAGACGAAAAAAAGGATTTTTTAAAATACTATGTAGTTTTCCTAAAAACAAGCATTGAATTTACCCAAAAACATGCAAAACGCACTTTGCGCGGGCAATAGTTATGGCTTAAGTAGAAAAGACCACTAAGAAAATTATATACCTAGTTATAGGTGAATAGACTAGCCAGTAGACGAAAACCGTATTTTTTTAATTTTCATTCAGAAAAAGTAAGATAATTGTAAAGAAACCTGAAAGAAATATTTTAGAAAATCTTGCTACAAACTGGCTTGTTTTTCTGCGTAAAGAAATATTCTAGCAAGGGATTGCATATATTTTATAAAAATAAAGGCTATTTTGAAACATTATTCTTAATATTTGCTTACAATGCAATCACGCAATAATAAAAAAAAATATTTTAAAAATTGGATGTTTTGCAACGTTTTTGACAGAATTCTCTGAAATGGCGGCCATGATTCTTCCATACAAATTCAGTTGCCCGCCGGGCGTTCAGGAAGGAGGCCGTGTCGAATTTTTCAAAAAAATCCATTCTCGAATTACGTAAAATTGCATTACAGTCTAAAATATTTCAATAAAAAACTATGTACAAACTGCCAAATTATGTCATACTTTTGCTACACTATGGTACAGTTTTGACATTTTGTTGACATTCAAGCAAAGATGTAATGCTATCGCAGATACGGCATCGCACATTTTTTTTATTTTTATTTTATTGAAAATTAAGTCAATGAAAAAAATAATTTGGTTTGATTTATTACCTATATTTTTTAATTGGCGATTAGGGTGAAAATCCGATTGGAACTTTCTCGGGTCGCGGAATCATATTAACTGTTTTTGTAATAAAAGGTGCTGTTTAATTAGGCTTTTACAATTATTTTGAGGGGTGATTCAGTCTGAAATTTGGAACAATTTTTCCCCATGAATGTATATCAAAATACGAATTGACATTATGCGTAATATATCGAACCACAGGCTATACTAGATCTATACTTGGCTAGGCAGGCTATAGTAGGCTATTTATCTATACTAATATTATAAAGAGGAAAGATTTGGTTGTTTGTTTGTTTGCATTACATGGCTCCGAAACTACTGGACCGATTTAAAAAAACTTTCACCGTTGGAAAGGTACACTATCCCCGAGTGACATAGGCTTTGTGTGTACCAAGGGCAAAGCCGGGGTGGACTGCTAGTATAGTATAATGATATTAAAATAACAATCAAAAAACAAAAAAAATCTGCATTTTCATACGAAAGTGTGCAGCCGCCCGGGAAATTTGTATAGGAACTGATTTTTTTGGTGTTTTTACTGTTTTTAGGGTTTCGCTTGTCTGTCTGTCCGTAAGTCACAGCCAATTTGCTACGAAACTATTAGAATGATTAAGTTGAGATTCAGTACGTACGTAACGTAAATAAATTAAATTTAAAAAAGGGGGCCACTTATGGTGGGTAAATTAGACATTAAAAAAAAGTTTTGATAACAAAATCGTGTGACATATCAAATGAAGGAACTTTTTATGACAATTTTAAATATATATATTTTTTATTATTTTTTAGATCGGTATTTTTAAGTTATTTAAGAAAATGGGCGAAAATTGACCCCCCCTACTAAACTCTGGACAGATTCAGTTGAAATGTGGTGCACATAATGAAATTTGTGACCCAAAGACGGAAGTAAAATGTAGGTAAATGAATAAATTGAAAAAAAATGGGGCCACTTATGGCAGATAAATGAGACATTAAAAAAAGGGTTTCGTGTCGCGTAAAATATCAAATGAAAGAGCATTTTATGATAATATTAAATATATTTTCTATATTTTTTAAGTTGGTGTTTTTGAAGTTATTTTTGAAAATAAATAATAAAAATATCCTTATCTCCGAAACCACTGAACCCAAACTTTTGAAAAAGATACAGTTAATAGTTCTTTACCTTATTACAGGAAAACCTATTAGAAGATAAAAAATAAAAGGGTGCAATAATGCTAATTACTGCTTCATTAATCAACCAATTTTTTAGCCGTTTTCAGGAAAAGATTTCTTTTTAGTGCTCTTTGTTGATTCGTTAAAAATATTGTACAAAATCAAACAGTCACGTCATTGATTGAGGACATACAGCTGCTAAGCCAAGACGTTGATCTGTTCAACGTGCAATCCTTTTTTACTCTCCGAATTTACATAATAAGGTGAATAGAAGTGAAAGGTGTTACGATTGCAGATGGTCGCTAAACGTATTGTTTCACAAAGAAAATTCAAATGTGTATATTTTCTGTCAGTGGAACACAAAACGTGTAGTTTTCCAAGTCACCGCTCGCGTAAAATACTATTTGATTGTATTTTTGAGAAAGTCCTGTCAGCGATAAGTAATATTGATTTACGCAGAAATATCATAAATTTGTCTATGGTTCCCTAAAATTTCAACTTAACCAAAATAAACCGGCCACGTGCCGTGACGGGCCACGTGCAGTGTAGGGTTCCGTAGTCAGTACCTACTTGTTTTATGTAACTAACAACTGCCTAACTTTAGGTCTGAATTTAGTCCATGATACTGAACAACTTTCACCAAGGAACAAACGAAATACAAAAAATATTTTTGATCTCTTACACACAAGATTTGGCAAAATGTAATATTTATGTAATATATGTATGGAATATGTAAGGACAAATCACACTAATTAAGCTAGCCCCAAAGTAAGTTTTAAACTTGTATTATGGGATTCTAACTCAATGATACTATATTTTATGATAAATACATACATAGATAAACACCCAAGACCCAGGACAATTTGAAAAAGACCATTTTCTAACTTGCCCTGGCTGGGGCTCGAACCCAGAATCTAGCGTGTTAACAATTAAACCACGGAGGTCGAATGGAAAGCAAACATTTTCTTTTCATATTTAATAATGTGTTCCTTAGGAAAAGTTGTTCAGTATCATGAACTGAATCCACCTTAAATTAGTTTTAGTACAGGGAGACGTTGTATACTACTGCCGTGATTTTTTTTTATATGTCCATATACAACCGTTTAACTGACAAAGAGGGGAGACACATGATTCTAACAAAAATTTGCAATCAAAAACCAAATATTTCACAAACGGATTGCTAAAACGAAAAAGGGTGTTCATAATCTTACAATATTTTTGAAAGACCTATTCAACGACGTCTCACACCACACATTTTTTTTTTCAAGTTTTTATTACCACATATCCATGCCCGCCCATACCCAATTACAGCTTTCTAGTACTAATAGTCTATGAGTAAAACTGGGGACAGACAGACAGACAGACATGACGAAACTATAAGGGTTTCTTGTTTACTACGAAACCCTAAAAAGTTGCGTGAAACGAAACAGATTCCCTATTCTAAGGGTTCTTTATCATTTGCGCTTTAACAAATTTCAAAATACGAGTAATCAAAACCACTTGTGCTAATATTTCGCTCCACTTCGCATACGATAAATTCAAAAATTGATGGATGAATGACCGTGCTTTTACAGGTTAAGCAACTACTAGCTTGGTCAAAGTTAGGATGGGTGACCGTGCTTTCAATCTTAATGTTGTTCAAGTTAAATGTTGAGTTTCTTATGAATAAATTTCAGTTTTCTCTACCTACATAACTTAGCAGCTATTTAAATTTCAATTGTTTTGTCGGAATTTGAACTTGGCATTTTTACATTTATGTTTTTGATGGGATAAAATAAACACCCAAGAACCAGGACAAATTAAAAAAGGCCATTTACCAACTTGCCCTGGCTGGGAATCGAACCCAGAACCTCCGAGTGACGGACTAGCGTGTTAAGGAATCGCCACGGAGGTCGACTAATAAATTGAAAAAGTAATAAATATTACGCAAGATTCGAATAACTATAACTTGGATTTTTTAGAAAGTGCTATATGAATTTCACATATATTTAAACTCGAAGGCAGGTAAGAAGGCAAAGTCGCTTAAATTGGTGTCTAAAGAATCAGGACCAGATTAAGATGGACATGATCGCGCAGCATCACGCAAGGCAAGGCCACGTCCAAGCTCAACGCTGGGCCTGGTCGCCCGGTGAGTGTTGAGGGAAAGAACGACCCGACGGAGATCGCAAACATGTTCAGGGAACATTTTAAGGTGCGAGCTCCACAGGGTCCTACCGACGGGGCGTCCGGTGTTGAGCCCGGTGGGCGCGGGGGAGTGCCAATGCTACATTTTTCTGGTTCGGAAATTAAAAAAGTGATAGAGAAGATGAGCAGAGGTAAATCTCCCGGGCACGACGGACTTAGTATCGAGCACCTAAGGTATGCAGGTGTCCACCTGCCGAGGGTTATGTCTATGTTCTATTCACTATGCATTAGTCACTCGTACTTACCTACAGACCTAATGAAAACCATGGTTGTGCCCATCGTGAAGAACAGGACAGGAGATATCTCGAAAAGGTGTAACTATCGCCCAATTTCCTTTGCAACCATAATTGCAAAGGTGCTGGACAGTATGCTTGACTCTGTGCTAAACCAATATTTAAATTTACACGACGCCCAGTTCGGATTCCGATCCCAACTTTCTACTGCGAGCGCTATTGTTGCACTCAAGCATACGGTTCAATACTACACCAAGCGTAAAACGCCGGTTTATGGTTGCTTTCTTGATTTCTCTCAAGCCTTTGACTGAGTGTTATATAAAGTGCTGTGGAAGGGACTTAGAGACAGAAATGTTCCGGCGGAAGTACTAAATATTTTTAAGTACTGGCATGATCACCAAATCAACTATGTAAAATGGGCCAATGGCATTTCTGAGGCGTATAGGTTGGAGTGCGGAGTGAGGCAGGGGGGGCTTTCATCTCCCAAGCTCTTCAACGTGTACGTGAATGATCTCATAGTCGAGCTCAGTAGTATGAGAGTCGGTTGCAGTGTGGATGGGGTTGCTTCTGGGACCGACTGCGGGATCTATCAACGATATGTTGAGGGTATGTGAGAAGTTCGCGGCAACGCACGGACTCAAATACAATGTGAAAAAGTGTGAGTACATGGTCTTTAAGGCCATCGGTAAGTGTCCTGAAAATACACCTGTAACCCTTAATGGTGTACATTTAAATAAGGTAACCACGTTTAAATATTTAGTTCATATTCTTACTGACGACCTTAAAGACGATGCTGATGTAGAAAGGGAGCGGAGGGCTTTGGCGATCCGAGGTAATATGCTGGCCCGTAGATTCGCCCGCTGTAGCGACCAAGTCAAGATAACTTTATTTAAGGCATTTTGCCAGGGTTTCTACACTGGTCTGTGGGCCTGTTGCACCAAAAGATCGTTAGATGCTATCCGCGTCCAATACAATGATATTTTTAGAATGTTGTTGAGACTGCCTCGGTTCTGTAGTGCCTCTGAAATGTTTGCGCAGGCCAGAACGGACGGATTTCATGCCGTGATCCGGAAAAAAATGGCATCACTGTTAAGAAGATTGAGGTCGAGTCACAACAGCATTCTAAAAACTGTGGCGGATAGACTGGATTCGCAAATAATGGGACACCTTGTGCAGGGGACCATGCCCGTGGCCTTATATGGTCAAATTTAAAGGCATGCCCGCAAGGCCCTCTGTACACAGAGGTTGCATTCTATGTTACCAAATACTGTGTAGCTATAAGTACTAACACTAGTTTTAAGTTACTGTAATACTAACAAATCATGGATCATGGTTATCCGAAAAAAAACAATTGAATTGAATTGAATTGATAATCAGAATGGTTTACTCGATTTACTGATACGGCATAATAATTACTATTTAGTATGGGATCAATAATGGAATCTGAAAATACTTGATATTTACCTAAGTACCTTGTGGTTTGCTAAACATTTTTACACTTCAAGACAACTTTTTTTTAATGATCCCAGTATTGGATTGGTACCATAAAGTCCCTTCTGTCTTGAAGATAACACGGCGGCAAAAATTTGGTGCAGTGCAAATTTAATTTTTATCATCGAAACAATGGTAAAGATAACAGATCTGGTAAAGATAATTTAATTCAGTCTCGCTAGCTCCATCTGATTTGTTTTATGGAACTACTGCAAATCGCGTGTATGTCGGATGCGGGTGTTATTTTTTTATGTGAGAAAGCTTCAGGAACCATGAAAATGTTACCTGAGCCATTGGTAGTGATGCCAGAATCGTGACTCAGGCCAAGCTGGCGATGTTCCGGCCGAGACACTCCTGAAGACGACCCAGAGCCCAGCGAGCTCATCGACTCCCAGCGGGATAGCGACAGTGCTCCTGCAAATTACAATGAGGCATTAAGTTTTTCCAAAAATAACATTTTTATGCTTAGATAACATTGCAGGACTGCCTCCGTAGTCTAGTGGTCAAGGCGTTTGCTTTGTGATCCGGAGGTCATGGGTTCAAATCCCACTGGGAAGCATACTTTGTGAAAAGTTTTTTCAGTCTGGTTAGTATATTGCAGGCTTGAATCGCCTGATTATATGAAAAGAAAGATGATTCCATGCTGAATGTAGGATATGTCAGCGCCATCTCTTTTGTTAACTTTTTCCGTGGTCTCCGTTGTTACCTACACGTTTTTATTGTGACTCGCCCAAATTGCCACACAATTTGCCGTTATGAGTTCCAGTTCTTAGACTCGACGCTCGATTGTGAGAACCACCTTTCCAGAAGGAACATTTTAGGTCTATGTAGAGTTGTGCAGGTATTTGAATAAGACCAGACCGTAGGTAGGTACATATTTCGTTTAATGAGGCGGTGAACCCACTACACCGTGCACCGTCGCGGAGCGCGGTTCAACACACTGACGCTCTGTGCTGACGCTTCCGCGCGTTGACGCGTTTTCAGTGGGTTGGAATAGGCGTGTTTTCTATACAAACTGAGATACTTGCATACAATGTTAAAATCTGCAGCCACGCGCTCCGTGACTTCGACTGCTGAAAAACGCACCGTGTGTTTTGTGAATAACGAAACACATACGGCGCGTTTTTTAGCAGTCAATGTTTTAAAATGTTAAACTACGAGTAGCAATGGAAATATCCTCTTCGATCCGTTCAGTAGATGTTGGACCACTTTCTGTCATGTCCGAGCTGCCCTACGTCATTTACCATCAGAGGGATTACCATGGCCACATATTTTCCAAAGATAATTTTAAATTGAAGCTACAGAGAAACCATTTCGGCTCGATAAGAAGAAGTAAATGTTGACGCCCGTGTGGTTCCGGGTCAGAAAAGTTCCACTCCATCTCTTCCTATGGATGTCGTAAGAGGTGACCAAAGGGAAATTGCACTTAAAGCTCGTGCTTGGTTGACGTCAGGCAGGCGGCCGGTCATAAAACTATAGCCAAATCATTTAAACTATTCCGGCTATTTCTTCTCCATTTTGCAAGGTCTTTGGCATCCTTGGGTGAACATTGACATACATGTTATATTTGGAGAAGAAAAAGCGGCAAAGCGCACCCCGGGCTCCGAAGCAGCACAGCTGAGGATGCAAAAACAAGAAGTAGATGTTTGTAGACAGTCCCTAATAACTCTACCTGAGGCGATCCTCCCAGCATTGAGATGACTGTAGGGCTGCAGCAGCCCCCACAGGTCCGCACAGTTGGCCACGGCGTGGTCGATGACCGCCGGGGTGACGGGCCCGCCGGCCGCGCCCCCGCCCGCCAGCAGCGCCATTTCTTCGAGGAGGTTCTCCATGCCCGCGCAGAGGTATATAGCAGCGTATCTATGGAGATATTAACAGGAATTCAAATTATTTTCATTTATTGAAGCAATAAGACAAATATCAACAATTGTCCTGGGTCTTGGGTGTTTATCTACATATGTATTTATCATAAAATATAGTATCGTTGAGTTAGTATCCCATAACACAAGTTTAAAACTTATTTTGGGGCTAGCTTAATCAGTGTGATTTGTCCATATATATTTATCTTCTTTTTAGGGTTCCGTACCCAAAGGGTGCAAACGGGACCCTATTACTGAGACTCCGCTGTCTGTCCGTCTGTCACTGGGCTCTATCTCTTGAACCGTAATAGCTAGACACTTGAAATTTTCACCGATTACGAGTATGTATTACTGTGGCCGCTATAAGAACAAATACTGGAAATAAAAAAAGGTAAAAATTAAAGGGGGTCGTCATACAAAAAACGTGCTTTTTTAGCGTTTTAAAATATTGTACGGAGGTACGGAATCCTTCATGTACGAGTCCGACTCGCACTTGCCCGTTTATTCTTATACTTAAGAGCTGGGCTCTTGTCGGTGGAGTGCTTTCCATGACAAATATAACCCACCGATTTATGCCTGTTGACAGTAAGTTGAGATTGGATTATTGAGGCACAGTCAAAATCGTAAGTACCTATATGTGACATTTTGAAGTCCACTAAAGTATGTCTATTTTTCTATTTTCAGCCTATACTGTACCACTGCAAGGCCAAAGTCCTCCATTCCAGCACTCTTTTTCTTCTTTCGATCGAGGGTTTTCGGGGCCCAATGCCTACAATGGGAGCCAAGCAGCAAGCTTGTCTCTCCATCTCTTTTTAGGCTTACCGGGCTTAGGTACATTTCCGTTTTGAAGAATGGCTCAGAGTTCGTCAGGCATACAGCAGATAATAATATGTCCCCCAATTCCACTTTAGGATGTGTGCTATTTATAAACTGAAAATGTTTGAAAAAAGAAACCTACTCATGGACGAACGAAGCGACGCGCACGTCCAGCATCCACCGCTGGAACCGCCCCGGAGCGAGGCTGGTCCGTGCTCGTGCTGCAGACCCCAGTCTCCTTGCTGCGCTGCCTGATGTCGCGTACATTGTCGCCGCTCGCTGGCAACCCTGCTCACAGACGGATTAGCAGAGGAATTCAGGTTTTCGTTTTTTGAAAGCCAGATTGGTACGAAATATAAATACACAACTACTTTGGGGAATACAGCGGTAAAACTATACGCGTTTCCACATGTCTTCCACTATTTCTTTAAGCGATGACAAGCTGTGTTGTCGTCATCCTTATCATTTGTCTTAGTTTGGCTAGCGATAACCTACGCTTCTTGAAAAGCAGACAAGCAGCTATAGGTTATCCTAGGTTTTATTTCGGTAAGTTTTTATTTTTTACAGCCTAGATGCCTTTTGGAAGAGAGAATGAGTATTAAGTACTTACTAGGATCATAAAATGACATTAATCCCCCAAAACATGAAGATTCAATACCTTGATACAGGAGTCCGCAAGCGGCGTACTTAGCACGATCCGGAACGCCCCGGCGACCTCATGTTTGGAGCAGAAGCCGAAGTTCTGCGACAGCCTCTGAGCTTCTCTGGCAATGCGCACCAACGCCCTGATAAGTTACATTCAAGAAA
Source organism: Acrobasis repandana (assembly GCA_963576875.1). NCBI lineage: Eukaryota > Metazoa > Arthropoda > Insecta > Lepidoptera > Pyralidae > Acrobasis > Acrobasis repandana. The sequence goes on along the minus strand of OY756218.1, from coordinate 23,657,099 downwards.
GATGAAATTATGAAAGCGTTTGATAACACGTACACGTTTACAGGTAGAAGAATAGGGAAGTACCTAATTTGCGAGGAAAAATCAGTATAAAAATCTTTTCGTTGACTCGAGTGTCAACCTGCAAAATCTGCCAATACGTAACTTCATAAAAACCTGGTCTGAGTTAATACTCGTAGCTCGTAGTAACTGAGCAAAGATATGATGCAACTCTTTTCATTATATGAAAGTATTGTACTTGCCTCTGCAGAAGATAAGCCAGCCGCGGTGGAGCATCAGGCGCCATCCTGTGCGCAATCTCCCGGCACCGGCCCGCTTGCAGCACGCGGCTAACTTCGCTTGGTGTCCAGGGAACGCAACGAAGCTCCACTAGCCTGGATAAGAGACACACCATCTCAATAAGCAAAATATTAGTTCTATATGCATATACATACACTACACTCTTAGCTTGATGGTGGGCGTGAAGGTGGAAAAAGGGAATCAAAACAGTGATGGGTTACTAGCCGCATCGCCTAGTGACATGAATCAGATTCTCGTCTATTCCCTCAATCTCATCCATCGGTATTAGTGGTTTGATGATAGTAATTTATACTTTCATATTCATGTTGCTTAACTTGACGATACATTCGTCTTTTAAACTCTTTTATATCTATCAAAGGGGCTCGTTAACAGGTAGATTTTAAATAAAAGCCCATTATCACCGATAGTTAAAGACGAGGAAGACTGAAAACACAACAAACAAATAAGTTAAACAAACCGGTTGTGCGAGTCGACCCAGACGAATTCATCTGCGCTGGTAACGTTAGTACACACGGTATCCAGCGAGGGCTGCCGCACCAGCGGTGCTCGTCTCCGACGCGCTTCCGCCGCACTCCCGGTTTCTGGACAAAAAAAAACAATGATACTCAACAACTTTGATCTCCAACTTGACAACTGTTGAGGAAGGCAAAAGTATAAGGCGTGTATGATGTACGACCTGCCGTAAGGGTAAAAATAGATGACATGCTTTTCGATGTCGTGTTGTTTCCGGCAGAGTAGAATAGTACCACGGCAACTCTTCCTGTGGATGTCGTAGAAGGCGACTTAGGAAACACAAAAAGCACACAAAATCCTTTGACTGCTTTGGTAGTACAGAGAGGGTCGTGCTACTGCAGTGGAGACTAAAAAAGACCTGATGATGATATGTTTTTCGACTGCCAAATTTCAATTTGGTTATAGTTGGCATGACTGCAATGAAACTACAAACCAACCACACCAAAGTGCAGTGATTGCAGTAGTTGGAACTGCACCCCAACGACTGCAGTTCGATTGTCGGTCGCTCGAATTTGACGAAGAAAATCAACTGTGATTGTGATTTCTTCTGGTTGAGCTTGACATAGTAGACCTACTTACGAAGTAAGCCCTATCAATGCTACTACTTTATTTAAAAGCTAAGCTCTTGTCGGTGTCATGGTATGGAAAGATATGCAAAAAATTCCTCTTTTTGGCGGCGATAATAGAGTTGTTTGCCATTGCTTTCCCCAAAAATCTTATCTAGCTATCAATAAGATCGAAAATTGTCAGTGATTTCTCGAATGTACCGTAAGATTCCGTAACCGTAAGTTGAGTTTCTTCGTCTTCCTTCTTGACCTAAGATTAGCTAAGTTAGTCTTTGGTGCGCATTTAATTTTAATTGACACATAACGATGTACGAGACTTATTTATTTCTGCCAGCTTAGGCACTGGAGTCATTGCTCGTGACTGTGTTGCTGCTGACTCGATATCGCGGGGTCAGCTGCCTGATAGTCGACCTGATGGCTCCCGTCTTCAGGCCCAGGGACTACAACCCTTCCTACTCATCCTGCTTTCCACATTCTCTTTACCGTTTGTTTGGTCTGCCTCTAATTAGATTTTAGAGTACCTATGTAGAGACTATAGAAGAACTATTTGATTAAAAAGTACCTTGCACCCCGTTGTTGCTGCCACCGCCAGCACTGGACGCACCACTAGTGGCCGTGCTGCTGCTATCGCGAGACCTCAAGGTTAGCTGCTTGATGGCCGACCTGATGTCTTCCAGGCCCCCACCCCCAGGCCATGGTGACTGCAGCTGTAATACGACACATGAATTTGATTTGTTGCTCTTGTGTTGAATTTGTTCGTAGCAATCTTTCAACAAGGCTTTTTAGGGTTCCGTTGTCCATAAGGAACCCTTATAGTTTCGTCATGTCCGTCCGTCCGGGCTCGTACTCCGCCGCTACTGCACCGATTGTCACGAAAATTGGTGGAGAGATAGTAATTGAAGTTCAAAAAGTTGGTTTTTAAAATTATGAAAAAATATGTTTTTTCCCTCCCATACAACGAAAAGTGAATTTAAAAAATTAAATTAGGCTAATCCCAACGTGTGGGGTATCGTTGAAAAGGTCTTTTAAAATGCAACAAAAACTGCTTTAAAACTATGTAGATCAAACCCCCCAGTCTTGAGATAATCTAATACAAATTTAAAATTTGAGGTGTCCTCCCACCGTAACTTTTGAAATATTACTAAAATAATTCTGAAAAAAATGTGGTACTCGTATATACCTCAAAGTATGTAATTTCAATAAAAACTATAGCGGACTCGGTATCATAGATAGTTATTTTTTAATACGTCATAAATCGTAAACCGCAATTTACCTTTAGAACTTTTATATTATGTTACTTGCTGCAACGGAACCCTTCATGGGCGAGTCCGACTCGCACTTGGCCGCTTTTTGTTATTTAATGACTGCAGAGTAGAATACACCTTTCATGTCACCATCCTTTTCCTCCACTCTCTCGTTTTTCTCCCATGGGTGTCGTAAGAGGCGACTAAGGGAAGTATAGCTAACAGAGAATTGTCAGCAGAGTCCCCTGTACGACGACACGCCACCTTCCGCGATGGTATGGGCAAATGTTCCCTTTATTGGAAGATGACTTCCGACAATAAACAACAAGCGGTATTCTTCAGATAGCAGCGAGTAGCTATCCTCGTAGCGTTTTATGACATAAATCTTGATTGAGTTTGTTTGAGGGACAGCTCAAATCGTGAGATAACTATTATATAAAAGATATGACAAGAACCTTATTGTGAGGTCGATGTTTGGTCCTCTGCGGCGGCTGTCTGCTGCGTCGGGGCTCTCCTCGTCCCGCATCTCCTCCTCCACTGTCCGACATGGACGCGTGCCCTGACGAGCGGTTCTCATCCGAACTGCTGTTGCATTCGCGGACGCCATTCTGCAAAGACCAACATTTTTTTGAGAAATCAGGAATAAATAAGGAGAGAAAGCAGTAGGTAAATCAAAGCAGTGGTAGAGCGGGTGTCGAAGGTATTTCTTCTAGGAAATCCCAAACCATTCATATTGATTTCAGAGTTGTTGTTCATTGGTTAAATCGGCTATTCTTTATAGTAAGTGGAAAAAAAAGTTTTGACTTATATTACTCCCAGCAATGGGAGCTTGAGGCTGCGTTAAGCGGAGACCTGCGACGGGTTCAGTCCGTCTCTGTCACAAACCCTTCGTGTGACAGAGACATGTGATCCGCGTCGGTTTCTGCTATCTCTATTGCACGTACGGTTTATAACAGGGACTGAACCCCGGGCGTCCGCTTGACGTAGTTTCAGGCCTAGGTCGCGGATGATGGCGAAGTTACAATGTTCTAGAAATTATTCTGTCTCCTACTTGTCAATGGTTTAGGATGCTTTGAACTTAGACGTACTTATGTAAATGCTTTTTCTTCTTGTTAGCGTTTCGATGATACTGAAATATTATGGTGCATCCACACTGATGTTACTCCTTGTGGAGCAACATTTAGCAACGTGCATATTGAGTGAAGAAAATACAAACAAAAATACTTGGTGCTTTAGTAAAAGGTAGACTCAAGAGCTCTATGTAAGGAAACACTGATAAATGACGAAAACCAAGTGACAATCCTAACACTCATTCCATAGCCTAAAGACAGTCACACAGCCCGTTCAAAATATATATTCGAAATTGCGGAATAATAGTACTCAGCAGCAAGATTATCAATAAAGCTGCATGGAGACTGGAGGCGGAACCTGTACTTACGTAACAGCGTTATAAGACGCGATACCGATCTGCTGAGAGCTCAGACCACTATCCGAAGATCTAGCGATTGGGCTGATTTAGGACTTAGCTGTTTCAATGTACCTATGCCTTTATTTACTTTCTAGACAATTAGATTGACAGATGGGTTTGGTAGGTAGCGCGATGAAATAGGGTATAGAACGGACTGGTAGACATAGCATTGGAATCTTCGAATTTACTACGTACCTACCTATTCGTAGGTACTTAAGTACTGCAACAGAGGTCTTAAGAAAAGCATTCTAGCGACCGGAAAAAGTTTTTAAGGGTGGATCTAATTGACGGAGCAACCGAAACGAGCGAATTGTCTCAGTTTCGAGATTGCCAAAAAAATATTTTTGTCCTTCTGTCTGTTCTCGCCTACAGGTCGCATGCATTTCCAACCGATTTTTATGAAAATTTAATTTTGTTGAGCAAATTAGTTTTTGGACATGTATTTGCATTCTATTAAATCATAAATGGTTTTGCTAAGCCAGGAGAAAGGGGAGTGTCTGTTATTGCATCGTTTATAAGGGCTCGCGTGGTATATCCCTCACAGAATTACTAGTTATTATTAAAGTGCGAGTTAGTAAAAATAAAATCAAAAACCTTTTTATTCACAGTTATGATATATCGATGATATAATTGTATATCAGCCAAAACCGAATCAACATTTGGCGTATGTGTGTTTGGCCACTAGACACACAAGAATGGAGAAAATCAATGTTTTGAAAGCTAAATTGAAATGATACTCTATATGTAAGCAAAATGACATAGGTAGGTAACTAATTGTGATTGATGACATGGACTAGGTGAACATGATTATCGCAAACATGATAGATTGTGAAGACTTTCGCTGTCGGTGCCACCTTCGTTTTTCCCTATCTCAGATCGTGGAAGCGGGAGAAAATAAGAGGTGCAGGGCTCGTGACAGCAGATTATGTAGGTACCTATCATAAAGGTACAAACATGGTAAATTATGGGGGGCGGGGAGGGGGGTGCGTATTTATCATAAGATAATAACCGGTGGGCTTTGAGAAATATTCAATATGAAGGCACGGAGACCGCAACCGAAAACATGTTTTGTATTTTTTGTGTGAAAAAGGCAACACTGGTTTTAGATATATCAATGTGCCGAAGATATTTACAGTCAGACAGCGAAGTGAGAACGATTTGACTCTTTTTTGTGTCCCTGATTATTAACAGACGGGACCAATGGTCTGCGTTCTGAAGCCCGTAAGGGTTGGGACACATCTATGAGCTACAGAAAAGGATAGCAGCATAGGAAAGTGCTGTTCCGTGCTGACAAGTGTGTTCCAACCCTAATGCTGGAATTTTTCTGATTGCGTAAAACTAACATATACCTCTATATACCTAATGACATATTACGAATTACATACCCTCTACTTTAATTATACAAGTAATTAGCGAGTACGTGAATACTTTCACTCTCCGTAGCAGCTTCCCAGCGACTGCGCTTTTCCCTATCTGAGATCGTGGGAGAGCAGAGACAATGCTCGTTGGTTTTTGTAACACTTTCGCCGTTACGCGCGCCTATTATGGTATAATCTGTGGCTTAATTGACGTCAGTAATTAACGAGGCAGGTGCAGGCGGCGACACGGTAGAAACTGTATTTAAAGACAAATATTTTCAATATGGAAAATCTCTCTCTCATCTCAGCGTGTTCCCCGTTGCATCCACAGCTGTAATGCTGTGAAGCCCGGGGTCCGCTTTCCGGCTTTTCCTTCTCCACTTCGCATGGTCTTGAGCATTCTTCATTGTAAGACCATTGGCACGCATATCATCCCTAACAACGTCAAGCCAGCATTTCTTGAGTCTACCACGTCTGCCGGGCGGAGGCGGCATGGCTATATCATATATAAATGAAAGGAAGGAAATGAAAACATTTTCAATAGGACAATGTTTTAAGGTATTTAATTCACGATTTTATCAGGTTATTAACTTAGTAACTGATTGTGTATTCATAAATTATCCCACTTTAAGGGGCATATCAGTATGTTAGTTTTCGACTCGAGAATAATTTTCCAGTATATATTATCATACATCTATGTAGATACAGAAAAAAAAAACTAAATTTCGACATTGTGATGTTAAATATATTAAAAAATTTGATTGAAGTTTTATATATGTAGGTATAGGTAGAGAGCATGTGGTAAAAACGAAAATCTTCTCAATTTTAATTCGAATTCTGTTAAATCTGAAGATTTAGTTTTGGAAGTAAATTATTCAATCTTTGATTTAAAAAAACCGGCCAAGTGCGAGTTAAACTCGCGTGGAGAGGGTTTCGTACAATTGATTGAATTCTTATAGGTTTTCCTGTAATCTACAAGCAATGAACTTGATATATTTTGTATTTTTGACAAAATTTTAGGCTCAGTAGTTCGGAGATCAGGGCGAATGGTCAATTTTCGTCTTCTTTCATGAATAAAATCAAAACTATTCATTTTACAATAATAACAAAAATATATTTGAGATCCTCATAACGAGCCCTTTATAACACATTAAGGATTGCAATTTTTTTTTTATTTCCTTATTTATCCCCCGAAAATGACCCTTATTTTAAAAAAATATTTATTTACCTACTTTGCAATTATGTTTGGGTCATAGGATTACAACATTCTACCAAATTTCACCTGATTCAGTCCAGTAGTTTCGGAGCAAATTGGCTGTGACTGACGGACGGACAGACAGACGCACGAGTGATCCTATAAGGGTTCCGTTTTTTCATTTTTTGTACGGAACCCTAAAAAAGAAAGTAAATTATGTAAAAGGACAGGTTATAGATATTAGAGGTAGTAAAAGATATGGAAATTACTACGAGTAGGTATGCTCTAGAAATTGTAAGTAAGGCTAAAAGAAACTAGGTAGTGTAGCGTAACGCAGAAGGTTAAGCTCAATTACTCGTAAGAACAAATTTTAGAAATAGAATCCTATAGAGCAAACGGCTTAAGGTGTTCCAATGACCGGTAAGTAGGCTTAGAGGGCATTCTTGCTGGAGACAATGCAGCTGAACATGTAATTGAAATGACAGCTGCAAGAGAGGAAGTGTTACATTTTGAGACACGGACACCGTGCCGCTTCTCATACCGCCGACGTAACACCACATCACAATTGAATTTGTGGCCGACTTTACACTGATGCCGAAACAGACAGAGTTTATCGAAAAGTTTATCATTTAATGTAAATTCAAATGAATTTAATTAAATTCTGGTCTACCCTATGGGTTGCGGAGGTCAGACGGCAGTCGCTCTGTGTAAAAACCAGTAAACTCGTTGAATCACCTAGGTTAGGTAGCGGACCCCGGGCTCTGAAGCGTAACCGCTGAGGGAGCAATCAGGAATACGCTCGGATGATGATGTAAATTCAAATGAAATCGCCAGTATTCATATATATATAAAAAAAAAACTGATGGAAGGAATAAATCACGAGTGGCCTATTTCCAAAATATATTATGCCACTCGGAATGATGTAAGGATTCGAACGATATACTTAGATAACGATATCTTTGTTCAGGCAATCTTAAAAGTAGTGAAATCAATAAATAAAATCTTCGACAACCCACAACCGAACAACAAGGCACTAATGGAATTCGGAAATAAATTTTTCGACATACAAATTGTTCGATCAGTTGGATATATTCTTTGGGAAAGATATTTTTTTAAATGTCGTCATACCTAGTCATTTATTCCTTAAAGTATATTTTAAATGGCCATTTACACCCGATAGGTACCCATTTATAGGCATTTATTGATTGATGTCTATGAAAAAATGAAACTTTCATTTCAAGTCGGAATCGTATCATGGTTGTAACCTTCAAGCAAATATTTAAAACATAGCAAAACAAATCCTACTAAATCTTTTAAAAACCGTTACAAAACGCCTAAAACGAGCATTCGAACTAGAATAAAGGCGTAGCAATTTAAAGAAACCGTTAGTACGTATTTCAAAACAATATAAATCTATTAATCCAGCCAATGCCGTTGTCTGATCTTCTGATCCCGTAGCTGATGTGTGTATGGCGTGATTAGATACCATTACCGAATTTCATGCTTGGCTGCGACTCATCTGACCTTCTTTCTTTTTACCTGATACCAGTCCGCTCCTGGACTAAACGACCTTTTCCAATTAAGACGATACACGGAGTCCAGTGCTCCGGATTAAAACAAACAAAATAATAATTGTCAAAATTAAAACAAAATAATGTCATATAACATAAAGACTAACCGTTTTTCGCAAAAATGCTAACTAAAGCTTAATGTTCTCACTTTAAACTGTAAACAGTGGTTTATAATATAGTTTGAAGAGTTATGTAGGTTTTAATAGCTTAAAATTTTAAATGATATCTCCGTTTTCTTACAAATATTTTATGTCAAATGGGGGCAGCACTAGACTCCGTGTATCGTCTTAAGGCTGGATTTGCTAAAATCAAGCCTTCCAAATCAAGTTGACATCTAATAATATCACACTATCTCACCTGTCAATGTCAACTTGATTTGGGCGGATAATGGTTCAAACCTAGTCCTGTTTTTATAATAAGACGGATATTATTTGACATAATCACCACTCTGGGTAGGCGGATTGGTGATCGTAGGTAGATGTAATGAAGTAATCTGCTGCCCGTTATCTGTCCCTAGTCGCCTCTTACGACACTCGTGTTCTGTTGTCATGTCACCACTCGGATGTTGATGTTGCGATATACCGTTAACATTTTAAATCAATATAAACTAAACAAAAATTCAGACAAGATGTGTGTATGGCGTGCAGCGGTGCCATTACTGAATTACACGGTTGGCTGCGTCCCATCTGGCCTTATGACACGAATCTCTTCGTCTTCTACTCCCTAATAGCAGGATGCTGTTATAATGGCTGCGTCAATCTGATCAGATTCAATTTGTACATCGTAAATGTTATCAAACACGCAAAAAAGTAAATTATGGCTACGCAACATGCTTGTTTATGGTTATAAGTAGATAGTTTACTTCACAAAAGAATAGAACATTTACTTACATAGAAACATAATACAGTAATGTATGGACATCAATAAAATAATTAAAAAATAATGACCTTCATTAAGTGATATATATTTATCCTACATTGAATAAAAAAAAATTGACTTTGACTTCAACAAGCAAGCTAAGGTCTTGGTCAGTGAGATAAGTCGCCGCTTGCGGGACCAAGTGTATCCAACGCTCTGGATGGTGCCTGGCTCAAAGGATATCCATTGCCATTCAAAGAGGAAACGCAGCAAGTGTGATGGGTACTTTTGAGCTGGGTACAATTCGTAGTAGGATTTTTTATTAATTTTTATGTCTGTTTTTTGTATTTTTTTTTATTTCGTTTTTTTATTGAATTATTTTGTTTTACATGCATGTGTATTAGAAAATTGAATAAATGAGTAAGTAGTCTGTAGTTGTACATAAATTCGGAAATCAGAGGATAAGCCATAGGAAGGGAATATACTTCTTCTTTAGGTCATGTTTTCAATCCGACGTTTCGTTACATGGTTGTACAAAGTAAATAATAATTATAAATTAACGAATTCTTGTTATAGTCGTCATAAAGATTCGTCGCATATTCATCGAAATAAAAACACTATAAATTTTAATCACTTCCTTTAAACCATGATACTAAGAAATTAATGTGTAAGTATGTCCTCCCATCGCAGCGCAGCCGCACAACAACGATGACATCGGCAAAACCTCGCAAATCGTTAAAAATCAATGAACAAGAGATAGCAGTACTTGACCAGTTTATCGATGGCAATACAAAATAAATAGTGTTATAGCAGGGTAATCTGAGTTTTCAATTCGAAAATATTTTTTGTCTCGTTCTTACTACCTCAAATATTGTAAAGAGAAATAAGGACAACACATATATTAACTAAAATAAGTTTAGCAAACGTTGATATGAATAAGAGGGTATGAGAATTACAATATGACAGTAAATTTTGACGAAAACTTTTGATATTGTTACCATCAACACTTAGAGGTATAACATCTGCGGCGCTACTACCCCTTGTGGACCTGGTCACTCTGATGGGTGATATCCATCTAAGCCTTTGTGACTTGCAGAACTTGACAATTGTGTTACCATCTACAATTAAAGGTGTAATTAATTTTAAAAATTTCTTGTTCATGTATTCAGTGTTTGATTACCTAGATGGCGTAGCCTTTATGCTGCTCACGTTCTTTATTATATTTATTGGTCTCTACTACTTTTCTACTTACTTACTAGAAATCTGATACTTGTTTTAGTAGCCTTGGGCGGATAATGGTTCTGGCGCGTTGGCGACTAATACGAGGCGTAAACGAGTTTCTTCCGGCGTTTCTTCTAGTGCTAGATCAGTAGTCTTTTTTATAAATAATAATATAAATAAACATTACACGCTAAATTATTCACTAAAATTATTGACGTGTAAAAGTGCCCGCCAAGGCCTAATTACTTTTTGCCTGTGGTAAGTTTTCATATTTTTATCAATGTACTCGTAAGGTTATAACATTACAGGCATTTTTGAAAATTATTTGACCAAGGTTAGCGTTGTAGGTTGCTACAGTGTTCCTTGCTATAGGTATTGTATTATGTTGTGAAGTGATGCTTCTGTTGTCTATATATTTTTTTTCGGCGATAAATATCGCGGTTGCCGTTATAGCAGCCGCTAATGCGGCTCAAACACTCGTAAATTTAAACGCCGCGGAAAGCTCATTAATACACGTTATGTCATGGGTCGCGATAAGTTGCTTTAATCGGCAAATTGTTGGAGAGATAACGTACAAGTAGTTTGCGCGATTATTATATATGTTTATTATTATATAGTATGACGATTCTTTTAATGTATTTAATTTTATTACAGAAATTGTAACAGACAGATTTAAACAGATTTAAGGACGATTCAACCTCTCGTAACTAGGGATGTTAACTGAGTCAGAAAAAACATATTTAGTACGTCAGAGATTATCCTAATAAGGGACACTTAGTAAAAAAATCACAAAGATATAGAGTGTCTTAATTCCGGAGAGGGGGGGGGGCTTGATGACAACTCTAAGTGAAAATTGTACCTACCAAGGTGTAGCACAAACTTGTAATGCGTTGTATGTTCGTATTTTTTTGTATACCTATAGAAAAGAAAGACCACTTGTATTACATTTTTAGGGTTCCGTACCCAACGGGTGCAAACGGGACCCTATTATTGAGACTCCGCTGTCTGTCCATCTGTTCGTCTGTCTGTCCGTTTGTCACAGGGCTCTATCTCTTGAACCGTAATAGCTAGAAACTTTAAACGCTGAAAAATCACGGTTCTTGTATGACGACCCCCTTTAATTTTTAACTTTATCTTATTTTGAGTATTTGTTGCTATAGTAATACATAATCTGCGAAAAGTTTATCTAGTTAATGCCATGATAAAGATCTAGATAAAAACGCAGAAAAAACACGTTTTTTGTATGAAGACGCCTTTGAATTTTTAACTTTTTTTAATTTTTAGTATTTGTTGTTATAGCGGCTATAGTAATACATAATCTGTGAAAATTTCAAGTATTTAATTAATCTATACTAATATTATAAAGCGGAAGAGTTTGTTTGTTTGTTTGTTTGTTTGTTTGTACGCGCTAATCTCGGGAACTAATGCTCCGATTTGAAAAATTCTTTTTTTGTTGGGTAGTCCATTTATAGAGGAAGGCTTTAGGCTATATAACATTACGTTCCGACAAACACGCGAACGAAGTCGCGGGCACAGCTAGTGCCATTATAAAGACCTAGTTAAAAACGCTGAAAAAACACGTTTTTTGTATGACGACCCCTTTTAATTTTTAACAATTTTTTATTTTTAGAATTTTTTTGTTATAGTGGCCACAGTAATACATTATCGGTGAAAATTTCAGCTATTACGGTTTAAGAGATAGAGCCCTATGACAGACGGACAGACAGATAGACGGACAGACGGACAGACAGCGGAGTCTCAGTAATAGGGTCCCGTTAGCACCCTTTGGGTACGGAACCCTAAAAATTAAAGGGGGTCGTCATACAAGAAACGTGTTTCTTTAGCGTTTTAAAACATTGTACGGAGGTACGGAACCCTTCATGTACGAGTCAGACTCGCACTTGTCCGTTTATTAATAATTCATCTGATAGGCCAATCAGAAATTTTCATTCATCACTAAAAGCTTATTAATACACGTTATTTATTGGGTGATAAATTTAGTACATCGGAATTTGTTTGTGGAAACAAGGTAGTAGATTAATATTTGCTATATTCTCTTATAATTATGTATAAAGTACTAGCTTTTTCTTACTGCGCTGCCCGTATAGATAGCTAATTGATAATGATATTTCACATAACACGCCGTGAAAAGGCTTATGAATACAAGTACGGGAGACCAACTATTTTTTTTTTCATATTTCGATATGGGTTCCTTGGGGAAATTATTCAGTATAGTGGACTTATCTACCCTTAAAATAGTTTCAGTATATTTAGTAAAATAAAGTTTATGTCATGCGTCGCGATAAATTGACTAAATAGGCAAATTGTCTACAACAATTTGCCGACAAACAACGTACAAACAGGTATTTGCGGGATTTCCCTGTATGTTTATTACATGTTTATTTAATTAAGTCTTCGAAGTTAAGTCTCATAAATTTAAACGTTATTGCTAAAAGCTTAATACCTACATTATTTGGTCATATAATAAACTAAAGCTTTGGCAGTTTCAGGCTGTCAGTTGTCAATCTGGTTCGCTAGTATGTATGTTGCCTTAATTGTTTTTAATTTTAGATTTATTTTATTAGTTTTATATTTTGTAAGTAGTTAGTGTAGTTTCATTCGTATTTTATATTTAGTATATGTATATAGTAATAATTTTACTATTTCATGTAATTCTTTACTCAATTGTGTTTACGTTAGGTGATGTTTTTTGTGATCTTGTTGTGTGCGTAAGTTTTGGGCTACAGTCCAGTATTAGAATATGGTACCTATGTATTTATTGTGTTGCACTGTAATGATTGTATCCTGTTTTACGTACCTGAATAAATAAAATAAAATAAATAAAATTAAAAACGAAATCGGAAAATTGTCATAAGACAAGTATGAGCTTGTTGTTTAACAATTCCTGTTTTGTTTATTATTATTTCATTGAAAATAACGATTCCTAATTGTGCCCAAAAATGTTCACTGAAAATGATACGGAAATACGAGTAGCTTTTACTGATGTTTAAATTGATTAAATGACACACGCGAATAATGAAGGTACATACCTAAATATGCAAATAGCCGTGTGATTCCCGGCAGAGTAGAATAGGACCCCTACAAGTCTTCCCGTGGATGTCGTAGAAGGCGACTTAGGAAACACAAGCTAAATAAAGAATCAATGAGACCTCTCCAATCTGTCTGGCCAGCGTGGAGAGTGAAGGCCAAAACCCCTTGCTGCTCTGCCTAATATGGCTCTGGTAGTACAGAGGAATCGTGCTCTTGCAGTGGAAACTAAAAAAGACATGATGATGACATATGTAAATAGTTTGAATGAATAATATATACATAACTCTTCTTGGTAATAACTCCCTATATTTCAGGACCTTTACTCCAAAAGAGTCACGACATGCGTACGTAGCTACGTGTCCCTGTTGCAATGTCAAGCAACATTGAGCGGTACGAAAAGATGATAAGTATAATTTGATTTGACATTGAAATGTACCTAACCACTCTATCCGACGACTGTGGTGTGTTATTTTATTGAGTAAACGTTCAGGAGTGCTATTTATGAAATCGGGAGTCACACAACGAATGATTTGCGCGAGTGTTTTCGAACGGGCGCATTTTTGAATTGATCGTATGCGAAGGATTTGCTTAAGTTTGTAGCGTACAAATAAAACAAGAGACAAAACCCCTTAATGGAGAATCAGTTCCGTTTCACGCTGCTTTTTTATTTATATTGAAATGTTAAGAAAACCATTGACAAAACGATATTCTGCGTAAAACAACATCTTATCGCTAACACTCGGAACTCAGTCACCGCTTGTGGTGACTTGAAACACTACACGTTTTGTGTTTCGATGACTCCCTCGTTCAAAATTGCACTCCTGTACAGAGACATCGCACGAATAGTACTTAATAGGTTTAAAATTATTCTCATAGAAAATGCGGTCTGTTTCCTACAAATTACATCACATCTCTCTTATGTACATAAATAAACCACCAACTATCACAGTTTCGACACATGTTTTGGTATGTCTTGCTGACCACACCTCGTCAACTTGTAGAGCTAACGAGCTATGAAACCACATACACGCCACAGAGTACTGGAACTCAGCAGGTGACGTGGGAACAGTACTATTACAACGTAGTACGTACTTAGAGGTTAATACGTAATGACTACTGGCATGATATCAGGCTATTATTTTAGGGTAAAACGCGCATCTCGATTTCAGATACAGTCACGTATATTATCACATCTTTATCTCTAACGGGGCAGACAGAGCATTTTGAATTTTGCTTCTCTAAGCAGACAAAGCACAT